>CM055895.1:79585623-80010623 GCA_029582155.1 Panopea generosa | reverse complement strand
GATAATGATGATAGTTGGAGTTGTGTATAAGGAATAATAGTGTTTGTAATGATTATATCATGCTGATGTTACATGTAGCTGTAGTTGGAAATTAATATAAGCACTGCAGCCACAGATGATGATGATGATGATGATGATGATGATAATGATGATAGTTGGAGTTGTTTATAAGGGAAAGTAGTATATGTAATGATTATTTCATGCTGCTGTTACATGTAGCTGTAGTTGGAAATTAATATAAGCACTGCAGCCACAGATGATGATGATGATGATGATGATGATGATAATGATGATAGTTGGAGTTGTTTATAAGGGAAAGTAGTATATGTAATGATTATTTCATGCTGATGTTACATGTAGCTGTAGTGGGGAATTAGTATAAGTACTGCAGCCAGAGATGATGTTGATGATAATGATGATGATGATGATAATGATGATAGTTAGAGTTGTGTTTAAGGAATAGTAGTGTTTGTAATGATTATATCATGCTGATGTTACATGTAGCTGTAGTTGGAAATTAATATAAGCACTGTAGCCACATATGATGATGATGATGATGATGATGATGATTATGATGATGATAATGATGATAGTTGGAGTTGTGTATAAGGGATAGTAGTATATGTTATGATTATTTCATGCTGATGTTACATGTAGCTGTAGTGGGGAATAAGTATAAGTACTGCAGCCAGAGATGATGATGATGATGATGATGATGATGATGATGATGATGATGATGATGATGATAGTTGGAATTTTGTATAAGGGATAGTAGTATATGTAATTATTTTATCATGCTGATGTTACATGTAGCTGTAGTTGGGAATTAGTATAAGAACTGCTGCCACATATGATGATGATGATGATAATGATGATGATGATGATGATGATGATGATGATGGTGATGATGATGATGATGATAATAATTATGATGATGATAATGATGATAGTTGGAGTTGTGTATATGGGATAGTAGTATATGTAATGATTATTTCATGCTGATGTTACATGTAGCTGTAGTGGGGAATTAGTATAAGTACTGCAGCCAGAGATGATGATGATGATGATGATTATGATGATGATAATGATGATAGTTGGAGTTGTGATAAAGGGATAGTAGTATATGTAATGAATATTTCATGCTGATGTTACATGTAGCTGTAGTGGGGATTTAGTATAAGTAGTGCAGCCAGAGATGATGATGATGATGATGATGATGATGATAGTTGGAGTTTTGTATTAGAGATAGTAGTATATGTAATGATTTTATCATGCTGATGTTACATGTAGCTGTAGTATTGAATTATAACTAGTACTGCAGTTAGAGATGATGACATTTTCTGTCAGTCAGTCTTTCGTTCTATCCATCTCTGATTGTATGTCTGCTCTGTGTCTTGTAAACTAATTAAAGAATTTTTATGAAACTTGGAAATGAAATGGATTGAAGCTGATGAAAACATTGCTATTACTGTGAAAAGAAACTCAGAAACATAGGATAAGGGTTCTTCTCAATTGAGCTAAAATGAATAAGTATGTAATTCTATATATAACTGATCACCATCAATTAAAAAAAAAGTTTATATCACTGACCTTGACCTGTTAAATGGATTTGGTTGATACTGTCATTATCCAGTTAAAAGTTTTATGTGTCTAACACTGTTATTGGGTATTTATATGAAATGTTGTACATGTAAATATATCCAGATTGATAAACAGATCACAGATTGGAAATTATATAACTTTGTATCATTGTCCTGTATCTACTTGTCTACCTTCTTGTGTCCAATCTAGACACCCCCCACCATGATTTTTTTTGTAAATTTTGTTTTGTATTCAATCATAAACTCTGCCAAATTTCCACTTTATTACTGACCCTCACCCCCTCCCTGCCTATTATTTTTTAAATATTGTTTTGTATTAAGTCAAATACTCTGCTTCATTTCAATATATCCCCGGCCGGGTCATACCAAAGACTTTAAAAATGGTACTAGAAGCTTCCTGGCTTGACGTTCAGCATTTAGAGGAGAGTTCTAGGTCTGGTCAGCCCGGTGTCAGTATAATGTGACTGGATGGGGTATCATACCATGAGTCTGTGGCATGATACTCCAGTGTGACAGCGCTTAGAATACTGTTTCAAGTAGACACCGTCGCAATGACAAAAAAATTGTTGAAAGCGACGCTAAACACCATACAACATCATTTCAATATGTCATCAACCCCAAGGACCATCCCCACCCTCAGTCCATTTTTTTTAAAAAAATTGTTTTGTTTAAAATTAAATATTTTGTCCTTTTCAATTTTGTTACCAACCCCAAGGACCCCTCCCTCATGTCATTTGTTTGTCTTTAATCTTATTTTGAATTAGATACCCGCCCTTCTACTATTTTGCTTATATCAAACATTGTTTCATTGATGCAGATGTATCTGACTTTTTTTATTGTACATATAATATACTGTTCTGTAACAAGGCTAGAATAGTCAAGTTAACACTGTTCTTCGACAGCTCTTGTTATACCTATGCATTGCTGGTTCCACCATGTCTATCTGTCCATCTGTAAACAGTTTTGTCTAGGCTGTAATTTCTTCATTAATATTCACACTTGGCCTTGCAAGAGGATTGAACTCATGACCCTCCAATCCTAAACCTGTCCAATGCTCTGCCACTGACATTCATTGTTTAATTGTTAAACATTTTATTGAAACTTTTCTTTTTCTATTTTCAGGTGACTGGTACCCGTACCATGCCAAGTGAGGATCTACATCCAGTTGCTGATGAGGTACCTCAGGTAGTTGTAGTTAGGGCACCTGTTGCTGTGGCAGACCCCGCCCCGGTAGGTCCGTGTGTCTCTGTCCGTCGCTGTATCCGTCCGTCCGTTGCTACTGACCATACGGCTGTATGCGTCAGACCCACAGCCTGTGTTGCTGTCCCTCGGACTGCTTCTCCTCCCGCCGTTGTCCGTGTCAGGCTTGCCGAGCCTGTTCAGCTTGCTCCAGTTCAGCTTTTTGTTGTTCACCCTCCTCCCGTCCGTGAAGCAGTCCCTGCACCACCGGCACCCCTTAGGCGCTCTACTCGAGCTAGACGACCCCCCCTCAGATACAGCCACACTCCAGTTAGGGTTAGGGTAGTCCCAGCCTCTGTTCTAGAGGTTAGGACTAGGATAGGAAGGGTGTCTCGCCGTCCGGACAGGTTGTCGTATTGATAGTTTTGTAGGGGATTTCTGTGGCTGGGAAGTAGGTTATAATGTATTAATCTTAAGAACTACATTTTTTTTGTAAGTTCATTTTTAATTTGTTGGATGGTTTTCAAGACTGTCCAAGGCATTTTTATTTCCATAGAGGTGTGGGTATGATATATTTCCACATTTATCATACATTTTTTTTCCTGTTTTGTCTATTCACTTAGCCATAGATTTCCCCTATGTATGTATTCTGTTATTTGAATAGAAATCTTGAGTTGCAGATTAAACTGTTATGTAATGGGATCACTTAGGTGGCTGTTTCTTAATTAAGTTGATTTATTTTAAGTTTTTAGTTGCTTAATATTATAAAGGGTTTATCACTTTGTTTTGTATTTGACATACTTAATGTAATTTTATAGAATGTTAGGCTGTATGGGACTTCACTCACTGAAGATTCCCATATTCTATATAGACATCCTGGATTGTGTTTCTTTGCATGTTTCTTTGCAGTCTCGAGGTGTGTTTGCTGTGACAACAACAATTGTCATTTTTATATGTATCATTGTAAAAAGGTATTTAAGACTTTTTGAGCATAAATACTTGTTTCAACAAACAATTTTTTCAAAAGAAATTTGATTTCAACTTTCATTAACAAGTAGATAATAGTTATTTTTTAATTTTAATAATATATGTGTTGCGGCCCACAACATTTGTTACTTTCATTAAAAAAAAATTTCAAAACTTTTTTGTGTTTATAATGGAAAAGTTAGCATGTTGACACATATTTTTCATAAGCAAAATAGGCTAAATTGTTTTTATTTCTGTTTTCAACCTTCATCAGAGATAGCCAGTAGCCTGTAGGTAATTATTGTTTATATGGTACATTCATTGCCAAGATTCACGTCACTTTATATTGCCATTGGTAATTTTTACCTTCAGGTACTTTTATGGTGTCAGTATCCATATTTATTGACATCTTTAATATTGATTCAGTGAGTTCTTGTGTTTTATGGAATTGTTTCCATAGACACACATTTTATTATTTGAAATACATGTAGTCGTAAAATATATTTTTTTCCCATTCCTGCGATCATAGAATAGATTCCTATAATTCTGTCACAGACTTGGAAGAGTTGATTACCAAACAGAGATGTCTGAATGGAGCGATAGATGGACTTTGGTGAAACTGTTGAGGCCCCTTTGTCAGCAGTTTCATCTCTACGAGTCTATCCAATGAAGATTTCTCTGCATATTATTATCTTCTCTTTTGAGAATGTGGAAGTTTTAAAGTCGCTATTTGATTGATCAAACGGAAAAAATGGACTCCATACTAACTTCTCTGCTCTCTTGGGAAGTTTTACAAAAATAAAGATAAAGTAGGAAAATCAAGCTTAGATTTTAGAGTTCATTGTTTACTTCCCTACTCTCTGGGGGAAGTTTCATTCATTGCTGTAGTAATTGTCAGTAGTCAGTGATTTCTTGTGTTTTATGAAATCATTTGTCTAATACACAATTACTTCACTGTGTTTTTTTGTAAACTTTCTAGTATAAGATTTTTCATTCCTAAGATCATAAAATAGATTTCTATTCTTTTTCGTCACAGTTAAACCACCTCTGTATATCATAATCTTTTTTTTTTATTAATGTTTCATTAATAATTATACAGTCTTCACTCACTGAAGATTATGAGGTGTTTACTCTGCAACAATAGGCTTCTGTTTGATAATGGAATTTCTGTTTGCAATGAACTATTGTATTTCATTGTGACAGAATGTAGTAGTATTGTAGTAGAGTAATTATATATATTGAATGTAGATAGTCGTGTTATTAATGTAAAAAAAAAAAAAAAAAATTCTAAAATAACATGTAACAGTATTGTTCTGATATTAGTGTACTGTATTGTATTGTATTATACTTAAATGTATTGTAGTTATAGCAATATAGAAGTATTGTGACTAACATATTGTATTGTATTGTATTGCACTTTAATGTATTGTAGTTATAGTAATATAGGAGTATTGTGACTGGTATATTGTATTGTATTGCACTTTAATGTATTGTAGTTATAGTAATATAGGAGTATTGTGACTGACTTATTGTATTGTATTGCACTTTAATGTATTGTAGTTATAGTAATATAGGAGTATTGTGACTGGTATATTGTATTGTATTGTTGTATTGCGAGTTGTAGTGAATTGTAGTTTACAGTATAAGCTGCATGAGTAGTATCGTATTAGAAGTGTTTTGTATTCACATCAAAGGGTTTATCATGTATACATATCTGTGTACTGTAGTTTTGTTTGATACATTGCAGTGTTTACCAATCATGTACCAATGTTGGATTGCTGCTGTCGTGGTGAAGAGATGCTGTTCCATGGGTCCTGCCAATGGTGATGGTGCTGTTGTGGTGAAGAGATGCTGTTCCATGGGTCCTGCCAATGGTGATGGATGTGTTGTGGTGGAGAGATGCTGTACCATGGGTGGTATGGTGTGCTATGTGGGTTGTTGGGGTGATTTGTTATGGTGTGCTAAGTGGGTTGTAAGTGGTGCAGTATGGTGTGCTATGTGGGTAGTTGGTGGTGCGGTATGGTTTGCTATGTGAGCTGTTTATGGTATGCTATGTGAGTTGTTGGTGTTTTGGTATGGGGTGCTATGTGGGTTGTTTGTGATGCGGTATGGTGTGCTATGTGGGTTGTTGTGGTGCGGTATGGTGTGCTATGTGTGGTGTTGGTGATGCGGTATAGTGTGCTTAGGTGATGTGATATGATGTGCTATGTGGGTTGTTCATGGTGTGGTGTGGTGTGCTATGTGGGTTGTTTGTGGTGCAGTATGGTGTGCTATGTGGGTTGTTCGTGGTGCGGTATGGTGTGCTATGTGGGTTGTTCCTGGTGCGGTATGGTGTGCTATGTGGGTTGTCTGGGTGTTGTATGGTGTGCTATGTTGGTTGGTGATGCGATATAGTGTGTTATGTGAGTAGGTGATGCTATATGATGTGCTATGTGGGTTGTTCATGGTGCGGTATGGTGTGCTATGTGGGTTGTTTGTGGTGTGGTATGGTGTGCTATGTGGGTTGTTCCTGGTGCGATGTGGTGTGCTATGTGGGTTGTCTGTGGTGTGGTATGGTGTGCTATGTGGGTTGGTGATGCGATATGGTGTGCTTTGTGAGTAGGTGATGCGATATGATGTGCTATGTGGGTTGTTCATGGTACGGTATGGTGTGCTATGTGGGTTGTTTATGGTGTGGTATGGTGTGCTATGTGGGTTGGTGATGCGATAGTTTGCTATGTGGGTTGTTGATGCGATAGTGTGCTATGTGGGTTGTTCATGGTGCAGTGTGGTGTGCTATGTGGGTTGTTTGTGGTGCGGTATGGTGTGCTTAGTGGGTTGTTCCTGGTGCGGTATGGTGTGCTATGTGGGTTGTCTGTGGTGTGGTATGGTGTGCTATGTGGGTTGGTGATGCGATATTGTGTTCTATGTGGGTAGGTGATGCAATATGATTTGCTATGTGGGTTGTTCATGGTGCGGTATTGTGTGCTATGTGGGTTGTTTGTGGTGTGGTATGGTGTGCTTAGTGGGTTGTTCCTGGTGCGGTATGGTGTGCTATGTGGGTTGTCTGTGGTGTGGTATGGTGTGCTATGTGGGTTGGTGATGCGATATTGTGTTCTATGTGGGTAGGTGATGCGATATGATGTGCTATGTGGGTTGTTCATGGTGCGGTATGGTGTGCTATGTGGATTGTTTGTGGTGTGCTATGTGGGTTGGTGATGCGATATGGTGTGCTATGTGGGTTGTTCATGGTGCAGTGTGGTGTGCTATGTGGGTTGTTCCTGGTGCGGTATGGTGTGCTATGTGGGTTGTCTGTGGTCTGGTATGGTGTGCTATGTGGGTTGGTGATGTGATATAGTGTGCTATGTCAGTAGGTGATGCAATATGATGTGCTATGTGGGTTGTTCATGGTGCGATATGGTGTGCTATGTGGGTAGATGACGCGATATGATGTGCTATGTGGGTTGTTCATGGTGTGGTATGGTGTGCTATGTGGGTTGTTTGTGGTGTGGTATGGTGTGCTATGTGGGAAGGTGATGCGATATGGTGTGCTATGTTGGTTGTTCATGGTGCAGTATGGTGTGCTATGTGGGTTGTTCATGGTGTGCTATGTGGGTTGTTGATGCGATATGGTGTGCTATGTGGATAGTTCATGGTGCAGTATGGTGTGCTATGTGGGTTGTTTGTGGTGCGGTATGGTGTGCTATGTGGGTTGTCTGTGGTGTGGTATGGTGTGCTATGTAGGTTGGTGATGCGATATGGTGTGCTATGTGGGATGTTCATGGTGCGATATGGTGTGCTGTGTGAGTAGGTGATGCAATATGATGTGCTATGTGGGTTGTTTCTGGTGTGGTATGGTGTGCTATAGGGGTTGTCTGTGGTGTTGTATGGTGTGCTATGTGGGTTGGTGATGCGATATGGTGTGCTATGTGGGTAGGTGATGCGATATGATGTGCTATGTGGGTTGTTCATGGTGCGGTATGGTGTGCTATATGGGTTGTTTGTGGTGTGCTATGGTGTGCTTTGTAGGTTGATGATGTGATATGATGTGCTATGTGGGTTGGTGATGCGATATGATGTGCTATGTGGGTAGTTTATAGTGCGGTATGGTGTGCTAAGTGGGTTGTTTGTGGTGTGGTATGGTGTGCTAATTGGGTTGTTGCTGGTGCGATATAGTGTGCTATGTAGGTTGTCTGTTGTGTGGTTTGGTGTGCTATGTGGGTAGGTGATGTGATATGATGTGCTATGTGGATTGCTCATGGTGCGGTATGGTGTGCTATGTGGGTTGTTTCTGGTGTGGTATGGTGTACTATGTGGGTTGGTGATGCGATATAGTGTGCTATGTGGGTTGTTTGTGGTGCAGTATGGTGTGCTATGTGGGTTGTTCATGGTGCGGTGTGGCGTGCTGTGTGGGTTGTTTGTGGTGCGGTATGGTGTGCTATGTGGGCTGTTCGTGGTGCGGTATGGTGTGCTTTGTGGGTTGTTCCTGGTGCGGTATTGTGTGCTATGTGGGTTGTCTGTGGTGTGGTATGGTTTGTTATGTGGGCAGGTGATGTGCTATGTGGGTTGTTCATGGTGCGATATGGTGTGCTATGTGGGTTGGTGATGCGATATGGTGTGCTATGAGGGTTGTTCGTGGTGCGATATGGTGTGCTATGTGCATTGTAAGTGGTGAGGTATGGTGTGTTATGTGGGTTGTTTGTGGTGTGGGTTGATGATGCGGTATGGTGTGCTATGTGGGTTGTTCATGATGTGCTATGTGGGTTGTTTGTGGTGCGGTATGGTGTGCTTTGTGGGTTGTTCATGGTGCGGTATGTTGTGCTATGTGGGTTGTTCCTGGTGTGGTATGGTGTGCTATGTGGGTTGTCTGTGGTGTGGTATGGTGTGCTGTGTGGATTGGTGATGCGATATAGTGTGCTATGTGGGTAGGTGATGCGATATGATGTGCTATGTGGGTTGTTCATGGTGCAGTATGGTGTGCTATGTGGGTTGTTTGTGGTGCAGTATGGTTTGCTATGTGGGTTGGTGATGCAATATGGTGTGCTATGTGGGTTGGTGATGTGATATGATGTGCTATGTGGGTTGTTCATGGTGTGGTGTGCTATGTGGGCTGTTTGTGGTGCGGTATGGTGTGCTATGAGGGTTGTTCATGGTGCGGTATGGTGTGCTATGTGGGTTGTTCCTGGTTCAGTATGGTGTGCTATGTGGGTTGTCTGTGGTGTGGTATGGTGTGCTATGTGGGTTGGTGATGCAATATGTTGTGATATGTGGGTAGGTGATGTGATATGATGTGCTATGTTGGTTGTTCATGGTGCGGTATGGTGTGCTATGTGGGTTGTTTGTGGTCTGGTATGGTGTGCTATGTGGGTTGTTCATGGTGCGTTATGGTGTGCTATGTGGGTTGTTTGTGGTGCGGTGTGGTGTGCTATGTTGGTTGTTCATGGTGCGGTATGGTGTGCTATGTAGGTTGTTCATGGTGCGGTATGGTGTGCTATGTGGGTTGTTTGTGGTGCGGTATGGTGTGCTGTGTGGGTTGGTGATGTGATATGGTGTGCTATGTGGGTAGGTGATGCAATATGATGTGCTATGTGGGTTGTTCATGGTGCGGTATGGTGTGCTATGTAGGTTTTTCATGGTGCGGTATGGTGTGCTATGTGGGTTGTTTGTGGTGCGGTATGGTGTGCTATGTGGGTTGGTGATGCGATATGGTGTGCTATGTGGGTTGTTTGTGGTGCGGTATGGTGTGCTATGTGGGTTGGTGATGCGATATGGTGTGCTATGTGGGTTGTTTGTGGTGCGGTATGGTCGGCTATCTTGGTTATTTGTGGTGCGGTTTGGTGTACTATGTGGTTTGGTGATGCATTATGGTGTGCTATGTGGGTTTTTCATGGTTCAATATGGTCTGCTATGTGGGTTGTTTGTGGTGCGGTATTGTGTGCTATGTGGGTTGTTCTTGGTGCGGTATGTTGTGCTATGTGGATTGTTCATGGTGCGGTATGATGTGCTATGTGTGTTGGTCGTGGTGCTTTATGGTGTACTATGTTGGTTGTTCATGGTGCGGTATGGTGTGCTATGTTGGTTGTCGTGGTGCGGTATGTTGTGCTATGTGGATTGTTCGTGGGCGGGTATGATGTGCTATTTGTGTTGGTCATGGTGCTTTATGTTGTACTATGTGGGTTGTTCATGGTGCGGTATGGTGTGCTATGTGGGTTGGTGATGCGATATGGTGTGCTATGTGGGTTGGTGATGCGATATGGTGTGCTATGTGGGTTGTGTGTGGTGTTGTATGGTGTGCTATGTGTGTTGTTCGTGGTGCTTTATGGTGTGCTATATGGGTTGTTTGTGGTGCGATATGGTGTGCTATGTGGGTTGTTCATGGTGCCGTATGGTGTGTTATGTGTGTTGGTGATGCGATATGGTGTGCTATGAGGGTTGTTCGTGGTGCGGTATGTTGTGCTATATGGGTTGTTTGTGGTGCGATATGGTGTGCTATGTGGGTTGTTCATGGTGCCGTATGGTGTGTTAGGTGTGTTGGTGATGCGATATGGTGTGCTATGAGGGTTGTTCGTGGTGCGGTATGTTGTGCTATGTGGGTTGGTGATGCATCATGTAGTGCTATGTGGGTTGTTCATGGTGCGGTATGGTGTGTTATGTGTGTTGGTGATGTGATATGGTGTGCTATGAGCGTTGTTCGTGGTGCTGTATGGTGTGCTATGTGAGTTGGTGATGCGATATGGTGTGCTATGTGGGTTGGTGATGCATCACGTAGTGCTATGTGGGTTGTTCATGGTGCAGTATGGTGTGCTATGTGGGTTGTTTGTGGTGCGATGTGGTGTGCTATGCAGGTTGGTGATGCGATATGGTGTGCTTTGTGGACTGGTGATGTGATATGGTGTGCTTTGTGAGTTGTTTGTGGTGCGGTATGGTGTACTATGTGGGTTGTTTGTGGTGTGGTATGGTGTGCTATGTGAGTTGTTCATGGTGCGGTATGGTGTGCTATGTGGGTTGTTCATGATGCGGTATGGTGTGCTATGTGGGTTGTTCATAGTGCGGTATGGTGTGCTATATTGGTTGTTCATAGTGCGGTATGGTGTGCTTTGTGGGTTGTTCATGGTGCAGTGTGGTGTGCTATGTGGGTTTTTTGTGGTGCGGTATGGTGTGCTATGTGGGTTGGTGATGTGATATGGTGTGCTATGTGGGTTGTTCATGGTGCGGTGTGGTGTGCTATGTGGGTTGTTTGTGGTGTGGTATGGTGTGCTATGTGGGTTGTTCTTGGTGCGGTATGGTGTTTTATGTGGGTTGTTTCTGGTGCAGTATGGTGTGCTATGTGGGTTGTATGTGGTGTGGTACGGTGTGCTAAGTGGGTTGTCTTGGGGTTGTATGGTGTGCTATGTGGGTTGGTGATGCGATATGGTGTGATATGTGGGTAGGTTATGCGATATGATGTGCTATGTGGGTTGTTCATGGTGCGGTATGGTGTGCTATGTGGGTTGTTCCTGGTGCGGTATGGTGTGCTATGTGGGTTGTATGTGGTGCGGTATGGTGTGCTTTGTGGGTTGTCTTGGTGTGGTATGGTGTGCTATGTGGGTTGTTCCTGGTGTGGTATGGTGTACTATGTGGGTTGTTTGTGGTGCGGTATGGTGTGATATGTGGGTTGGTGATGCGATATGGTGTGCTATGTGGGTTGTTTGTGGTGCGGTATGGTGTGATATTTGGGTAGGTGATGCGATATGATGTGTTATGTGGGTTGTTCATGGTGCAGTATGGTGTGCTATGTGGGTTGTTTGTGGTCTGGTATGGTGTGCTATGTGGGTTGTTCATGGTGTGCTATGTGGGTTGTTAGTGGTACAGTATGTTGTGCTATGTGGGTTGTTCATGGTGCGGTATGATGTGTTATGTGGGTTGTTCCTGGTGTGGTATGGTGAGCTATGTGGGTTGTCTGTGGTGTGGTATGGTGTGGTATGGTGTGCTATGTGGGTTGGTGATGCGATATGGTGTGCTATGTGGGTAGGTGATGCAATATGATGTGTTATGTGGGTTGTTTATGGTGCGGTATGATTTGCTATGATGGTTGTTTGTGGTGCGGTATGGTCTGCTATCTGGGTTATTTGTGGTGCGGTATGGTGTGCTATGTGGTTTGTTGATGCATAATGGTGTGCTATGTGGGTATTCATGGTGCGGTATGGTGTACTATGTGGGTTGTTCATGGTGTGCTACGTGGGTTGTTTGTGGTGCGTTATGGTGTGCTATGTGGGTTGTTTGTGGTGCGGTATGGTGTGCTATGTGGGTTGTTCCTGGTGTGGTATGGTGTGCTATGTGGGTTGTCTGTGGTGTGGTATGGTGTGCTATGTGGGTTGGTGATGCGATATGGTGTGCTATGTGTGTAGGTGATGTGATATGATGTGCTATGTGGGTTGTTCATGGTGCAGTATGGTGTGCTATGTTGGTTGTTTGTGGTGCAGTGTGGTGTGCTATGTGGGTTGTTGGTGATGCGAGGTGTGCTATGTGGGTTGGTGATGCGGTATTGTGTGCTATGTGGGTTGTTGCTGGTGTGGTATGGTGTACTATGTGGGTTTATGATGGTGTGCTATATGGGTTGTTGGTTGTATGGTATTGTGTGCTGTAGGTTGTTGGTGTGATATTGTGTGCTGTGGGTTATTGTTGGTGTGGTATGGTGTGCTATGTGGGTTGTTGGTGGTTTGGTATGGTGTGCTCCATCTTATTTTATCTTGTTTATTACTAGGTCTTGTACAATTGAGGAAGACGCGACAACAATGGATGTAGCTCCACCTTATTTTATCTTGTTTATTGCTATGTCTTTTATAATTGGGGAAGTAGTGACAACAATGGATACAGCTCCGCTTTGTTTTATCTTGTTTATTGCTATGTCTTGTATAATTGGGGAAGACACGACAACAATGAATGCAGCTCCCCCTTATTTTATCTTGTTTATTGCTAGGTCTTTTATAATTGGGGAAGACGGGACAACAATGGATGCAGCTCCACCTTATTTTATCTAGTTTATTGCTAGGTCTTGTATAATTGTAGAAGACACAACAACAATGGACGCAGCTCCATCTTATTTTATCTTGTTTATTGCTAGGTCTTTTACAATTGAGGAAGATGCGACAACAATGGATGCAGCTCCACCTTATTTTATCTAGTTTATTACTAGGTCTTGTATAATTGTAGAAGACACAACAACAATGGACGCAGCTCCATCTTATTTTATCTTGTTTATTGCTAGGTCTTTTACAATTGAGGAAGTCGTGACAACAATGGATGCAGCTCCACCTTATTTTATCTTGTTTATTGCTAGGTCTTGTATAATTGGGGAAGACGCGACAACAATGGATGCAGCTCCACCTTATTTTATCTTGTTTATTGCTAGGTCTTGTATAATTGGGGAAGACGCGACAACAATGGATGCAGCTCCACCTTATTTTATCTTGTTTATTGCTAGGTCTTGTATAATTGGGGAAGACGCGACAACAATGGACGCAGCTCCATCTTATTTTATCTTGTTTATTGCTAGGTCTTGTATAATTGGGGAAGTTGTGACAACAATGGATGCAGCTCCGCCTTATTTTATTAAGTTTATTGCTAGGTCTTGTATAATTGTAGAAGACACGACAACAATGGACGCAGCTCCATCTTATTTTATCTTGTTTATTGCTAGGTCTTTTACAACTGGGGAAGTCGTGACAACAATGGATGCAGCTCCACCTTATTTTATCTTGTTTATCGCTAGGTCTTTTATAATTGGGGAAGTCGTGACAACAATGGATGCAGCTCCACCTTATTTTATCAAGTTTATTGCTAGGTCTTGTATAATTGTAGAAGACACGACAACAATGGACGCAGCTCCATCTTATTTTATCTTGTTTATTGCTAGGTCTTTTACAACTGGGGAAGTCGTGACAACAATGGATGCAGCTCCACCTTATTTTATCTTGTTTATCGCTAGGTCTTTTATAATTGGGGAAGACGCGACAACAATGGATGCAGCTCCACCTTATTTTATCTTGTTTATTGCTAGATCTTTTATAATTGGGGAAGTCGTGACAACAATGGATGCAGCTCCGCCTTATTTTATCTAGTTTATTGCTAGGTCTTGTATAATTGTAGAAGACACGACAACAATGGACGCAGCTCCATCTTATTTTATCTTGTTTATTGCTAGGTCTTTTACAATTGGGGAAGTCATGACAACAATGGATGCAGCTCCACCTTATTTTATCTTGTTTACTGCTAGGTCTTTTATAATTGGGGAAGACGCGACAACAATGGATGCAGCTCCGCCTTATTTTACCTTGTTTATTGCTAGGTCTTTTATAATTGGGGAAGTCGTGACAACAATGGATGCAGCTCCACCTTATTTTATCTTGTTTACTGCTAGGTCTTTTATAATTGGGGAAGACGCGACAACAATGGATGCAGCTCCATCTTATTTTATCTTGTTTACTGCTAGGTCTTTTATAATTGGGGAAGACGCGACAACAATGGATGCAGCTCCGCCTTATTTTACCTTGTTTATTGCTAGGTCTTTTATAATTGGGGAAGTCGTGACAACAATGGATGCAGCTCCACCCTATTTTATCTTGTTTACTGCTAGGTCTTTTATAATTGGGGAAGACGCGACAACAATGGATGCAGCTCCGCCTTATTTTATCTTGTTTACTGCTAGGTCTTTTATAATTGGGGAAGACGCGACAACAATGGATGCAGCTCCGCCTTATTTTATCTTGTTTACTGCTAGGTCTTTTATAATTGGGGAAGACGCGACAACAATGGATGCAGCTCCATCTTATTTTATCTTGTTTACTGCTAGGTCTTTTATAATTGGGGAAGACGCGACAACAATGGATGCAGCTCCGCCTTATTTTACCTTGTTTATTGCTAGGTCTTTTATAATTGGGGAAGACGCGACAACAATGGATGCAGCTCCATCTTATTTTATCTTGTTTACTGCTAGGTCTTTTATAATTGGGGAAGACGCGACAACAATGGATGCAGCTCCATCTTATTTTATCTTGTTTACTGCTAGGTCTTTTATAATTGGGGAAGATGCGACAACAATGGATGCAGCTCCATCTTATTTTATCTTGTTTATTGCTAGGTCTTTTATAATTGGGGAAGTCGTGACAACAATGGATGCAGCTCCATCTTATTTTATCTTGTTTATAGCTACGTCTTGTATAATTGGGGAAGACGCGACAACAATGGATGCAGCTCCACCTTATTTTATCTTGTTTACTGCTAGGTCTTTTATAATTGGGGAAGACGCGACAACAATGGATGCAGCTCCACCTTATTTTATCTTGTTTACTGCTAGGTCTTTTATAATTGGGGAAGACGCGACAACAATGGATGCAGCTCCACCTTATTTTATCTTGTTTATTGCTAGGTCTTTTATAATTGGGGAAGACGCGACAACAATGGATGCAGCTCCATCTTATTTTATCTTGTTTATTGCTAGGTCTTTTACAATTGGGGAAGTCATGACAACAATGGATGCAGCTCCACCTTATTTTATCTTGTTTACTGCTAGGTCTTTTATAATTGGGGAAGACGCGACAACAATGGATGCAGCTCCGCCTTATTTTACCTTGTTTATTGCTAGGTCTTTTATAATTGGGGAAGATGCGACAACAATGGATGCAGCTCCATCTTATTTTATCTTGTTTATTGCTAGGTC
Organism: Panopea generosa; assembly: GCA_029582155.1. Classification (NCBI taxonomy): domain Eukaryota; kingdom Metazoa; phylum Mollusca; class Bivalvia; order Adapedonta; family Hiatellidae; genus Panopea; species Panopea generosa. The sequence continues at coordinate 79,995,200 of CM055895.1, read as the reverse complement.
TTTTATAATTGGGGAAGATGCGACAACAATGGATGCAGCTCCATCTTATTTTATCTTGTTTATTGCTAGATCTTTTATAATTGGGGAAGTCGTGACAACAATGGATGCAGCTTCACCTTATTCTGTCTGGTTTATTGCTAGGTCTTGTATAATTGTAGAAGACACGACAACAATGGATGCAGCTCCACCTTTTTTTATCTTGTTTATTGCTAGGTCTTTTATAATTGGGGAAGACGCGACAACAATGGATGCAGCTCCACCTTATTTTATCTTGTTTATTGCTAGGTCTTTTATAATTGGGGAAGACGCGACAACAATGGATGCAGCTCCGCCTTATTTTATCTTGTTTATTGCTAGGTCTTTTATAATTGGGGAAGACGTGACAACAATGGATGCAGCTCCACCTTATTTTATCTTGTTTATTGCTAGGTCTTTTATAATTGGGGAAGACGCGACAACAATGGATGCAGCTCCGCCTTATTTTGTCTTGTTTATTGCTAGGTCTTTTATAATTGGGGAAGACACGACAACAATGGATGCAGCTCCGCCTTATTTTATCTTGTTTATTGCTAGGTCTTTTATAATTGGGGAAGACACGACAACAATGGATGCAGCTCCGCCTTATTTTATCTGGTTTATTGCTAGGTCTTGTATAATTGTAGAAGACACGACAACAATAGACGCAGCTCCATCTTATTTTATCTTGTTTATTGCTAGGTCTTTTACAATTGGGGAAGTCGTGACAACAATGGATGCAGCTCCACCTTATTTTATCTTGTTTACTGCTAGGTCTTTTATAATTGGGGAAGACGCGACAACAATTGATGCAGCTCCGCCTTATTTTATCTTGTTTATTGCTAGGTCTTTTATAATTGGGGAAGACGCGACAACAATGGATGCAGCTCCACCTTATTTTATCTTGTTTATTGCTAGGTCTCTTATAATTGGGGAAGACGCGACAACAATGGATGCAGCTCCACCTTATTTTATCTTGTTTATTGCTAGGTCTTGTAAAGTTGGGGAAGAAGTGACAACAATGGATGCAGCTCAACCATATTTTATCTTGTTAATTGCTAGGTCTTGTATAGTTGGGGAAGACGCGACAACAATGGATTCAGCTCAACCATGTTTTATCTTGTTTATTGCTAGGTCTTATATATTTGGGGAAGACGCGACAACAATGGATTCAGCTCAACCATGTTTTATCTTGTTTATTGCTAGGTCTTATATAATTGTGGAAGACGTGACAATGGATGCAGCTCCACCTTATTTTATCTTGTTTATTGTTAGGTCTTGTAAAATCGGGTAAGACGCGACAACAATGGATGCAGCTCTATATTATTTTATCTTGTTTATTGCTAGGTCTTGTATAATTGGTGAATAGGTGACAACAATGGATGCAGCTCTACCTTATTTTTCTTGTTTATAGCTAGGTCTTGTATAATTGGGGAAGATGCGACAACAATGGACACAGCTCTACCTTATTTTATCTTGTTTATTGCTAGGTCTTGTATTATTGGGGAAGACACGACAACAATGGATGCAGCTCCACCTTATTTCATCTCATTTATTGCTAGGTTTTGTATATTTGGGGAAGACATGACAACAATGGATGCAGCTCTGCCTTATTTTATATTGTTTATTGCTAGGTCTTGTATAATTGGGGAAGACCCAACAACAATGGATGCAGCTTCACCTTATTTCATCTCATTTATTGCTAGGTCTTGTATAATTGGGGAAGACCCAACAACAATGGACGCTGCTCTACCTTATTTTATCTTGTTTATTGCTAGGTCTTGTATAATTGGGGAAGACGCGACAACATTGGATGCAGCTCCACCTTATTTTATCTTGTTTACTGCTAGGTCTTTTATAATTGGGGAAGTCGTGACAACAATGGATGCAACTCCGCCTTATTTTATCTTGTTTATTGCTAGGTCTTGTATAATTAGGGAAGACACGACAACAATGGATGCAGCTCCGCCTTATTTTATCTTGTTTATTGCTAGTTCTTGTATAATTGTGGAAGACACGACAACAATGGATGCAGCTCCGCCTTATTTTACCTTGTTTATTGCTAGGTCTTGTATAATTGGGGAAGACAGACAACAATGGATGCACCTTCAATTTATTTTATCTTGTTTACTGCTAAGTCTTCTATAATTTGGGAAGACACGACAACAATGGATGCAGCTCCACCTTATTTTATCTTGTTTATTGCTAGGTCTTGTATAATTGGGTAAGACACAACAACAATTGACGCAGCTCCACCTGATTTTATCTGGTTTTTTTCCTAGGTCTTGTATAATTGGGGAAGACACAACAATGGACGCAGCTCCACCTTATTTTATCTTGTTTATTGCTAGGTCTTGTATAATTGGGGAAGATGCAACAACAATGGACTCAGCTCCACCATAATTTATCTTGTTTATTGCTAGGTCTTGTATAATTTAAGAAGATGCGACAACAATGGACACAGCACCACCTTATTTTACCTTGTTAATTGCTAGGTCTTGTATAATTGGGGAAGATGCTACAACAATGGACGCAGCTCCACCTTTTTTTATCTTGTTGATTGCTAGGTCTTGTATAATTGGGGAAGACACAACAACAATTTTATCTTATTTATTGTTAGGTCTTGTATAATTCAAGAAGATGCGACAACAATGGGACACAGCACCACCTTATTTTATCTTGTTTATTGCTAGGTCTTGTATAATTGGGGAAGACGCTACAACAATGGACGCAGCTCCACCTTATTATACCCCCGACAAACGAAGTTTTGAGGGGGTATATTGGAGTCACCCTGAGGTCAGTCTGTCGGTCGGTCTGTCCGTTGCAATTTTCCTTGTCCGGAGCATCACTTGAAAAGTACTGGATGGAATTTCATCAAACGTCATACAATGGTAGAATATAATGAGAGGAAGTGCAGTGTACAAGAAACATAACTCTATTCTTGCTAATTACAGAGTTATTGCCCTTTGATATTTTTTCTTGTCCGGAGCATAACTTGAAAAGTACCGGATGGAATTTCATCAAGCTTCATACAATGGTAGAATATAATGAGAGGAAGTGCAGTGTACAGGAAACAGAACTCTATTCTTGCTAATTACAGAGTTATTGCCATTTGATATATTTCCCTTGTCCGGAGCATTACTTTTAAAGTACTGGATGGAATTTCATCAAACTTCATACAATGGTAGATTATAGTGACAGGAAGTGCAGTGTACAAGAAACATAACTCTAGTCTTGCTAATTACAGAGTTATTGCCCTTTGATATATTTCCCTTGTCTGGAGCATTACTTTTAAAGTACTGGATGGAATTTTTTATCAAACTTCATACAATGGTAGAATACAATGAGAGGAAGTGCAGTGTACAAGAAACATAACTCTGTTATTGCTAATTACAGAGTTATTGCCCTTTGATATTTTTTCTTGTCCGGAGCATAACTTGAAAAGTACTTGATGGAATTTCATCAAGCTTCATACAATGGTAGAATATAATGAGAGGAAGTGCAGTGTACAAGAAACATAACTCTATTATTGCTAATTACAGAGTTATTGCCCTTTGATATATTTCCCTTGTCCGGAGCATTACTTTTAAAGTACTGGATGGAATTTCATCAAACTTCATACAATGGTAGAATATAATGAGAGGAAGTGCAGTGTACAGGAAACATAACTCTATTCTTGCTAATTACAGAGTTATTGCCCTTTCATTGCTAGGTCTTGTTTGTTTGGGAAAGACGAGATAAGAATGGATGCAAGTCTATTACTTATTTCATCTCATTTATTGCTAGGTCTTGTTTGTTTGTTGAAGATAAGACAACGAATTTCTGTTATATTTTAAATCATTGTAATTGTTATCACATTGTATCTTATTACATTGTATAGTATCTTACTTAATATTTATTTTATGTTATTTCATCTTATATCCTTATATCTTATTGCACATATGTGTTGTATTTATTGTATATTTTGTTATTATTTTATTTCTCAACTAATTTTCTTAATAACTAATAATTAACAATAATTAACAATAACTTATAATTAACAATAACTAATAATTAACAATTACTAATAATTAACATTAACTAATAATTAACAATTACTAATAATTAACAATTGTTATGTTCAGTTGGCTCAAGTTAATGGGGTTTGTCTAACTGATGAGTCCTGGAACTCTGTATGGGCCCTTAACATAATCGGGACGAAACGCACTTAATATTTTTTAATTGGGGCATGTTTAAATCAGACAAGACACTTTTAGAAACTTTTTTTTATGGGGCTAGCTCCGATTAATGAGCTTAAAGTTGTATTATACAAATAACCAAATATATAAATCCAATTCTATTATAACAATTAAATATTTTGTGGATATTAGGTGCGTCTTGGAGATATTGTTTGTACCGTAAGTACTACTTTGTATGATGTTCTATAACTTTATCAACAGTATTTCAGATATTTAAAAATGGTCAGATGTCGTAATCATCTTTTCCTTGGATCCATTAAGTTGTTATGGTCTCCCTACACAGTTGAATTTTTTCTTGGTTCTATATAAAATAAGGTCTAGTATTTCCATGGTAAAAAAAGAATTCCGCATTGAAGCTGTATTCCCCAATAAAAATGCACAATATCTGGTAGGTTGACCAAGTTTTTTTTTTTTATACATGTAGCAGGAATGTATACTCACATTAAAATGCACAATATCTGGTAGGTTGACCAAGTTGTTTTTTTTCTATAGCAGGAATGTATACTCGCATAAAAATGCACAATACCTGGTAGGTTGACCAAGTTTTGTTTTTTCTATAGCAGGAAAAAATGCACAATATCTGGTAGGTTGACAAAGTTGTTTTTTTAGCTCTACTGGCCAAAGACCAGAAGTATTTATGCCATGGGGTGTTGTCTGTCATCTGTTAGCAGGACTTTCTCTGAAACCACTAGGCAAATTAAACTGAAACTTCACATGGATGTTTCTATTGCATAGGAGACTATACAGAAGATTTTTTTTTCTATCTAAAATTTAGATGACCACCGTTGCTAAAAATAGTCCAAAACCTAAAAAGTCTTCTTTTCATGAACGGCCCAACAGATTTTTAAAATGTTTATATAGTAATGATGACCAACTATAGTTTTATTAAGATTTGCTCAAAAGGTGTCCCTGGGGTGAAAAATAACCCTGCCCTGTGTCCAATTTGGGAATACATCGGTCTTGTAAAAATAACTGGGTTCAACTGTCTTAAGGGCTCAGGAGGGGCCTCAAAAGGGTATTAATTGGGAATTACAAAAACTGTTTTCTTGAGAACCGGTATGTCAGATTTGTTCATATTTGGCATAAATTATCCTTATGTGCAGGGGTTTGATTGCAGATAAGAATTTAGGGGCTAGGTTTACATAGGAATATTATAAGGAAAACTGATTTTTTTCATTTTGCATCCATGTGTACAAAAAAAACTTCTTTTTAAAATTTGAATCATTTCTGCTCATAACAAATTGCTAAGAGTGGGTGATTGAAGTTTTGACAAATTAAGGGGCTGGTTTGTATAAGGGTTCTATACAGGGGACTATACTTTTTTACAGATGAATGGTAGGTGAATTTAAAGTATTTCCTTTTCATAGCAATTAAGTTTTTGTTCAGTATGGGTCTGGTGGGGGTATTTATCCATTAGTTGTTAAGACGACCCCTAAAGAGAGTGAATATTGTGAAACTATAAAAATTGCTATGGCCACTATGAGCAAGTAGAGCATCCTCAAGCCTTTTTGGGCCTCTTTTTTAAAGAGGGTGCAGTGACACTCTGCGATTTTTTGTAAAATGAAGTCCTTAAATGCTCATAAATTTATACATGCATAACTATGTTGAAATCCTATAAAAGTCACTTTTTTAACACCAACAGGACACGAATCTAAATGCAGAGTATTTCATATAAAATGTAAAACAGAACTGAGAAAAACACAAACAAAAGCGGGAGTGAGCGGGGTGGGTGTGACACTTATGTAGGTACAGGACATTGGGGCCAAGAATGTTCAAATACAATAAAACAAGTTATTTCAAATAAACAAATAACTATTGTAGATATTTAGCTAAATATTTAACTGATTACAGCAGCCTTTCAATAGTAAGAATATAAACATGCACACTTAATGACTGCAAGTTTTTTCAAACATCTAAATCACTTCAACCTACATTTCCTTAGTATTCCAAACATTTAAATCACTACAACCTATGTTTCATTTATACCAGACATCTAAATCACTTCAACCTATGTTTCATTTATACCAGACATCTAAATCACTTCAACCTATATTTCATTTATACCAAACATCTAAATCACTTCAACCTATATTTCATTTATACCAAATATGTAAATTACCTCATACTAAGTATTATTTATTCCAACCATCTAAATCACTTCTACCTATATTTCATCTTTTAACCTGTGACCTTAGGTCCAGAACCTTAATGACTTTACATAAATTGTTTTATTTATTTCAAACATATTGCACTGTAAATATTTATTCCATTGTTCGATAAATTACCAAAAAAAGGATGTCCTACCATCTGTATTGTTATCACTGTTCCTCAAACACCAACTGTAAGGATGTCCTACCATCTTCTTTGTTCTGTCATCACCGTTCCTTAAACACCAACTATAAGGATGTCCTACAATCTGTTCTGTCATCACCATTCCTTAAACACCAGCTATAAGGATGTCCTATAATCTGTTCTGTCATCACCGTTCCTCAAACACCAGCTATAAGGATGTCCTATCATCTTCTATGTTCTGTCATCACTGTTCCTTAAACACCAGCTATAAGGATGTCCTACCATCTTGTATGTTCTGTCATCACCATTCCTCAAACACCAGCTTTAATGATGTCCTACCATCTTGTATGTTCCGTCATCACCGTTCCTCAAACACGAGCTATAAGGATGTCCTACAATCTGTTCTGTCATCACCATTCCTCAAACACCAGCTATAAGGATGGCCTACAATCTGTTCTGTTATCACCGTTCCTCAAACACCAACTATAAGGATGTCCTACCATCTTGTGTGTTCTGTCATCACCGTTCCTCAAACACAAGCTATAAGGATGTCCTACCATCTTGTATGTTCCGTCATCACCAGCTATAAGGATGTCCTACCATCTTGTATGTTCTGTCATCACCATTCCTCAAACACCAGTTATAAGGATGTCCTACAATCTGTTCTGTCATCACTGTTCCTCAAACACCAGCTATAAGGATGTCCTACCATCTTGTATGTTCCGTCATCACCAGCTATAAGGATGTCCTACCATCTTGTATGTTCTGTTATCACCGTTCCTCAAACACCAGCTATAAGGATGTCCTACCATCTTGTATGTTCCGTCATCACCGTTCCTCAAACACCAGCTATAAGGATTTCCTACCATTTTGTTCTGTTATCACCGTTCCTCAAACACCAGCTATAAGGATGTATAACCATCTTATATGTTCTGTTATCACTATTTCTCAAACACCAGCTATAAGGATGTCCTACCATCTTGTATGTTCTGTCATCACTGTTCCTCAAACACCAGCTATAAGGATGTCCTACCATCTTGTATGTTCTGTTATCACCATTCCTCAAACACCAGCTTTAATGATGTCCTACTATCTTGTATTTTCTGTTTTCACCGTTCCTCAAACACCAGCTATAAGGATGTCCTACTATCTTGTACGTTCTGTCATCGCCATTCCTCAAACACCAGCTATAAGGATGTCCTACCATCTTGTTGTGTTTTCAATTTTTCTCAAAAACCAGCTATAAGGATGTCTTACCATCTTCTATGTTCTGTTATCACTGTTTCTCAAACACCAGCTAATGAGAAATCTGTCAGTTACAGCTTTCAAGTACCCAGGTGAATTTATTCTTGGTTATAGACTGATCAACAATTAAATTGAGTTTTGTAGTATATAGAGATAGCATTCAAATGCCACACATATTATATACAATTTAAGAAATATCTCCAATTAAAACAATATTGATAGAGTTTATTATTTATAGTATATTTGATACTAGTTAGTTTAGTCCACAACTTTATGAAATGTGCTTATAAACCATATGGCTGGGTCATTTTGTAGTCAAATCACGCTGGTTCAAGATATTGTGGTTACATAACTACTGTGCAAGTATATAACTACTGTGCAAGTTTTGTTAAGATTCAATGCAAAATGAGGATGATACCATGATAACAACATTTTCCCTATATAACTATATGTAAAACAGTGACCCCAGGGACCCCAACTTCAATAAAATGTTTTAGAGGACCTCAATGCAATGCTGCATGTAAAATATTGAAGTTTCAGAGAAAATGTTTTTAAAGTTTCGCTTACCACGAATTTCGCTGTTTCAGCCCCACCCCAGAGGTCTGCCCTAAGTTCCTGGGGGTCAGGAGCATAAATTCAAACATAAATTTTGACCACCATGTCAGCATCAGTAAATCACACCAAAAACCATTCAAATGAGTCTATTCAGTCATGCAAAATAATTTTTTTTGTCATTTTCTCTTATATAGATTTAGTAGAGAAAGCCCAATTACCAGGGCAAAATGCTATAACCCAGGGCCATGCAATTCACAATTTTTATAAAGAACCCATAAGCTTCAATAATCATGCTTACCATTTGCTACCCATTGCTTCCTATTTTAAGGTTTACCTTGAATTTTGACTGTTTTGGCCCCATCCCCAAGGCCAGAGGGGCTGGGGCATTCATTAATACATGGATATTAATTGTAATGTCAGCAACAACAAATCTCACCAAAAAACATTAAAATAAGTTATTTTAGTCGTGAGAAAATCCCACATTTTGTGAGAAAGCCATCATGTGATATGGTTCCTCCATGGGGAAAACCCATATTTTTAGAGCAGAAATGAAGGAAAATGTATCACACCTGATCCACACATCTTACAGGGCATATAACATCATCTTCCATGGCCTAATAGAGTTACTGATCTTGATGTAGAATTATTGATCACTGATCTTGATGTAGAATTATTGATCATTGATATTGAATGTAGAATTATTGATCTTGTTTTGGGATTAATTGATCATTGATCTTGATGCAGAATTATTAATCTTGATATAGAATTATTGATTTTGATGTAGAATTATTGAAAATTACATTTGCAAATATGAAATGGTAATACCCCAGTTTGTATACAGGCCCATAACAAATCGGTTGCAAAGTTTCAAATGTTGAATATTTATGGTCATATATGATAATTATTGAGACAAATAATGTATTTGTTTCTATCGGTATTACAGAGGAAATTCCAAGAAAACACAAATTTATAATTTTAGTAATCTATTACATTTTCAAAACATGAATTATTAGACTATTTTCAAAACATGAATGATTCCACTATTTTCAAAACATGAATGATCACACTTTTTTTCTAAACATGAATGATTACACTATTTTCAATCAGAAAATTAAAAACTTCTTGTATATAAAGTTTAGTATAACCTTATTTGTTTTTCTTCGAATGCGAAACAAGTTATTACAGCTTATACAAGTCACGCTCGAAGTCTTATGCCAACCTGGCAGCTAAATAAGTTATTACAGCTTATACAAGTCACGCTCGAAGTCTTATGCCAACCTTGCAGCTAAATAGGTTATTACAGCTTGTACAAGTCATGCTCGAAGTTTAATGCCAACCTGGCAGCTCAATAAATTATTACAGCTTGTACAAGTCACGCTTGAAGTCTTATGCCAACCTGGCAGCTAAATAAGTTATTACAGCTTATACAAGTCGCGCTCATAGTCTTATGCCAACCTGGCAGCTAAATAAGTTATTACAGCTTGTACAAGTCACGCTCAAAGTCTTATGCCAACCTGGCAGCTCAATAAGTTATTACAGCTTATACAAGTCACGCTCGAAGTCTTATGCCAACCTGGCAGCTAAATAAGTTATTACAGCTTGTACAAGTCACGCTAGAAGTCTTATGCTAACCTGGCAGCTAAATAAGTTATTACAGCTGGTACAAGTCATGCTTGAAGTCTTATGCCAACCTTGCAGCTAAATAGGTTATTACAGCTTGTACAAGTCACGTTCGAAGTCTAATGCCAACCTGGCCGCTAAATTAGTTATTACAGCTTATACAAGTCACGTTCGAAGTCTTATGCCAACCTGGCAGCTAAATAAGTTATTACAGCTTGTACAAGCCACGCTATAAGTCTTATGCCAACCTGGCAGCTAAATAAGTTATTACAGCTTGTACAAGTCATGCTCAAAGTCTTATGCCAACCTTGCAGCTAAATAAGTTATTACAGCTTATACAAGTCACTCTTCAAGTCTTATGCCATCCTAGCAGCTAAATAAGTTATTACAGCTTGTACAAGTCATGCTCAGTCTAATGCCAACCTGGCAGCTAAATAAGTTATTACAGCTTGTACAAGTCACGCTCAAAGTCTTATGCACACCTGGCAGCTAAATAGGTTATTACAGCTTGTACAAGTCATGCTCAAAGTCTTATGCCAACCTTGCAGCTAAATAAGTTATTACAGCTTGTACAAGTCATGCTCAAAGTCTTATGCCAACCTGGCAGCTAAATAAGTTATTACAGCTTGTACAAGTCATGCTCAAAGTCTTATGCCAACCTTGCAGCTAAATAAGTTATTACAGCTTGTACAAGTCACGCTCAAAGTCTTATGCCAACCTGGCAGCTAAATAAGTTATTACAGCTTGTACAAGTCATGCTCAAAGTCTTATGCCAACCTTGCAGCTAAATAAGTTATTACAGCTTGTACAAGTCACGCTCAAAGTCTTATGCCAACCTTGCAGCTAAATAAGTTATTACAGCTTGTACAAGTCACGCTCAAAGTCTTATGCCAACCTGGCAGCTAAATAGGTTATTACAGCTTGTACAAGTCATGCTCAAAGTCTTATGCCAACCTGGCAGCTCAATAAGTTAATACAGCTTGTACAAGTCGCGCTCAAAGTCTTATGCCAACCTTGCAGCTAAATAAGTTATAACAGCTTGTACAAGTCACGCTCAAAGTCTTATGCCAACCTGGCAGCTAAATAAGTTATTACAGCTTGTACAAGTCACGCTCAAAGTCTTATGCCAACCTTGCAGCTAAATAAGTTATAACAGCTTGTACAAGTCACGCTCAAAGTCTTATGCCAACCTGGCAGCTAAATAGGTTATTACAGCTTGTACAAGTCATGCTCAAAGTCTTATGCCAACCTGGCAGCTCAATAAGTTAATACAGCTTGTACAAGTCGCGCTCAAAGTCTTATGCCAACCTTGCAGCTAAATAAGTTATAACAGCTTGTACAAGTCACGCTCAAAGTCTTATGCCAACCTTGCAGCTAAATAAGTTATAACAGCTTGTACAAGTCACGCTCAAAGTATTATGCCAACCTTGCAGCTAAATAAGTTATAACAGCTTGTACAAGTCACGCTCAAAGTCTTATGCCAACCTGGCAGCTAAATAGGTTATTACAGCTTGTACAAGTCATGCTCAAAGTCTTATGCCAACCTGGCAGCTCAATAAGTTATAACAGCTTGTACAAGTCACGCTCAAAGTCTTATGCCAACCTTGCAGCTAAATAAGTTATAACAGCTTGTACAAGTCACGCTCAAAGTCTTATGCCAACCTGGCAGCTAAATAAGTTATAACAGCTTGTACAAGTCACGCTCAAAGTCTTATGCCAACCTTGCAGCTAAATAAGTTATAACAGCTTGTACAAGTCACGCTCAAAGTCTTATGCCAACCTGGCAGCTCAATAAGTTAATACAGCTTGTACAAGTCGCGCTCAAAGTCTTATGCCAACCTTGCAGCTAAATAAGTTATAACAGCTTGTACAAGTCACGCTCAAAGTCTTATGCCAACCTGGCAGCTAAATAAGTTATTACAGCTTGTACAAGTCACGCTCAAAGTCTTATGCCAACCTTGCAGCTAAATAAGTTATAACAGCTTGTACAAGTCACGCTCAAAGTCTTATGCCAACCTGGCAGCTAAATAGGTTATTACAGCTTGTACAAGTCATGCTCAAAGTCTTATGCCAACCTGGCAGCTCAATAAGTTAATACAGCTTGTACAAGTCGCGCTCAAAGTCTTATGCCAACCTTGCAGCTAAATAAGTTATAACAGCTTGTACAAGTCACGCTCAAAGTCTTATGCCAACCTTGCAGCTAAATAAGTTATAACAGCTTGTACAAGTCACGCTCAAAGTCTTATGCCAACCTTGCAGCTAAATAAGTTATTACAGCTTGTACAAGTCACGCTCAAAGTCTTATGCCAACCTGGCAGCTAAATAAGTTATTACAGCTTGTACAAGTCATGCTCAAAGTCTTATGCCAACCTGGCAGCTCAATAAGTTAATACAGCTTGTACAAGTCGCGCTCAAAGTCTTATGCCAACCTTGCAGCTAAATAAGTTATAACAGCTTGTACAAGTCACGCTCAAAGTCTTATGCCAACCTTGCAGCTAAATAAGTTATAACAGCTTGTACAAGTCACGCTCAAAGTCTTATGCCAACCTGGCAGCTAAATAAGTTATAACAGCTTGTACAAGTCACGCTCAAAGTCTTATGCCAACCTTGCAGCTAAATAAGTTATTACAGCTTGTACAAGTCACGCTCAAAGTCTTATGCCAACCTTGCAGCTAAATAAGTTATTACAGCTGGTACAAGTCACGCTCAAAGTCTTATGCCAACCTTGCAGCTAAATAAGTTATTACAGCTTGTACAAGTCACGCTCAAAGTCTTATGCCAACCTGGCAGCTAAATAGGTTATTACAGCTTGTACAAGTCACGCTCAAAGTCTTATGCCAACCTTGCAGCTAAATAGGTTATTACAGCTTGTACAAGTCACGCTCAAAGTCTTATGCCAACCTGGCAGCTAAATAGGTTATTACAGCTTGTACAAGTCACGCTCAAAGTCTTATGCCAACCTGGCAGCTAAATAGGTTATTACAGCTTGTACAAGTCACGCTCAAAGTCTTATGCCAACCTGGCAGCTAAATAAGTTATAACAGCTTGTACAAGTCACGCTCAAAGTCTTATGCCAACCTGGCAGCTAAATAGGTTATTACAGCTTGTACAAGTCACGCTCGAAGTCTTATGCCAACCTTGCAGCTAAATAAGTTATTACAGCTTGTACAAGTCACGCTCAAAGTCTTATGCCAACCTGGCAGCTAAATAAGTTATAACAGCTTATACAAGTCACGCTCATAGTCTTATGCCAACTTGGCAGCTCAAAGTCCAATGTACTGGTCACCAACACCCATGCTGCCATTAAACAAACTGCCAGTTGCACTTCATGATGTTCGCTCCCTCTTCCGGAGCAAGTACATCCTGGCCATGGCCAGTGCCAGGATTCTCATTTAAAGTGAGAACAGAAAAGTCCTGAAAAAATTATTCATATTCATTTATCTTAGACAATTAATATAAAGCATACAGTTTTACTTGTAAAGAAAAACCACAGCTAAGTTTAAGTCAAACCAACCATCGTCATTTTGCAAGTGTGTGCTACACACTCATACCCAACGCTTCTGGTTTAAGCTCAACTTGCACTCACGACCTTGGCAGGGAGCATTAAGTGGTCATTTGTGACTGCACTTCTGTCATCTGTTTCAGAGAGGACCCTGTTCATTTACAAATTTGGCAACTGTTTCTCATGGAGTTTCTACTTTTATTTAGAATTCCACTAGTTTACTGGCACTTCACTATGGGGTATCGTACCATCTGTTCAAAACAGTGCTAAACACCATAAAATACAATTGCTTGCCATTTAAGTATGGAAATGCTGCACATTATAAACAAGAAATGTGTCCATCAGATACAAAACCCCAGCAATCTCTTTAATAATGAACTTAACAGTAGATTAAGTTGAAAAGGTGTAATAGAAACATGTCTATTATAGGATTATCATCTAGGTAGCGGCTTCCTGATTGTCACTCAGCTTTTCCAGTTCATGAAATATCAATAACGGGTAACTTTCCAACAACATCCCTACAACTTTTCTATGGGCACCTTCGCCATGGAATCCTGCAGAAAATAAATAAATCTCAAAAATTATTATAACAAATTATATAATATAATAATCATTCATACTGTGTTTCTTGATGATATGATGAATGACATTAGTAATTTGCAGTTGAGTAAACAAATCGTCAGGCAGTACAACTTTTGAGACAGTTAAATAAGAATTTAACTATGAAGATACATGCCAACCAAGATATATATCATTTAAAAGAGAATAAAACTCGACATATATTCAACTGTTAAATATATAATTAAGCAGTTTGTGACATGTAGCAGGTTCCCCAATTTGAATGACCTCTAATTATAAACTCTTTCAGCTATTTTGGTTTACATTGTTTTACAGAGTTGCTTTAACTGACCATGCAGAACAAGGGTCCTCTCACACCATTTTGTCATTGACAAGTTTATAGCCCAGTGTGATATTGAGCTGTCGCTCCAATTTCATTACAGTATTAATGGAAGGATTATTTCACTTTTTTCTTGTTGGGACTAGCTTCCATTCGTCGGTTCAATGGAGAAAAAGATGTTATTTTATCTGCCAATTAAATCGGATAAGCCATATATAGCCTGAAATGTTTTGAAAATGGCATTAGACCCTATTAAAAAATGTATACAGAACAAATTATATTCTTTAACATATTTAACACAAAGCAGCCAACATTGGGTTCAGGATTCTGAACTTTCAGACATGTATACAGTATGGGAATCATTTTATTACCGGGCCGAAATGCGTCGGAAACACCTAGTAAACGAACGCTAGACACTTACGATTAAACATCCGTTTTGGTTGCTGATTGGACTAAACGCTTATCCAATCAGCAACTAGAATACTTAGCGTAAACGTTCTAGTTGCTGATTTGATAAACGCTTAGATTATCCAATCAGCAACTAGAACGCTTAGCTAAAGCGCTCCAGTTGCTGATTGGATAATCTAAGCATTTATCCAATCAGCAACCAGAACCTTTAGCAGGTACACTTGAATTCACATTTCATAATTAAAAGAGGTGTGA
Source organism: Panopea generosa (assembly GCA_029582155.1). Classification (NCBI taxonomy): domain Eukaryota; kingdom Metazoa; phylum Mollusca; class Bivalvia; order Adapedonta; family Hiatellidae; genus Panopea; species Panopea generosa. The sequence goes on along the minus strand of CM055895.1, from coordinate 79,980,172 downwards.
TCTGGTTATCGATATATGCTCGCCAAAAAGCTGCCACTTGTACAACTGATAAAATATGTAAACAATAAATTTGACGGGTTTCAACTTTACTTTTATTTTATAGAGTGAGTGCGCGATCGATCAAACTAGACACAGTCTACTCATTATGTTGTTGACGGGTTTTAACTTTACTTCCTTTTTGCAGAATGAACTTGAGATCAAAAACAATTGGACGCAGTCTACACATATATAAATATTTAATACATGTCATTGACAATCGTGCTGCTAGGGGGTAATTTGGCGCGAGAAGCAAAAGAAATTTGGTAAAATTGACAAGAACTCGTTATTTTTACCAGGATAATACATGTTTATTTTCAAAAATCAATAAAATGAATAAAATAAGTAATTTTCTCAACTTGAAATCCACTCGCAAAAAAAATGCCAGCTTAAGTAATTTCAACTCGCATTTTCAAAATATAGCTCGCATTTTGCGAGTGGCGAGTGCTTAAATTCGAGCCCTGTCAGACGTGTCCATGATGTTACAGTATGTTCTGTAAGGAGGCAAGACAGAGCAACATGGCAATTTAAAGTAAACAATGGCATAACTGTAGTATTGCATTCAAACCCAATACAGAATAAACTGTGAAATCAAAATATGAGAAAAATGAAATGTGTGATTTACAGTTGTTTTGTAGCTGAAACTGTTATTTCTAATATGAAGCAATACTCATTATCAGACGTTGCATTATGAACAAAGTGGGGAATGTGTGGTCCAGTGGTAGAGCAAGGAACCCATAATCGGAGGGTCATAGGTTTGATTCTCCCCTATGTGTGAAGTTCTTGAACAGACACATTTTGTGCTTATGCTTGGTACTGGTTCTACCCTGGGCTGAGGAAGAATTCAAGCGTGATCTGTATAAATTATAATAACTTGTTTCCCAATTGAAGTAAAATAAATAAGTTATAAACTAAATGAACAAACTGATGTATTTATGAAGTACAAACACAAAATGGCAACAAACATCAATAAAATAAAGTCCTGAATGAAACATTAACCAGTTTTAGTCAATTAAATAGTGTATGATACTCCAGATTTGACCTAATGCTGGAGCAACAGTAATTCTGTTTGTACCATCACCCATGTAACACCCTTGAACCACAGGTTATAAATTACCAAGACATTAAACAGAATATGCTCCCCCTACATCCTCAAAAGAAATAAAACAAGATTTAAATAGTCAGAATCATGTATTAAAATTGTAGTAAGGTGAATAAGATGATATATAAGTTCAAAGATACAGACATATAAGTGACTGCAGGTGCTTACAGGTGCCAACAGGTGATTACAGGTGCTTACTGGTGACTATATGTGTTAACATGTGACTACAGGTGCTTATTGAAAACTACATGTGTCTACTGGTGACTACATGTGCCTACTGGTGACATGTGCTTACAGGTGACTACAGTTGCTTACATGTGATTACATGTGCTTACATGTGACTACAGGAGCTTAAATGTGACTACATGTGCTTACATGTGACTACATGTGCTTACATTTGTGTACATGTGCGTACATGTGACTACATGTGACTACAGGTGCTTACATATGACTATATGTCTTTACAGGAGACTACATGTGCATACATGTGACTACAGGTGCTTTCATGTGACTACTGGTGACTACATGTGCTTAAAAGTGACTACATGTGATTACATGTGACTACTGGTGATTACATGTGACTAAAGTGTTACAAATGACTCCATGTGCTTACATGTGACATGTGCTTATATGTGACTACAGGTGCTTACATGTGACTACATGTGGTTACAGGTGTTTACAGGTAACAACATGTGCTCAGATGTGACTACAGGTGCTTACATGTGACAACATGGGCTTACATGTGACTACAGGTGCTTACATATGACTATAGTTGCTTACATGTGACTACATGTGCTAACATGTGACTACATATGAATACATGTGCTTACATGTGACTACAGGTGCTTACATGTGCCTACTGGTGACTACATGTGCATACATATGACTACAGGTGCTTACATGTGCTTACATGTGACTACATGTGCTTACATGTGTCTAAAGGTGCTTACATGTGACTACAGGTGCTTACATATGACAACATGTGCTTACGTGTGACTACAGGTGCCCACATGTGCCTACTGGTGACTATATGTGCTTACATGTGACTACATGTGCTTACATGTGACTACAGGTGCCTACTGGTGACTACATGTGCTTACAGGTGACAACATGTGCTTACAGGTGACTATATGTGCTAACAGGTGACTACAGGTGCTTACCGTTAACTACATTTGCTTACACGTGACTTCATGTGCTTACAGGTAACTGCATGTGCTTTCAGGTGATTACAGGTAACTACATGGGTTAACATGTGATTACATGTGCTTACAGGTGACTACATGTGCTTATGGGTGACTGCAGGTGCTTACAGGTGACTACAGGTGCTTACAGGTAACTACATCTGATTCTGGTATTTGAGAATGTTCCTTCCAGGGGCATCTGATTCTGGTATTTGAGAATGTTCATTCCAGGGGCATCTGATTCTAGTGTTTGAGAATGTTCCTTCCAGGCAGTAATGGGAAAGCCATTGATACCAACTTTCTCACAAAAATAACCTGAAATATATTTCATTCTTTTTTTAAATACATTTTTATTACACCAAAAAGAAAGATATTCTGGTTTACTATTTTGTAGCAGACAAGACATGAAGAATTGTCTCCTATTTCTTACATTAAAAGACATCACAAATGTCAAGTAAAGTTTATCACCAAAATATTCTCTGTAAACCTTTGAAATGCAAGCAATATATAATAATGCCTGTTTTAGAGTAGCTCTATTTACTTGATTTTTAATAACCAGTTCAGTAAGTTGTAGTCTTGATCACCTGCAACACTTACTTTTCTATAAGACAAACATTGTGTCAAGTTGCACAGAAGAAACGTTTGAATCTAAAACTGAGATCTGATTGGCTGAAACAAACACACCTCTGTGACAGTTATCTTTTAACAGGATCTGGTCAAAAAATCAAAATATAGGTAAATAAGTGGCAATAACATTGCTGGATGATATATTTCACAATTTCAGATAGTTTACAACAGCTTTATAATTATAATATCATAATAATATTAGGTGGCAGAAAACATCTGGAACAATTTGTTTTGAAATTGAATCCTGTTCATAATAACAAAATTTGGTCTAAAACTGAGAAAACAGCTGATTTTAGAAGCCCTGTATTTTATTGTATAATGATACAACTACCTAAAAGACACCTATTGTTTTGGAGGCACTATCCAGCGCTGTGGTTCCACACTGACCACAGTTATACAGCAAACATCGGGTCAGCCACATATCACGGTAGTGAGGAGAAGTAGACCATGACATGTGTGGAGGCAGTGGATATCTTCCACAAACAACTCTGGGTTCAAGGGATGTAATAATACATGATAGAACCCAACTGCAAACAAAATGAAGAATAATTACAAAAATATTATTTAGTTGCCAACAATGAGTGTAAAATATTTTGCCGTTGTGCTCTGAAAATATCAAAAAGTTTCCATGGTAACAGAACATTTTTGATAATGAAAACTATTATACTATTATATGAGTTCATTTAATCAATCCTTAAAAACATGTTTTCTTTTTTTCATTTTGGTAAGTAGATACATGTAGCTATTTTTTCACGATTTTGATTTTAAAGGAAGTATAATAAATAAAATCTGCATGGTTTAGTGTCAAATCTTTTCAAGACATGACAAGAAATCGATGTTTGAATTGGAGTTGCAATGTTGAAATGACATCCCCATTCTAAACATAGACAGCACTTAAATACTGATTGACGGCCTTAACATCGTCATACAGACTTTTGCAAAGATGAAACAAATTTTACAACATATAAACCTATAAGACAGATCAAGTTGAAATAAAAGTGAAAACACATTAATCGCCAAACAATTTTAGGCGAGAAATCTGATTTAGTGTAACCTAGGCGTATAGCTCAAGTTGGGAAAACACCTTTTTAATACATGTACATTATTTTGGAAAATTGTTTTTAGCAAAGTTTAAAATTTTGAAAAATCCTGATAACTGCCTTTAAATAAAAATGGACAGAAATCGTGAAAAATCAATGTTTTATAAAGTCGATAAAAAAGTTGGGTAGCTGCAATATGGGCCGTCCTTAAAAAAACATTTGTTTGCTGCGCTCCAACCCAGTATTTTTCATGTGGGCAGGAAGGTAGCTAAAAAAATTTTTTTGCTAAATTTTGATTTTGCAGTCATTTAAAAAAAAATGGACAATTTTAAGTGTCGCAGGTAGGAGCACGGCAAACAAAATTTTTTTAATATTTATGTGTCTATAACTTCCCTTTAGCACCAATGACCTTGTTGTAATACTTTTGTATACCTCTGTGGAAAATAAAATCAACACACAGAGACGAATGTACATACAGTTGGAAGGGAATAAAGAGATATAGCAATAGACAAAACAGTAAATTCCTTACTTTTATATTCCAATTGTCTGGATTTTTAAATGTTACATGTAAATCCAATAAACCTATGTTTTTATATCCATCTGCCCGATTTATCCACCGTGTCTGATATTATCAAAATGCTAATCCTAATACTTCAAGATTTTTTTATACTTATATTCTGCCGAGCTCATCAAATGACACTTACTCTAGCTGCAGTATTTCAGTGCCAGATTCTGCAGATTTGTTGTCAGCTCTGCCTGGAACACTGGTACCAACCCCAGGGCCAACTCTTTCTGTCCATACTGTATTCTGCCACCTGAATCCTAAAATATTCCAACGCTGACTGTATGGTTGCAGTTGTTTGTAGGTACCATCAGCTTTCTCCAACTGGCTGTTAATGGTTGATATTGCCTGAAATATAATTACATAAAATATACATACCGGTATACATTTTTAAATGGGATTTAACACATTGTTCAATACATTACAAGTTATGCACCATACATCCAGCTTTCCTGGTAGAGAAAACCTCAGAATGAATCTGAGTAAAATTACTATCTTTCCACATGTAACTGGCAAACTTTCTCATATCTTCATTATAAAGCAGCTGCACATTTGCCTCTGTTGTTGAACTAACATACCTATCAATATATAGCATCTATAAACAACATAAAACTTCCATACTGATTCAGCATCATTTGTATAATTCTAATCCATTAATTTGATACATTTCCTCCATATTAACCATGCAATCTATAAACAGGAAATAAAACAAACATGGATAAAATTAATGTTACTTTCAAGGACTTTTATGTTGTTTCACAGATTCAATATTCCTCTGCACTGTTTAGTCTCTGATTTCAGTGTCATACTGAATACAGATATTTGCAGACCGCTGTTTTGTAAAAACGTGCTTTTCTGTTGTTTTAAAGGCAAGCATGTAAATTTGAGAATCACAAGCCCTGGGCGTCACGCTATTATATTCTTGGAGCACTATGCCTCACTAAAATGAACGTTATTTTATTCAATACATATGATAGTAAAGTACAGTACATGTGTTTTGAGTTTATCATCAAAAGGTTTACATTTTCCATCAGGTGCAAACTTTTTTTTAATATATTTTATAATACAGTGTATTATTGATAATTATTATTTAAGGCCGTTCCATTGAAATATAATTATTTTATCCATGCAGTGATTTTAAACCAACTGATCAGTAGTTTTTTCAAACATCACTCTGTGTGATTTATACTGTATATTGCGTTGATCATTTTTATCAAAATGGGGACCTCGCCAAGATTTTCAAAATGTTCATGTGTGTTATATACAGTCAAAACTCGTTATCTCAATATTGCTTGTGTCGATATTCCGGTAGTGTCAATATATTTTGCCATCACCAACTTTTCCTCTTCATTGTGTATGTAAATATATTCCTTTTTACTCAATATTGTCTGTATCAATATTTTGAATATCTCGATCCCTGATTTAGTTCCTGATTGATCATTTCACACCTTTAATTGAATGTTTGTCTCAATATATTTATTGTTGACATGATATTGTATTTTTCCAGGTCATGTGAAAATGTATGCGTGTCATTTTTCACAGTTTGTTTAACACTAATTACTGGTCAATGACAAAGGTGTCAATTTTAATGATTGACAGAATGTTGCAAACATTAGTTGATTGCATGTAAATTGTTTAAATATCATTGGATTCAATCCATCGGCCTCAACTGTTATCTCAAACTCCCAAGAAGGACCCAGATATCAGTATTGATATCGACAGTGTAAGTCTACTGCATAGACCATAATATGAAAGCGAAAGAACAATTGACATACAACAATTATCAGGTGATAAAAATAAATATTGATCTTGAGCATGTTGAGACAACATCTATGTGGATACTCGGATATCTCAAGTTTTTTCTGCAGTCCCTCCAATATGGAGATAATGATTGTTGACTGTATACAGATACAGAATATTGTCCCCCTCCCCCTCCCCCCCCCCATTTACCTTCTTTCTGTCATCCTCATTCTCTATTTGATCAACTGCACAGCAAGGATGGGCAGTCAGGTGAACATGGTGTACTTGCAGAAACTACAGGTGGTACACAGGAACAGTCCTTCTCAGCGTAGTTTATAGCTCTGTTACTGAATGGTACAGTGTACATGTAAGGATGAGCACAGTAATCTGTTTTATGACATTACAGGTCAACAACCAGATGCATGTAAATGTGTATGAGATATACATGTAGATGATAGAGACCACTTACATATAAGAAATGTATGTTACTCAACACTAGATAAGTGGATGTATAGACAAAGATTCATTTACTGGAAGATCTCAGAATGAATCCGAGTAGAACACAGTTCTTCCACAAGATACTAGCAAACATTCTCATATAAAGTTTTGGGAATGTAAAAACATTACCTAATCAATAACATTCAATGCCTTAGAGCACTGAGCCATGAAATATCAAATAAGTAAATCAATGAAAACAAATTAAAACAGATAAAATTAAAGCTACAAACCTTTATTTGCAACACAATATTTCCACCAGTTGACTGGTCTGCTGAAAGCAATGTCAACCTTCAGATGCTCTATCTGTAACCATACCAGGACATAACGCAGTCTAATACCTGAACAATTACATTCAAATATTGACATTAATATTGATTAACATTTAATGAAATTGGAGAGATAATTCATGCTTAATACATTAATGTTTCAATCATATGCTAATCATGATTATGTAACAACATTAAATTTGTTTTAACCATATATGACCTATAATTTGTTCTTTAATTACTTTAATATTAAATTGACATTTAAAATTTAAACATTAAAATGTGGCATTATAAATGACCTTATGTAAACAAATTTGCTAAATAGGAGCCAGTTCATGAAATTCCAGTTGCCAAGAGTAATCGTTTAAACTTTACTTAATTTTATTAACAATGACCATACTACTACACCAGTTAATCTGAAAGATCATTGTGACTAAGTTTGGTCACATGAGTCAGAAACAAGAAATGTCACTGTTAAGTGTCGCATGCCCCCAAATAGTCTGTGAAAAATAACAATATATGATATAATAGGTAGCGATCTATCCATGAATATCAAAAGTAATGGACTGATGTTTCAAACTAGACATGCAATTTCATTGTTTTTTTACATTAAAGCATGACATTGACCTTTGTGTATTCTTGACCTTGACATCTGATGTTACAGTAGTGGTCTGGGTATTTCAACAGTTAAATGCAGGTGAAACATTATCATGACATGCTGATCACTTGTGTCAAGCTATTTTAAAATCCCTAAATGTAAATTACAGATCAATTGTTGATCAATTGATAAATTGAGCTAAGTGTATTTGAAATGCATCCATGTATGACAATGTTAAAGGACAGACTTGGCATCTCAAACAGATTCAAAGTGTTGTCATACATGCTCAAAGTGTGACCTTGACCTTTGAGGTAAGGGTCTAGGTCTTACTTTTGACACGTCGTCAGGTCATCTTGATAAATTGAGCAAAGTTAAAGACAAAGTCACAGACCAGACACGCAATATCAAACAAATTGAAAGTGTGACATTGACCTTTGAGGAAAGGTTCTGGGTCTTACATGTGACACTTAATTATGTCATGTTGATCAACTGAGCTTAGTGTTTTTAAAATTTATCCATAGATGACAAAGTTACAGACTGGACAAGAAATCTCACACAGACTGAAAGTGTTGTCAAACAAACTCAAAATGTGACCTTGACCTTTGAGATATGCATGTGGGTCTTACATGTGACATGTTGTAATGTCATGCTGATGAATTGAACCAAGTGTTTTTGAAATTTATCCATAAGTGACAAAGTTTCAAACCGGAAACAAAATCTCAATCAGACTGAAAGTGTCATCAAAGTTAAATTGTGACCTTGACCTTTGAAGTGGGGTTCTTGGTGAAACGCGTGACACATCGTCATGTTATGTTGATCATTTGTAACAAAATCCATCTATGCATGACAAAGTTACAGGCCAGACACAAAATCTCAAACAGACCGAAAGTGTTGTCAAACAAACTCAAAGTGTGACCTTGACCTTTGAGGTATGGGTATGGGTCTTACTCATGGCACGTCATCGTGTTATGTTGATCATTTGTAGCAAGTATTTATAAAATCCATCAATGCATAATTAAGTTACATGCCAGACACAAATTCTCACACAAACTCGAAGTGTTGTCAAACAAACTCAAATTGTGACTTCGACCTTTGAGGTACGGTTGTGGGTCTTACTTAAGCAACACATCGTCATGTTATGTTGATCATTTGTAGCAAGTATCATCAAAATACATTTATGCATGACAAAGTTACAGGCTGGACACGAAATCTCAAACAGACCGAAAGTGTTGTCAAACAAACTCAAAATGTGACCTAGACCTTTGAGGTATGGGTATGGGTCTTACTCATGGCACGTCATCATGTTATGTTGATCATTTGTAGCAAGTATTTATAAAATCCATCAATGCATAATTAAGTTACATGCCAGACACAAATTCTCACACAAACTCGAAGTGTTATCAAACATACTCAAATTGCGACCTTGACCTTTGAGATACGGGTGTTGGTCTTACTCGCTATACATGTTCATGTTAATATGTTGATCATTTGTAGAAAGTATCAACAAAATTCATCAATGCATGACAAAGTAACAGGCTGGTCACGAAATCTCACATAAACTCAAACTGCGACCTTGACCTTTGAGGTACGGGTGTGGGTCTTACTCGCGACACATCATCATGTTATGTTGATCATTTGTAGCAAGTATCAACACAATTAATCTATGCATGACAAAGTTACAGGCCGGAAACGAAATACCAGACGGAAGGACGGACGTACGGAAGGATGGACGCTGCGATTATTATATGCCACCCCAAAATAATTTTCGGGGGTATAAAAATAGTAGCACGACTCTTTACCATTAAAAAGAGAAATACTTTTAAGATTCTGTAACAAGCCCAGAAGAAATATTGAGTGACTCAGTAAGAATAGTTGGATTCAGAGGTTTCTTCCCCAAGGATAACCGTAGTTGTGGTAACAAGACTTTGGCAAGTAGCTGTCAAAACCATATCATGAGAGACAGACTGTTTAATCTGAATGTGAAAAACCCATAAAATTATAATTTTCTTAAATACAAATCACAATAAATAATTATACATGTAATTTAATCTTTTAAACTGCAAATCAAATTAGCAGATTTCCTTTTCAAGTCAATACGAGACGTAATTTTGAAAAATCGATTCTATTCAGCAGACAATATAAAAAGTAATATTTTACTCTGTGAAACAATGCAGAATCTATATTCTCCGTGTCATCAAATGATCATACATTCAGACAGTTGTATGCCAGGTCTGCTCAACATGGCTGTAGTAACACTTTGTACACCAGCTATAATCTTTTTCAGCTGTAAAACACAAGTTCTAACTATACAACCTGTTGCTGACCTAATGTCCATACAGATATAATCATCATTTCCACACATCACAAGTTATCTCTGGTATCCACTTTTATTGCTAGTTTATATTTATTTTAGCTTGATTGTGAAGAAAGCTTAGAGTTTATATGAATCGCTCTTGAGACGCTACCTAGATAGAACCAGTACTAAGTGTTGTTTTTGAGAGACATCAGGTCGAGCTAGGGATCAAACATGCAACCTCTGGGCTGAGTGGCCAACCCTCCATCCACTACAATACCGCCTCACTTTTATTGCTGTAAAAATTCCTTAAAATAAACCTAGTACAACTACTTTCCTTCAACAAAGCAATCGGTAAACGTTCTCCCATTTTCTTTTGGACCGAGCTGAACCACAATTCATGAGCATAGCGTGAGACAGCATCATGCATAGAGTTTTACAGGGTGAAGTTATAACTATCTATACATGTAAACTGATGCCATTTGCCATCTTGACTGAATGTTAAACCCAATTGCTTATATATAGTGTTCAACAAACTCAAGCTGAACACTGTTTAACTTTAATTTAGGTTGTTGGTCGTGTTATTAAGTGCAATAAATATAACTTCTGTTTTACTTGGATTAAAATCAACAAGCCAATTTGATACTACATGTATAATTTGTTAAGTGTATCATCTACCGGTATATTTAAAATGTATACAAATTTTGAAATTAAAAGGACTTCACCAATTTTAAACACATATTTCTGGGAATGGTATTGTTTTGATGAGAATTTCATCATGCAATGTAAGAATTTGAATTTGTGTTCCTGAGATGAATGGAAGTTAAGATAATTGAAAATGAATATTGCGAGACTTTGCATGAATATGCAAGCATTCACATAATCCCAGTGAGTTGCATTTCCTTCTCTATATAATTCCTTAGCCTAAATAACTAATGACTTCTCAACCAAATATACAATCTTAGATTAAAGTGTAAAACTGTTCAAACTAGAAGTATCAAACTGATGAATTTGTGGTGAATATTCAGTCCATTGTTTGTACATTGTATCTTGCATGGAATTATATAGAGGAAACATTGTAGAATGAAATTCTCATCAAAACAATACCATTCCCTACAATTTGTGTTGAAAATTGTTGAAGTGAATCTGATTACAAATTTATATACTGCAGCTAAAATAATGACAAATTACTAGGATTTTTCCTTCAAACCTCAATATCTTTAATTCAAGATCATTTTGCACGATCGAAACATGTTTAAACATCTAAGATTACATACAACTTACAGTTTATGTTAAGAAATCAGTTGCCTGTGAGCTATAAATAATTAATTTGCCAAATAATGAATCCTTGTGTGCTGTTTCATCAACTTTTAGTTGGGAGATACAAATTTCCTATCCTTCTTATACAAGTATCTTGTAAGTGTTATTTCAAATTAAAATCCCATTGTATTATATGCATGTGATTTATTAAAGACCCAAGTATTTGAGTTTAGTGATTTTCAAAATGAGATAAATGCAGAATTAATTTATTTCTATCATAAATTTTTGGAGTTGGCTCTAGGCCTACTTCCTTTTTCCTGAAACTGAAAGTGATTATATAATTAAGTCACTGCATGAGCAAGTTTCATTTAATCGCTGTAATAAGAGCAAGATAAGCCCGTCCAACGATCAAATCGTTCGACAATCTGCTTTGATAAGTGCGACATATTACACATCTCTATAGAGCCTTTGAAAGATTTTTATTTTGTGTCTCCCAAACAGGCGTTATGGACAGCAGATCAGAAATCAAATCTAAAAATAAGCTGTAGCTACAAGTAAGTGTACTTGGTACCCATGACAACAACTTACACAAGAGGGCATACTTCGAGATTCACGATCCCACAGTCGAATGATAATTGTCATCTACATTCCTTCTTCCCCAGTACCATCAGACTCTGGAACAGCCTTCCTGCTGGACTGATCACAACTCCCAACCTACCATCCATCAAGGTAGGGTTGCGGAACGCCATGAAGTAATCATCCAAGAACCCAGTTTTTAACCTGTATGTATGTGATTTTAACTTATAAACGCCACAAGTACATACAATCAATTTGAGAAAACCCATTTTTTAGAGATGAATTACTTGGAAGAAGAATAAGAAAATGCTTCCACTATGCAGGAGCATGACCAGTCTAATTTAGCGGGAGATACAATCGATTTCAGAAAACAACAAAACATCCGACGAAAGTACTAAATGGCAGACCACGCGTTTGCATTAAGTTACCTCATCATGTTGTCCGTAATACTTAATTTTGAATTAGATCTGTCACAAATTAACACCTTCCGACCGTAGGCAATACGCGAAGCTGTGTGCAAGGGTGAAGGTCATTATTTTCAAATTTCGGCATACTCGTATTTCTCCGTGAAAATCAATTAAAGTAACCCAGGTTTTAATTGATGGAAGTTTGTTTTCAAAGTCACATGACAGCAAGGTCTTACAATGACTTCATATATGCAGAGCTATTTATATTGAATCGTTAGATAACGAAAGTTTATGTAACAAATATTTAAATGATATGCCATTCTATGCATTTTCTATGTGTTTTTTAATTGGAGTTTCTTGTTGTTCAATAAAGCATTTGTGAATATATAATTTAATATCCTATACTGTAATTTGCACATATTTTATTATGAAATGGTGATAAAGGTTTGTCAATTTACTATTTTAGGTGGGTGTGTATCTTATTAGTTTTACATGTTGCTTTAAGCCCATTTATTTCTGATCATTATGATTTTAAGCTCTTCTGGCCAAAGGCCAAAAGAGCTTATGTCATAGTAAATTGTCAAATTGTCCTTCGTTGTTTGTCCATCTGTCTGTTTATCTTTTTTTTGTTGTAGACGCAATAGCATCATTTTTCATTGAATTTTAATCAGGCGTCCTCCGCGGTCTAAGGCACTGTCTCAAGTTCACTTACCTCTCACCGCTAAGGTCGTAGGTTCGAGTCCCCCTAGCTCGCTCCAAAAATTTTTATGAGAAAGTTTCAAGTTACAGAAGGCTGATGAAATGTGTTGAAAATTGCATTAAACCCCATTAAAAAAAAAGAATCTTAATCAACTTGCACAGCAGTTATATATAACCACAAGATCTCGGACAAGTTAGTGAACCAGCGTGATTCAATAAAAAATGTTCCTGCTACAGGGCTTGTAAGCACAATTTAAGCTAAACTTTAAAAAAACATTTTCTCTGAAAGTTCAAGGCCTAGACCTTAGATAGTTTATGCATAACATTGCATGATTGTCTCCTTAAGGAACTTACAAAAAAACATTTCATGAAATGTTCCTCTGTCAATTTGTTGCCAGTAGACGGATTCATGCCCCTTGTTTTATTAATAATGTTTCTAAAGTTGACGGAGAAAGTATAACAGAATGTTAAAAGACAGAGGTGGTGAAGAATACTGTACCTAAACGAACAGATCATGAAGGTTTTTCAAAACGGTGAAATTCTAGTGACAAATAAAACAATATATTTGAAAGTAAAAAATCTGTGAAATTCAATAATTATTCCATTCTTATTTTCAGGACACAGGACATGTTCTTTGAAATAAATGTCATAGGAACTTTGATTATATAGTTTTACAGTGAAAATAGATTGTATAAAATGTAAAAAATACTGCGAGGGACAGTAACGAATGTTTAAATTTTTTAACAATATGTACACTTTTCTTCAAGTAAACTTCACATTTTAATGTAAAATAGGTTATCCTCGTTTACATTCATTGTATTTTCAAATATAAACTGAGAAAATGTCAAATCATCTTATAGTTTTAAATGAAATATCACAAAACTAGTGATGGACCTTCTAAATGAAAAACAGTGACAATGACATAGCATTTAATGAAACTAAGTTTTCGCATAATGAAGTTTACCACTTCTTCTCCCTTTTCTGTTTTTTTTTTATTGAAGGAGAATTAAGTCACTTCTCCCTAAAATTCTGCAATAGTTTGAGCCATGAGAGACAATTATTGTATATAAATCAGATAAGACATAGGTCTAAAAAGTTTTTTTGTGAAAGTTAATTTAAGTTTAGAAATGTAAATTTTCTAAGAAAATAATTAGTTGAAATTTCATTTTGTTGTTTTGATATGTATGTCATATCAAGAAGCTTAAGGATTTGATAGATCTATTCTATATTATAATAATGTCTTTATTTCCTACAGTAAGATTGTTATAACATATTGTGATAGTTTTTGTATGTTTTTTGTATATTTAGGGTTACATGCCTTTGTTATTGGAATATTATGTTCACAGTTTCTCTTTAACTCTTCAACCTTTTATCATTCTCATGTATTTGGAAAAATAAAACAAAAAATAATCATCATTTTCATCGTCATTTTTCAATTACTTCCATCATCCCATCACTTTCAGAATATTGACCTTTAACATCAAAGTATGATCTTGACCTTAAACTGACATGTGATAGAATTTACTGAAACTCTGCAATTCTGCAGGTATCAAAGTTCTCTAGGTCCATTTTGCATATTCATTTGTTGATGTGTTTTTTTAAACTATGTTAATTTGTTGTTTTCGTACATGTAGAATGAACCTGGAATATATCTTCCTGTTGGCGTCGAATAACCTAAAATGTGTTGGTACGCGGTACAACTCCATTCATTCATACATTATTTGGTAAAAAACAAAAATAAAATATTAACAAAGAATCTTTGTGAGATAAAGTTATAAAACCCAATTTACTCCATCATTCATTCATCCCTGGAAATGGTGCTCTGCACATTGTCTTGATGAGGTTTTTGAGGAGCTGTTTTAATATCTATTGACTATTTTTTGATATCCAGTACTCATTTTGTGACATCTTCAATTTATTTAAGGCTATCATTAATTCCTTTATTGATAACAATAAATATTTTATGATACAATCAAAATTTTTTTAAATCATTAAATGCATTCAAAGATATCACAAAATGATTTTTAGATATCCATTTTTACCTTATTTGATATCTTAAAATCAGATCTAATTATTGATATTATGAATAATATTTAAATGATATAGAAATACAAATAAATGATTTTTTTAATATCACAAAATAAATTCAAGATATCAGGAATTAAAGATATTAAATGGACAATTTCTTGATTTTAAATGAATTATTGATATCTTAAAATGCTTTGAATGTTGTGAATTCTATCATTAAATATGAATAGGCAGCTTTTAATTCTTCTGAATTCTCGGTTATATGATTTAATGATGTCAATAGATCGAATAAAAAATATCACAAAAATCAGGGAGATTAGTGAGTAAGTAGTAAAACTGTGCCCCATAGAGGTAAGCATTTGTGCCAAGTAATATTATAATCCTCCAAGGGGTTTAGAACATATGGAGCAGACACAAAATGTTACAAGCAGACAGAGACCATTCCTATATTACTTTTTGAAACTTGCATCCATTTGTTGTCAGTAGCAACAGTCAGGAAGTTCATTGAAAAATTAAAACTAGTCATATGCCCTCTTCTGACCAATCAGTTTCTTGTAACAAATGACTTGGAATTATTAAAAATATAATACAAACAACATAGATGAAGAACATCATTTTATTTTTTCTGAAAATATCAATGTTTGAAACAAAATAAACAACAAAATCATCAACATATTATGCCCATGTATTTGGCACATTTTAACTTGTTATATAAACAACACTAACATTATGGCACAACTGTGACTGGTAAAACTAGTAGTCAATCCTAACTGACAACACAACATCTTGCAAACTTACTTTGAACAAAAAAGTTCAGTGAATTCAAGTCTCTCACTGAAAGATGGGGGCATTGACCAAACATAAGACATGCAAGAAGGAAAAAGATTATGATTAAGAAAAAAATAAAAAGCAAGTTGTTTTGTTGTTGTTCTTTTTTTTTTTTTGGGGGGGGGGCAAATGGCCTTGACCTTTGAAGTAATTGGACCTTAACAGATAAAGGTCATAGTGGCAATGTTAAATGTCGCACTGGGGCTAAATGTCCCAACCGTTATATGTTGCAAAACTGACGTTAAATGTTGAAACCACACCAAATGTTTCAAAACTATCTGCCACTATATGTCGCAATGTTTTATCAGCGTAAAAAACTTGATGCATTATTGAGTACTAATATCTATGTAATCACAATGAAGTTAGGCCATTACTATTACAATGTTTACATGTACATGTATATTGTTTTTGAACTGCACGACAATTTTTCTATGGCTGTGCTAGTCCAGTGGTTATGTCAGTGAGTTAGCTTTCCAGGGGACCCGGGTTTGATCCTCCATCATGGCACTGGATATTTCTGAAATACATTGAAGAATTTTCAACAATACTAAATTTACCAACATTCTTTGGGATGAAATGTTAAACTAATGTTTAATGTATCAGTGTTGTAAACTTGGCATTTAAAAGAAATAAGGAGTGCTTCTGGAATACAGTGTTTTCTGTATTTTGCATTATCCTCCGAAAGTCTTAGTACCCAACACTTTTCTGGAGGCTTTGTATACGAGGGGGATCAGAAATTTTGTAGACTTTTGCCATAACTTATTTATATCAATTATACAATGCACAATAGTGTTATTGTATTTGAGATTAATATATATGGGACATATTTTGAAAATTTTAGCTGGATACTTCAACTATTAAGAAAATAAGGCACTATTCAAAGCATAGCAGTTAGATATGTCGGGGCAAAATGATGACGTTGTATTCAACAAAAAACAACGTCAATATTTTAAACAGGTGTTTAGTATCAAATTTACTGAGTCACTTCTTCTCAAAATACTCTCCTCCATGGTCTATACGTTTTTGCCATCATTTACACCATTCAGTGAACATGTTAACAAAATCAGAAGATGGTATACTGGACACAAAATTCTGTAAAACATGCTTTGATTCCAATTTGTCTTCAAATCGACTTCCCATTTGCTCTTTTTTAATGACTGATTCCCGGCCATCTCAAAAACATTAATTATGTGACATTTAAACACTAGAGACCTTGAAACATTAGATTCACTGTATATACTTTTGTTTCTCTTTTTGTTTCAAACAAAATGGCATATCGTAACATCATAATATTGACGTCATTTTGAGATGTGCATTATTGGTGCCATTTTTTAAAAGGATGTAAACAAGAAAACAATACAGCACACATTGATATTTTTTATTTAAAAATAAAAAGCGTTTTGGCAACACTACATTTGTTTGAATAGTAGCGGTAAAAAGCAAAAACTGCCCCGACTACATAAATCGATGTTTAAAAAATTATCAATTTTTTACAAAATTACTGCAAATACATAGCAGCACATGCTCCCTGATAATTATTAGAATACAATGATAAATAGAAAAGTTATGGCAAAAGTCTACGAACTTTCTGATCCCCCCTCGTAAGTAACCAATAATGACAATTAATAGAGAACAAAAGGTTTCAACATTTTAATGTTAACCTTGCAACAAAAATGTATATAACAATTGATTGTGACTAGCGTCAAGCGACATTTAATATTATCACATTAATCATTTCCGGAAGGCCTGTCCCAAATTTGAATACCATTCATGATAGTGGCTGCTGTCAATAGTTAAAGGCTAAAATACAAGGCTGCAAATAAATGTTATTTCATTAAAAAGTTCAAAGGGCGATAATTAACTAAAAGATCATTGAATCCCAATTCCAAAACCACAAGGAACATGTTCTGACTGTGTATTAGCTGTAGGGCAACTTTAATTGGAATCAGTTAAAAATTGTGGGAAGATTTGTGTCCGCATGGTTGTTGGTCCAATATGTGATGTAACCTATAAGTTGTAATAACAAAGGCCTTAACTAAATAAAAAATCACTGAATCCGATGGCCAAGAGACGTTGACACATTGAATCTAGAACTATCACTGGATGTGATATATAAATAACTCTGCAACAACACAGAAATATAGCAAGAACTATAATCATGTAAGGAAAATAAAAGCTTTAATAAAACATGTTACATAAATCTGCACTTTATAATGACAATGCACATCAAAATTCAAAACAGCAACTGAATACAATAGTGTAGAACATTGTTTTATGTTTTGTCTATGACTATAACACGTGCAATGAGCCTAATTTACAGACGTGGGGTAACAAACAGCATGATTCACATTTAGTAACCCACTCCACTTTGTGAATGGGCTATAATAAGTCATTCCATTAATTTAATAGTTGGAGTAAAATATGCAACAGAGAAAGCAAATCACAGAAACTGAAATGATTGTTCACAAAATGAAGACATAATAATTCAAATGGACTGGGTAAATTGTGACAAAGTAAGATTTACCTTATGTAACTATTTATGTACATGGGTGTTTTAATAAAGTCATATATACTAGTACATGTATCGGTCATTGCCAATTTATATATCAAAGAAAAACTGTTACTGTGAGTGACAAATGCCCCAAAAGAATAATTTACCATTCACTTTGCCAAGGACTTATATAGATGTCTCTATACTTCCTTGACTAGGGTTTTCATGATATTTTTCATAGTCACATATACATATAACGTTACTGAGTTACTAATCATTTATTAAATAACAGTTTTTACAAGAGATGCATAATCACACAAAATACACCTGTCAGGAGACTGATAAACTCATGAGAAATAACGCTATTTCAACAAATTAAGGGCAATAACTCCAGAGTGTTTGTAGTCACATGACTGGTTATTAAACTTAACTGAAATATCATGTCCGTAATTATTACATTTTTTTTAGGAAGATTGGACAAAAGCTTCTAAACTTTGACAACAAACCACATTTCTAGACATGCCACGTTAAATCTCTTTATTTCACTCATTCCCACTATATAAACACTTACTTATGAAAAGTAAATTGAGTATTTTCTGGGGTGAGGCCAAGGATTTGTATAATATTTAATCTTGATGCTGGATTATTAAGGTGTGTGTGTAAAAGGAGGAAATATAAATATTTACCACACTGTCGATTTGCAATTTTGATGCCTTTGGAAAAATTAAAAAGGGACTTTAAAAAAGAATATGGTTTTTGCATGGATTTATTAAATCCACATAATTCATTATCTTTAACCAGGTCGTATATGGAGTTTCTTTCTGAGTATTTATACACTTAATGATCAAAATAGGGCATATTTTTGTTTGCACATTTACACAAAATTTCATCAATTAAAAGAAAACCCACAGTGATATAGATATCAATGAAAATTGTGTGCTTTCAAAAGCACACCTCTGACAATTTTGCTCTCTGTTTGATAGAAGACTAACTGCAATAAAATAAAATTTCGAATCTCTCACTGTATAATACGTCCTCTGCTATGGTAATTCCATTTTGAAATTTTTGAAACTATTCCATTGGTCAGACGAAATTGTGGTCAACAGTATAACAAAAGTTATAGAACAAAATAGCACAGAATCCACTATAGAAGGCCTTGTTGTCACTTGACTTCCAAAAATAACAATATTTATGTGCATCTGTTTTGATTCTGCCAGTATTTTATGACTACATAAATATCCAACAAACATCATCTTAACCTTGGTAAGCATTTTTTTATTTTGTTAGTTGTTCAGTCTTATCAGTTTATGGAGTTCCCCATATTGCCAAGTGCTTGTTCTGTGAAGCAAACCAGTGGTGGGTTGTGTTGCCAGAAGTTGCCAACCTGCAGTGGTCCCCTTGTTGCCAAGTTTTGTTCTATGGAGCAAAGCAGTGGTGAGTTGTGCTGCCAGAAGTTGCCAGTCTTCAGGATCCCCTTGTTGCCAAGTGCTGGTTCTGTGGAGCAAAGCAGTGGTGGGTTGTGTTGCCATAAGTTGCCAGTCTTCAGGATCCCCTTGTTGCCAAGTGCTGGTTCTATGGAGCAAAGCAGTGGTGGGTTGTGTTGCCATAAGTTGCCAGTCTGCAGGATCCCCTTGTTGCCAAGTGCTGGTTCTATGGAGCAAAGCAGTGGTGGGTTGTGTTGCCATAAGTTGCCAGTCTGCAGGATCCCCTTGTTGCCAAGTGCTGGTTCTATGGAGCAAAGCAGTGGTGGGTTGTGTTGCCATAAGTTGCCAACCTGCATTGTTCCCCTTGTTGCCAAGTGCTTGTTCTGTGGAACAAAGCAGAAATTGATTATTTGCCAGAAGGACTTCACTTGCATTTAAAAACAAATTTCCATTGATGACTTTTACTTTTATCTGCAAATAAATACCAGTGTAGTCATTTAAAGAAAGATATAAGATTAATTAAAAGTAAATATTTGTTATATATATATGTATATGTAAATATATATATATATTTTTTTTTGTCATGGGGTTAAATGCCATTTTCAACACTCAACATGTTATATGTGGTATATCCATTTTCAATGGCAGCGGAAGACATCCACAAGTAACAGAAACACTTTTTCAAATATACTATTGAACCGAGGCTAGTTTAAACCTCACCCATGACAGGTAACAGAAACACTTTCCCAAATAAACTGTTGAACCGAGGCTAGTTCAAACCTCAGCCATGAGAGGTAACAGAAACACTTTCCCAAATAAACTGTTGAACCGAGGCTAGTTCAAACCTCAGCCATGAGAGGTAACAGAAACACTTTCCCAAATAAACTGTTGAACCGAGGCTAGTTCAAACCTCACCCATGAGAGGTAACAGAAACACTTTCCCAAATATACTATTGAACCGAGGCTAGTTTAAACCTCAGCCATGACAGGTAACAGAAACACTTTCCCAAATAAACTGTTGAACCGAGGCTAGTTCAAACCTCAGCCATGAGAGGTAACAGAAACACTTTCCCAAATATACTATTGAACCGAGGCTAGTTTAAACCTCAGCCATGACAGGTAACAGAAACACTTTCCCAAATAAACTGTTGAACCGAGGCTAGTTCAAACCTCAGCCATGAGAGGTAACAGAAACACTTTCCCAAATATACTATTGAACCGAGGCTAGTTTAAACCTCAGCCATGACAGGTAACAGAAACACTTTCCCAAATAAACTGTTGAACCGAGCCTAGTTTAAACCTCAGCCATGAGAGGTAACAGAAACACTTTCCCAAATAAACTGTTGAACCGAGGCTAGTTTAAACCTCAGCCATGAGAGGTAACAGAAACACTTTCCCAAATAAACTGTTGAACCGAGGCTAGTTCAAACCTCAGCCATGACAGGTAACAGAAACACTTTCCCAAATAAACTGTTGAACCGAGGCTAGTTAAAACCTCACCCATGACAGGTAACAGAAACACTTTCCCAAATAAACTGTTGAACCGAGGCTAGTTCAAACCTCAGCCATGACAGGTAACAGAAACACTTTCCCAAATATACTATTGAACCGAGGCTAGTTTAAACCTCAGCCATGACAGGTAACAGAAACACTTTCCCAAATAAACTGTTGAACCGAGGCTAGTTCAAACCTCAGCCATGAGAGGTAACAGAAACACTTTCCCAAATAAACTGTTGAACCGAGGCTAGTTCAAACCTCAGCCATGACAGGTAACAGAAACACTTTCCCAAATAAACTGTTGAACCGAGGCTAGTTCAAACCTCGGCCATGAGAGGTAACAGAAACACTTTCCCAAATAAACTGTTGAACGGAGGCTAGTTCAAACCTCGGCCATGACAGGTAACAGAAACACTTTCCCAAATAAACTGTTGAACCGAGGCTAGTTCAAACCTCACCCATGAGAGGTAACAGAAACACTTTCCCAAATAAACTGTTGAACCGAGGCTAGTTCAAACCTCAGCCATGAGAGGTAACAGAAACACTTTCCCAAATAAACTGTTGAACCGAGGCTAGTTCAAACCTCAGCCATGAGAGGTAACAGAAACACTTTCCCAAATAAACTGTTGAACCGAGGCTAGTTCCAACCTCGGCCATGACAGGTAACAGAAACACTTTCCCAAATAAACTGTTGAACCGATGCTAGTTCGAAATTTGGCCATGAGAGGTAACAGAAACACTTTCCCAAATAAACTGTTGAACCGAGGCTTAGTCTAAGTTCAAACCTCAGCCATGACAGGTAACAGAAACACTTTCTGAAATAAACTGTTGAACGGAGGCTAGTTCAAACCTCGGCCATGACAGGTAACAGAAACACTTTCTCAAATAAACTGTTGAACCGAGGCTAGTTCAAACCTCGGCCATGAGAGGTAACAGACACACTTTCCCAAATAAACTGTTGAACCGAGGATAGTTCAAACCTCAGCCATGACAGGTAACAGAAACACTTTCCCAAATAAACTGTTGAACCGAGGCTAGTTCAAACCTCAGCCATGACAGGTAACAGAAACACTTTCCCAAATAAACTGTTGAATCAAGGCTAGTTAAACCTCACCCATGACAGGTAACAGAAACACTTTCCCAAATAAACTGTTGAACCGAGGCTAGTTAAACCTCACCCATGACAGGTAACAGAAACACTTTCCCAAATAAACTGTTGAACCGAGGCTAGTTAAACCTCAGCCATGACAGGTAACAGAAACACTTTCCCAAATAAACTGTTGAACCGAGGCTAGTTAAACCTCACCCATGACAGGTAACAGAAACACTTTCTCAAATAAACTGTTGAACCAAGGCTAGTTCAAACCTCGGCCATGAGAGGTAACAGAAACACTTTCCCAAATAAACTGTTGAACCGAGGCTAGTTCAAACCTCAGCCATGAGAGGTAACAGAAACACTTTCCCAAATAAACTGTTGAACCGAGGCTAGTTCAAACCTCAGCCATGACAGGTAACAGAAACACTTTCCCAAATAAACTGTTGAACCGAGGCTAGTTCAAACCTCGGCCATGAGAGGTAACAGAAACACTTTCCCAAATAAACTGTTGAACGGAGGCTAGTTCAAACCTCGGCCATGACAGGTAACAGAAACACTTTCCCAAATAAACTGTTGAACCGAGGCTAGTTCAAACCTCACCCATGAGAGGTAACAGAAACACTTTCCCAAATAAACTGTTGAACCGAGGCTAGTTCAAACCTCAGCCATGAGAGGTAACAGAAACACTTTCCCAAATAAACTGTTGAACCGAGGCTAGTTCAAACCTCAGCCATGAGAGGTAACAGAAACACTTTCCCAAATAAACTGTTGAACCGAGGCTAGTTCCAACCTCGGCCATGACAGGTAACAGAAACACTTTCCCAAATAAACTGTTGAACCGATGCTAGTTCGAAATTTGGCCATGAGAGGTAACAGAAACACTTTCCCAAATAAACTGTTGAACCGAGGCTTAGTCTAAGTTCAAACCTCAGCCATGACAGGTAACAGAAACACTTTCTGAAATAAACTGTTGAACGGAGGCTAGTTCAAACCTCGGCCATGACAGGTAACAGAAACACTTTCTCAAATAAACTGTTGAACCGAGGCTAGTTCAAACCTCGGCCATGAGAGGTAACAGACACACTTTCCCAAATAAACTGTTGAACCGAGGATAGTTCAAACCTCAGCCATGACAGGTAACAGAAACACTTTCCCAAATAAACTGTTGAACCGAGGCTAGTTCAAACCTCAGCCATGACAGGTAACAGAAACACTTTCCCAAATAAACTGTTGAATCAAGGCTAGTTAAACCTCACCCATGACAGGTAACAGAAACACTTTCCCAAATAAACTGTTGAACCGAGGCTAGTTAAACCTCACCCATGACAGGTAACAGAAACACTTTCCCAAATAAACTGTTGAACCGAGGCTAGTTAAACCTCACCCATGACAGGTAACAGAAACACTTTCCCAAATAAACTGTTGAACCGAGGCTAGTTAAACCTCACCCATGACAGGTAACAGAAACACTTTCTCAAATAAACTGTTGAACCAAGGCTAGTTCAAACCTCGGCCATGAGAGGTAACAGAAACACTTTCCCAAATAAACTGTTGAACCAAGGCTAGTTCCAACCTCACCCATGACAGGTAACAGAAACACTTTCCCAAATAAACTGTTGAACCAAGGCTAGTTAAACCTCACCCATGACAGGTAACAGAAACACTTTCCCAAATAAACTGTTGAACCGAGGCTAGTTAAACCTCACCCATGACAGGTAACAGAAACACTTTCCCAAATAAACTGTTGAACCGAGGCTAGTTCAAACCTCAGCCATGACAGGTAACAGAAACACTTTCCCAAATAAACTGTTGAACCGAGGCTAGTTCAAACCTCAGCCATGAGAGGTAACAGAAACACTTTCCCAAATAAACTGTTGAACCGAGGCTAGTTCAAACCTCAGCCATGAGAGGTAACAGAAACACTTTCCCAAATAAACTGTTGAACCAAGGCTAGTTCAAACCTCAGCCATGAGAGGTAACAGAAACACTTTCCCAAATAAACTGTTAAACGGAGGCTAATTCAAACCTCACTCATGAGAGGTAACAGAAACACTTTCCCAAATAAACTGTTAAACGGAGGCTAATTCAAACCTCACCCATGAGAGGTAACAGAAACACTTTCCCAAATAAACTGTTGAACCGAGGCTAGTTCAAACCTCAGCCATGAGAGGTAACAGAAACACTTTCCCAAATAAACTGTTACACCGAGGCTAGTTCAAACCTCAGCCATGAGAGGTAACAGAAACACTTTCCCAAATAAACTGTTGAACCGAGGCTAGTTCAAACCTCAGCCATGAGAGGTAACAGAAACACTTTCCCAAATAAACTGTTGAACCGAGGCTAGTTCAAACCTCGGCCATGACAGGTAACAGAAACACTTTCCCAAATAAACTGTTGAACCGAGGCTAGTTCAAACCTCAGCCATGAGAGGTAACAGAAACACTTTCCCAAATATACTATTGAACCGAGGCTAGTTTAAACCTCACCCATGACAGGTAACAGAAACACTTTCCCAAATAAACTGTTGAACCAAGGCTAGTTTAAACCTCAGCCATGACAGGTAACAGAAACACTTTCCCAAATAAACTGTTGAACCGAGGCTAGTTCAAACCTCGGCCATGAGAGGTAACAGAAACACTTTCCCAAATAAACTGTTGAACCGAGGCTAGTTCAAACCTCAGCCATGAGAGGTCAGTGGTCATTTGAAGACAGCACCTCAGACCACTCAGCCACAAATGAGAAAGTTGAATGATGAAAAACATTTTGAATTAAATATAGCATTTAACAAAAAACCCAAAAAGCTTTAACTACAGTCAAAATTATGTTGCCAGGAAGCAAAGTCATGTATAAATATGTACAGTATATAATTATTACATTCTGTTTATGGTGACAGTAATGTTTTCAACCCAATGGAATTAGTGTTGACCCAGAAGAAGTCTATGTTAATATTATTTTTTCACAACTATAACTGTCAACCTCAACATTTACTGCACTTATTTTTCACTCAACATCACATCACATCTGTATTGGACAACCAGACAGATTTATAAACATGTTATTTTATAATGAGTATTAACACATTGATGTTAAAAAGACAATGAGTAAATTATCTTTAAAAATACAAACTGATAGTAAATTGGATTATTGTTTTTCCAACTGAATAAAATAAAACAAGAGGCCCAAGAGGGGTTCCTGAGGATGCTTTACTGATTCATAGTGGGCATATTTATTGAAATTCCACAGTATTTAACAACTTATGGACAAATTCTCCCACTACACCCATAATGAACAAAAACTTAATTGCTATGAAAAGGAAATAATTTAAATTTCCATACCATTCATCTGTAAAAAATATAGTCCCCTGTACAGAACCCTTATACAACCCAGCCCTTTAATTTGTCAAAACTTCAATCTCCCACTCTTAACAAGTTGTTATGAGCAGAAATAATTCAAATTTTAAAAAGAAGTTTTTTTTTACACATGGATGCAAAATGAAAAAATTCAGTTTTCCCTATATGATTCCTATGTAAAAGTCACATCACAGGGCCCCAATATATCCCAGCCCCTTGGTATGCAGAATCTTGGATCCTTGCTGATGTAAGGATAATTTATATCAAATATGAACTAGTTTGACTGAAAGGTTATTTAGAGGAAATTTGTGAAAATTCCTAATTTTAACCTTATTGTTGATAGGTCCACTGGCCACTTAAGGAAATTAAATCCTCTTTATTGAACAAAATCAAATTTATTGTTACTAGACAATACCTCAGATCTCAAATTGAACAATATATTTACCGAAATGGACAAAAAAATGAGAATTTTCCATGTTCCCACAGTATTCCTATGAAAAACTCAAAGACACTTACAGGGCCTTTATACATCCCAGTGTCCCTTGATTTGTACAAACTAAGATTTCTTAATTATAGGGATAATTTATTTCAAATATGAACAAATTTGACTAACTGGTTGTTGAAAATAAGATTTATGAAAATGTTTTAAAACTTCAACAAGAGGTTGCCACTAACGTGGTTGTATACCCCCCCCCCCCCTACCCCCCCTACCCCCCACCCCTTTCTTAATCCTTAAATGCATTTCCAGAAAAGTGGATTTAAATTATGCAAAATGAAAAAAGTCGCCATGCACATAAATCACATGTAAATGCCGCAAACTGAAATACGTAGCCGACTGTTATATGACACATTGTCTTGTCCCAGTGAGCACTGGTGTGATGTTCTTATCCAAACCATAAATATGTTATAACTCCAAAACAAAAGGAAATTATCTTCAATCACAACTAAAGAAGATATGGTCCAAACAGCAGTGGACGGACAGACAGAGCTGGAACCTTGACCTTTGAAGAACAGACCAAAGTCATTCGCATGACACATCATCTTGTCCTAGTTAAACATTTGTGCCGAGTTATTTAAAAATCCAATAACAAGTAAAGAAGATATGGTCCGGACAGCAGTGGATGGAGGGACGTAGCTGTGACCTTGACCTTTGACAAACAGACCCAAGTCAGTCGCATGACACATTGTCTTGTCATAGTGAACATTTGTGCCAAGTTATTTAAAATGCAATCACAAGTAAAGAAGATACGGTCCAGACAAGAGGAAACACAGTGTATACACTGGATTTCCAAACACTTGACCTTGAGCTATGACCTAAACCTTTGACAAACTGACCCAAGTCATTTGCATGACACATCATCTTGTCCTAGTGAACATTTGTGCCAAGTTATTGAAAATTCCAATGACAACTGAAGGAGATACGATGCTAACAGTAGGGGACACACAGACGCAGCCCATTTCTATATCCCCTGCTCCGCTCCACAAGCAGTAGCGGGGGATAATTAATGACATAAACTTTAATGCCTCTCATCTATTTTCAACAAGAAAAAATACAAATGCCACACTACAGTTGTACTCATTTGTACAGTAAGTATTACAGGGATATATGCCAATGATGAAATGTATTTTTACTCATATTCACGTATCAAGTCAACATTTAAAGAGAATTACTTTAATAGATTTTATCTTCCGTTCTAATCCATATTTATACCTACACCAATGTGTATATATGTACATTTGAATTAATAAAATATGTTAAAACCAAGTCAATATTTACACCTGTAACAGTTACTGTACAACCATATAGCCAAAGTCTCCCTGATGATTGATAAAATACACTGTGTCTCATTGTTGTTCATCTCACACCCCTGATTCAAGTGGGAAAGTTAACAATCACTTGTAGAGATGGGTGTACTCGACTGCTTGTTAACTTTCCAAGATTCCAGGAAAGAGTGGTTAGGTAGCTGATTATCTATTAGAACTTGATGGCATAAATGATGTTAAATATTCAAACAACCTTGTAACTGATCAAATCATTATTCTATTACAAAGCTACAGAAGGCATTATATCCCATAAAATATACATTCCATAATCAACCAAAACATTTAAATAAAACTTCTGTCTGTGAAAATGGAAGCAGTTTCCTGTAGTATGAGCAAAGACATTGACACTTCATTACATCCTACTTTGTAGGGAGATATCTCCTGGGTGACATTTTCTGAGGGTTGTATATTTTCCACAGATTTGTTCCAAACCTTGCTTGTCCAAATGATAATGTGTTTTAATTCCAAACCTTAGAATTTGGTGACTGAAAACTCTGAGGTTCAACCAACAGAAAATGTACTTCCAGGTAGTTCAACTCTGACCCAAGGTAATAGTCTTGCTTGAACAGTCATGATTTAGTGTGCTGTACACTACACAGTGTTTCACTTCCGTCTATCTAAAGGTTCACTATTTCTAAAGTCTTATATTGCAATAATGATTTTAACATATTAACTTTTTTGTTAAACACAAATGTATTTAGTTTTACCTATACTAAAAAGGTAATAAAGAATAAAATGAATTATGGTTTAAACTTTTGTCAGATATTTATTACTTTCTTAATGTGCAAGAACAATAAGTGTTTTATAAAATAAATATACCAAGCAAGCGCTGTGATAAAATGCATGCAAGGTGTCCTAAATATACTAAGCAAGCGCTGTGATAAAATGCATGCGTGGTGTCACAAAGCAAGACACTGTATCTGCATATGCTTAGTACATGTCCTGGTTTTACTCAGGAACATTTTGTGCATGAACTGTATAAGTTGTAAAAACTTGTTTTACATTTGACGTAAAATAAATAAGTGCACAATCAAATAAAGTATGTGATTCTGATGACATAGAGGTGTTAATAAAACTAGTTAATATACATAATTATGATTGTTTCAATCTGATTGATTGAAAACTAAGTAGATTATATAATACATGTACATTCAAAGTTCCAGAAAAACAAGATGGGCAAGAATTTTGATTTGTTTTGAAGATGTAACAGATGCGTAGAAGAGTTCAAACTTGGTAGAGGTTCACCCATTGTAAATGTCAGTGAAATTACATTGAAATCAGATCAGTAGATTCTGACAAGAAGGCTTTTGAAGTTTTTACTATAGCTGCCTATATAATAAACTAGCACCTCACTGTGGCGGTCATGTTTTTTAACAAATCACAACGACTCGAAGAAACTTGGTAAAGGGTCACCCAAGGAACATTACTATGAAATTTTTTTAAAATTGATCTGGTGCTTTCTGACAAGAAGATTTTTTAAGTTTTTATTATAGCTTATATAGTAAATTAACCCCACACCCTGGCTGCCATGTTTTTTGATGAATCACTATGGTTTGAACAAACTTGGTAGGGGTTCCTCCAAGGAACATTTCTGTGAAATTATTTTAAAATCGAGCCAGAAGTTTCTAACAAGAAGATTTTTTAAGTTTTAACTAATTAAACTTGCCCTACCCCCAGGCAACCATGTTTTTTGACTAATCAAGATGGCTTGAACACACTTGGTAGAGGGTCATCCAAGGACCATTCCTGTGAAATTATTTTAAAATCGAGCCAGTAGTTTCTTACAAGAAGATTTTTTAAGTTTTTACTATAACTTATATGGTAAACTAACCCCAACCCCTGGCCGCCATGTTTTTTGATGAATCAAAATGGGTTGAACAAACTTGGTAGAGGGTCACTAAAGGAACATTTCTGTGAAATTATTTTAAAATTGAGCCAGTAGTTTCTGACAAGAAGATTTTTTAAGTTTTTACTATAGCTTATATAGTACACTAACCTCACCCCTGGCCACCATGTTTTTTAACTAATTAAAATGGCTTGAACAAACTTGGTAGAGGGTCACCGAAGGAACATTTCTGTAAAATTATTTTAAAATCGAGCCAGTAGTTTCTGACAAGAAGATTTTTAAAGTTTTTACTAAAACTTACCCCACCCCCTGGTGGCCATGTTTTTTGACGATTCAAGATGTATTGAATAAACTTGGTAGGGGGTCACCCAAAAAACATTTCTGTAAAGTTATATCAAAATTGGCCCAGTGGTTTCAGAGGAGAAGTTGCTAGAAGCTAAAAGTTAACGACGGGCGACAGACTACAGATGACGGACGACGGACGACAGACGACAGACGACAGACGACAGACACCAGGCGATCACAAAAGCTCACCTGTGAGCCTTTGGCTCAGGTAAGCTAATAAACTACTGACCACTTATTTCTCAAAAATGAACTATTGTCGAAATCGGTTTCACCTTGTTACCGAGTCATTAGTTCAAACAAAACATTCTTCCGTTCTCATGCTGATAATCCATTCAAACTCCATTTTCTCTACTCGATAAAACAAAGTTAAAATGAACTGTTGAATTAAAACTGACACTTAAATACCATAAATAAAATTAACTACTGACCACTCTTTCCTAGGAAAATGACCACTTATTCTGTTGAAAATGGTTTCATATGGTGTAAACCGATTTATCCTGGTACCGAGTCATTCTAACCAAATGTTTGATTCGTTTGTATAGAGGTTATTCAACTGGTGTTTCTTCTGTCACTGAAAACAGTATTAACTGTTAAATAAATGTTTCATTACATTCATGAAGTAAATCTAACACTGAAATATTATTTTCAATGCAGAAATTCAGTGAATGTGCCATAATAATGAATCATTTCTCTACAATTGATATGTGTCTTATTAATGATGTCACATTGTTAACTTGTTGACGCCGATGACTTTGCGCTGTTTTGCTCAAGGGCAGATCCAGGAGGTGACAGTGAAATTAAACTCTCTATCACAAAACACATTTGTTAAAAGCAGCCAATTCTGTATTGAAGATATGCAGGTAATTCATCATTAGGAATGTAACATTAGGAATTATAAGCGGAGAACAGGCATTCAAAGATTACAAAAGGTGTTTATTATATAATATCGTTATGCATTCTCCAATCTGACTGGTTGAAAACTAACCAAAACTGTTCAAATAAAATGAACTATTGACCACTTATTCCTTTAAAAATGAGCTATTGACCACTTATTCTGTCGGAACCAGTTTCATTCATGTATTGAGTCAATAGTTTTTTTTTTTAATGCTAAACTAGTTTCCACAACTGATATGTTTATATAATGACGTCAGGTTGTATACATACTGGCTTTGATGACCATGTTTTGATCAAGAGCATATCAAGAATAAAGCTAAATACTGATTACATTGTACTTTGAATAGTTAAATATTATTAATTGGCCTATATGAAGGCAATTCGGAACTATTAGTGGAGAACAGATATTCAACAATGACGAAAAGTTAATAAAATATGGTTTTCACACGTCTATTTTGAAACAATGAAAGCATTATTTAGGGGAGACTTCTAATAAATATGAAAACATACTTTTGATTTACAATTTTGCTCTGTTACTCAATATAATATCACAACTATCTACCGCTTAAGTAGTCATTGGTTAAAATCATCTATCCTTGGGATATGACTATTGACCAACAGAAGAGAATTATTAAGCTCGACTTTGTCTCATTCAATACATCTCTAGTTTCAGACTGTGACACATGGTTCACATGTTTATACACACAGCTCTAGTTTCAGACTGTGACACATGGTTCACATGTTTGTACCCACAGCTCTAGTTTCAGACTGTGATAAATGGTTCACATGTTTATACCCACAGCTCTAGTTTCAGACTATGACACATGGTTCACATGTTTATACACACAGCTCTAGTTTCAGACTATGACCCATGGTTCACATGTTTATACCCACAGCGTTAATTTCCGACTGTGACACATGGTTCACATTTTTACACACACAGCTCTAGTTTCAAACTGTGACATACGATTCACATGTTTATACAAACAGCTCTAGTTTCAGACTGTGACACATGGTTCACATGTTTATACCCAGAGTTCTAGTTTCAAACTGTGACACATGGTTCACATGTTTATACACACAACTCTAGTTTCAGACTGGGACACATGGTATACATGTTTATACACACACCTCTAGTTTCAGACTGTGACACATGGTTCACATGTTTATACACACAGTTCCAGTTTCAGAATGTGACAAATGATTCACATGTTTATACACACAGCTCTAGTTTCAGACAACTGTGACACATAGTTCACATATTTATACCCACAACTCTAGTTTCTGAATGTGATACATAGTTCACATGTTTATTCCCACATCTCTAGATTCTGAATGTGATACATGGTTCACATGTTTACATCCACAACTCTAGTTTCAGACTGTGATACATGGTTCAAATGTTTATACCCACAGCTCTAGT
This sequence comes from Panopea generosa, assembly GCA_029582155.1. Lineage (NCBI taxonomy): Eukaryota > Metazoa > Mollusca > Bivalvia > Adapedonta > Hiatellidae > Panopea > Panopea generosa. Next base: position 79,948,241 of record CM055895.1, on the reverse strand, counting down.
TTCAGAATATGACACATGGTTCACATGTTTATACACACAGCTCTAGTTTCAGACTATGACCCATGGTTCACATGTTTATACCCACAGTGTTAATTTCCGATTGTGACACATGGTTCACATTTTTACACACACAGCTCTAGTTTCAAACTGTGACATACGATTCACATGTTTATACAAACAGCTTTAGTTTCAGACTGTGACACATGGTTCACATGTTTATACACAGAGTTCTAGTTTCAAACTGTGACACATGGTTCACATGTTTATACACACAACTCTAGTTTCAGACTATGACACATGGTATACATGTTTATACACACACCTCTAGTTTCAGACTGTGACACATGGTTCACATGTTTATACACACAGCTCTAGTTTCAGACAACTGTGACACATAGTTCACATATTTATACCCACAACTCTAGTTTCTGAACGTGATACATGGTTCATGTTTATTCCCACAACTCTAGTTTCTGAATGTGATACATAGTTCACATGTTAATTACCACAACTCTAGTTTCTGAATGTGATACATGGTTCATATGTTTATACTCACTGCCCTAGTTTCTGAATGTGACACATGATTCACATGTTTATACTCACTGCTTTAGTTTCTGAATGTGATACATAGCTCACATGTTTATACTTACTGCTCTAGTTTCTGAATGTGACACATCGATTAAACAGGAAAAGTCCAATATCATTTGATATCAACACAAAGCAATTGAGCATAAGGTAAATTGATGCTTTATCAATGTTCAATATTGATGTATCACATAAAATGATAACTTACTGTATGATTTCTAGAGATGAACAACTATAAAGATTGATTGATTGAATATTTAGTGTAATTTTCATGCCATCGAGGGCTAACAGAAGATCACCTAACCACTGTTTCCTGTGATTAACAAGTAGTCGAGCACACCCCATCTCTGCAAGTAACTGATATCTTTCCCACTTGAAACAGTGGTGAGAGATGATTGATAAAGAGACAACATCATATATCTATCATCCTGCAGACTGTTGCAGACAGGGATTCGAACAGTATTCTTACATTGAGTAAATGTTAAAAATAGATTTATACACTGTCAAATTCTGTTTCCTGTTAAACACAAATTGTTACATGATTTATGAAAACAAGAAACTATTCAACACATTTCAGGAATGCTAAACAGAGGCACGGGTCACAGATGGATTGAGATGTTGGTGCTTGAAATACCTGCAGTGGTTTCATTAATTATGAAGAGACATGAAAGTGAAGTTTCAAGACCAGTCAATATTGTAACATAGACAATTTGTACAGAAGCACTAAATGAAGGAGTGACAATCATCGAAAGGGACCAATGATAATTATAAATGTAGTTTAACCTTTTCAGCTTCTTTCTACTATGGAATACAACAAAATAATCATGAGTACAACAGAGGATCTGAGGGGATCAAACCTGTGACCACTTGTTTGGCACACCCAATATCCATGCAAGTAACTGACAACTTTCCAACTTGAATCAGTGATTAAATATGAATGAACATGAGACACAATGTTGGAATTTGCATATATTTAAATCATCTGAGAGATTGACCAAGCAGGGATTTGAGTTTGCAACCCCTTGACTGCTTGTTACACAACATAACAGTTTCATTCAGTAAAAATGTCCACATACACGCAAGTTTATAACCATAAGATTTTGTTCAATGTTTTGAACATACATATCATAACAGGAATTGCTGCTCAGTTATAGCCCTTGAGTTGTCAAACTACATGTATACCCATATATTGTGCTGTTTTATTAAAGAACATTGTCGGTTTTTGAGCAAGATCGATGTGAGAAACTGGTGGTGATGTAAATTAAGCTTACAAACAAACAAACATTCTCATTCATTCTTTATCTCATAAAAATTTTTTAATTTTCAGTGATGAAGTCAGTCAAGTAGTACACCAGGACTTGGCCAATTTATTACAATATGTGTTGCCAGAAGCATGGATTGTGACAGTAAATCAGATATTGGGACCATGTTAACAAAAAGTATTCGAAAAACATATGATGTTTTTTCAAAAGACTGTAGGAAATGCACATATTATGAAAAATTAAGAACAATCACTACCAGTTCACCAGTGTTCTAAAATTTGAATGGCAATTCAAAGATAAGTCATGTTGGAAGTAGCCCAGTACATGAATAAAAATGTCCAAGTTAATGTAATAATAAGGGATGATGGTATGACTACTATATGATATCATTTGTTGTTGTGCTTCTTTGTAGAAAGAATGAAACAATTATCCACGTTAGAACATTTTTTATTATTAAATTGGTGTGAAAATGCATTGATTGTGGCCATTTTATGCAAAGGGGAGGTAACATTTAGCACTGAAACTTTGTAACAAGTATGGTGACCTGTATTTTTTTCTAGTGTTTTAAACTTGTCTAACTTCAAAGTAAGTGTGAAAAATTTTAAAAAATCTCCCCGCTAGAAGTAACTAGAAGAAATGTCTTTAAATGTTAAAACTTTGTTTAAAACTGTACTCTGTACATGGGATACAGGTACTTAGCAACATTAATAACTGTACACAGGATACAGGTAATTAGCAACATTAATAATGGTACACAGGATACAGGTACTTAGCAACACTGATAACTGTACACAGGATACAGGTGGTACTTAGCAACATTAATAACTGTACTCTGTGCATGGAATACAGGTACAGAGCCACATTAATAACTGTACTCTGTACATGGGATACAGGTACTTAGCGACATTAATAACTGTACTCTGTAAACAGGATACAGGTACTTAGCCACATTAATTACTGCACACAGGAGACAGGTAATCAGCAACATTAATAATGGTACACAGGATACAGGTACTTAGCAACACTGATAACTGTACACAGGATACAGGTACTTAGCAACATTAATAACTGTACTCTGTACATGGGATACAGGTACTTAGCAACATTAATAACTGTACTCTGTAAACAGGATACAGGTACTTAGCCACATTTATAATTGTACACAGGATACAGGTATTTAGCAACATTAATAATGGTCCACAGGATACAGGTACTTAGCAACATTGATAACTGTATACAGGATACAGGTACTTAGCAACATTATTAACTGTATTCTGTGCATGGGATACAGGTACATAGCAACATTGATAAAGGTACACAGGATACATGTATTTAGCAACATTGAGAACTGTACATGGGATACAGGTCCTTAGCAACATTGATAACTGTACACAGGATATAGGTACTTAACCACATTGATAACTGTACATGGGATACAGGTACTTAGCAACATTGATAACTGTACACAGGATACAGGTACTTAGCAACATTATTAACTGTACTCTGTGCATGGGATACAGGTACATAGCAACATTGATAAAGGTACACAGGATACATGTATTTAGCAACATTGAGAACTGTACATGGGATACAGGTCCTTAGCAACATTGATAACTGTACACAGGATATAGGTACTTAACCACATTGATAACTGTACATGGGATACAGGTACTTAGCAACATTGATAACTGTACACAAAATACAGGTACTGAGCAACATTGATAACTGTACACAGGATAAAGGTACTTAGCAACATTGATAACTGCACACAGGATACAGGTACTTAGCAACATTGATATTTGTACACAGCAAACAGGTACAGGTACTTGGCATGGAACTTGAAAATGCTGATAGTTTCAATGTACAATGTAATGGACATACCATAGAGTCTAAAAGATCTGTTAAGTATCATGGAAGGGTTTTGGATAATGATCTTTCTGCCACATCTATTGTTTATATCATTGTTAAAATATCAATTCAGGGTTGAAGTTTCTGTACAGACATTGTTTAAATATCAGTTCTGGGTTGAAGTATCTGTATAGTCAATGTACTTACCAACATAAGTAACTGTACTCTTTACACAGGATACAGGTACTTAGCAACATTGACAACTGTTCATGGGATACAGATACTTAGCCACATTGATAACTGTACACAGGATACAGGTACTTAGCCACATTGATAACTGTACACAAGATACAGGTACTTAGCAACATCAATAACTTTACTCTGTACATGGGATACAGGTACTTAGCAACATTAATAACTGTACACAGGATACAGGTATTTAGGAACATTAATAACTGTAATCTGTACACAGGATATGGGTACTTAGCAACATTAATAACTGAACACAGACAACGGGTATTTAGTTACATTAATAACTGTACTCTGTACACAGGATACAGGTATTTAGCTACATTAATAACTGTACTCTGTACACAGGATACAGGTATTTAGTTACATTGATAACTGTACACAGGAAACAGGTACTTAGCAACAATAACAATTGTACTCTGTACACAGGATACAGGTATTTAGCAACATTAATAACTATACTCTGTACACAGTATACAGGTATATAGCAACTTTAATTACTATACTCTGTACATGGGATACAGGTACTTAGCCTTATTAATAACTGTACACAGGATACAGGTATTTAGCAACATTAATAATGGTACACAGGATACAGGTTCTTAGCAACATTATAACTGTACTCTGCACACAGAATACAGGTAATTAGCCACATTAATAACTGCACTCTGTACATGGGATACAGGTACTTAGCAACATTAATAACTTTACTCTGTACATGGGATACAGGTACTAAGCAACATTAAAAACTATACACAGGATACAGGTACTTATCCACATTAATAACTGTGCTCTGTTCACGGGATGCAGGTACTTACCAACATTAATAATGGTACACAGGATACAGGTACTTAGCAACATTGATAACGGTACACAGGATACAGGTACTTACCAACATTAATAACTGTACTCTGTACACAGGATACAGGTACTTAGCAACATTGATAACTATACATGGGATACAGGTATTTAGCAACATTGATAACTGTACTCTGTACATAGGATACATGTACTTAGCAACATTGATAACTGTACACAGGATACAGGTATTTAGCAACATTGATAACTGTACACAGGATACAGGTACTAATACAGGTACTAAGCAACATTAATAACTGTACTCTGTACATGGGATACAGGTACTTAGCAACATTAATAACTGTACTCTGTACATGGGATACAGGTACTTTGCAACATTAATAACTGTGCTCTGTACACAGGATACAGGTACTTACCAACATTAATAATGGTACACAGGATACAGGTACTTAGCAACAATGATAACGGTACACAGGATACAGATACTTACCAACATTAATAACTGTACTCTGTACACAGGATACAGGTACTTTGCAACATTGATAACTGTACTCTGTACATAGGATTCAAGTAGTTAGCAACATTGATAACAGTACACAGGATACAGGTATTTAGCAACATTGATAACTGTACTCTGTACACAGGATATAAGTACTTAGCAACATTTATAACTGTACTCTGTACACAGGATACCGGTACTTAGCAACATTGATAATGGTACACAGGATACAGGTATTTAGCAACATTGATAACAGTACACAGGATACGGGTACTGAGCCACATCAATAACTGTACTCTGTACACAGGATACAGGTACTTAGCAACATTGATAACTATACACAGAATACAGGTATTTAGCAACATTGATAACTATACACAGGATAAAGGTACTTAGCCACATTGATAACTACACAGGATACAGGTACTTAGCAACATTAATAACTGTACTCTGTACACAGGATACAGGTACTTAGCAACATTGATAACTGTACTCTGTACACAGGATACAGGTACTTAGCAACATTGATAACTGTACTCTGTACACAGGATACAGGTACTTAGTAACAATGATAATGGTACACAGGATACAGGTATTTAATAACATTGATAATGGTACACAGGAAACAGGTACTTAGCCACATTAATAACTGTACTCTGTACACAGGATACCGGTAATTAGCAACATTGATAACTGTACTCTGTACACTGGATACAGGTACTTAGCCACATTAATAACTGTACTCTGTACATGGTAAACAGGTACTTAGCATCATTGATAACGGTACTCTGCACACAGGATACAGGTATTTAGCAACATTAATAACTGTACACAGGATACATGTACTTAGCCACATTGATAACTGTACTCTGCACACAGGATACTGGTATTTAGCAACATTGATAACTGAACACAGGATACAGGTACTTAGCCATATTTAAAACTGTACTCTGTGCACAGGATACAGGTACTTAGCCACATTAATAACTGTACTCTGTACACAGAATACAGGTAGTTAGCAACATTAATAACTGTACTCTATACACAGGATGCAGGTACTTAGCCATATTAATAACTGTACTATATACTCAGGATACAGGTACTTAGCAACATTAATAACTGTACTCTGTGCACAGGAAACAGGTACTTAGCAACATTTATAAATGTAATTTGCACACAGGATACAGGTACTTAGCAACATTGAAAACTGTACTCTATACACAGGATACAGGTACTTAGCAACATTAATAACTGTACTCTGTACACAGGATACAGGTACTTAGCCATATTAATAACTGTACTATATACTCAGGATACAGGTACTTAGCAACATTAATAACTGTACTCTGTACACAGGATACAGGTATTTAGCTACATTAATAACTGTACTCTGTACACAGGATACAGGTATTTAGTTACATTGATAACTGTACACAGGAAACAGGTACTTAGCAACAATAACAATTGTACTCTGTACACAGGATACAGGTATTTAGCAACATTAATAACTATACTCTGTACACAGTATACAGGTATTTAGCAACTTTAATTACTATACTCTGTACATGGGATACAGGTACTTAGCCTTATTAATAACTGTACACAGGATACAGGTATTTAGCAACATTAATAATGGTACACAGGATACAGGTTCTTAGCAACATTATAACTGTACTCTGCACACAGAATACAGGTTATTAGCCACATTAATAACTGCACTCTGTACATGGGATACAGGTACTTAGCAACATTAATAACTTTACTCTGTACATGGGATACAGGTACTAAGCAACATTAAAAACTATACACAGGATACAGGTACTTATCCACATTAATAACTGTGCTCTGTTCACGGGATGCAGGTACTTACCAACATTAATAATGGTACACAGGATACAGGTACTTAGCAACATTGATAACGGTACACAGGATACAGGTACTTACCAACATTAATAACTGTACTCTGTACACAGGATACAGGTACTTAGCAACATTGATAACTATACATGGGATACAGGTATTTAGCAACATTGATAACTGTACTCTGTACATAGGATACATGTACTTAGCAACATTGATAACTGTACACAGGATACAGGTATTTAGCAACATTGATAACTGTACACAGGATACAGGTACTAATACAGGTACTAAGCAACATTAATAACTGTACTCTGTACATGGGATACAGGTACTTAGCAACATTAATAACTGTACTCTGTACATGGGATACAGGTACTTTGCAACATTAATAACTGTGCTCTGTACACAGGATACAGGTACTTACCAACATTAATAATGGTACACAGGATACAGGTACTTAGCAACAATGATAACGGTACACAGGATACAGATACTTACCAACATTAATAACTGTACTCTGTACACAGGATACAGGTACTTTGCAACATTGATAACTGTACTCTGTACATAGGATTCAAGTAGTTAGCAACATTGATAACAGTACACAGGATACAGGTATTTAGCAACATTGATAACTGTACTCTGTACACAGGATATAAGTACTTAGCAACATTTATAACTGTACTCTGTACACAGGATACCGGTACTTAGCAACATTGATAATGGTACACAGGATACAGGTATTTAGCAACATTGATAACAGTACACAGGATACGGGTACTGAGCCACATCAATAACTGTACTCTGTACACAGGATACAGGTACTTAGCAACATTGATAACTATACACAGAATACAGGTATTTAGCAACATTGATAACTATACACAGGATAAAGGTACTTAGCCACATTGATAACTACACAGGATACAGGTACTTAGCAACATTAATAACTGTACTCTGTACACAGGATACAGGTACTTAGCAACATTGATAACTGTACTCTGTACACAGGATACAGGTACTTAGCAACATTGATAACTGTACTCTGTACACAGGATACAGGTACTTAGTAACAATGATAATGGTACACAGGATACAGGTATTTAATAACATTGATAATGGTACACAGGAAACAGGTACTTAGCCACATTAATAACTGTACTCTGTACACAGGATACCGGTAATTAGCAACATTGATAACTGTACTCTGTACACTGGATACAGGTACTTAGCCACATTAATAACTGTACTCTGTACATGGTAAACAGGTACTTAGCATCATTGATAACGGTACTCTGCACACAGGATACAGGTATTTAGCAACATTAATAACTGTACACAGGATACATGTACTTAGCCACATTGATAACTGTACTCTGCACACAGGATACTGGTATTTAGCAACATTGATAACTGAACACAGGATACAGGTACTTAGCCATATTTAAAACTGTACTCTGTGCACAGGATACAGGTACTTAGCCACATTAATAACTGTACTCTGTACACAGAATACAGGTAGTTAGCAACATTAATAACTGTACTCTATACACAGGATGCAGGTACTTAGCCATATTAATAACTGTACTATATACTCAGGATACAGGTACTTAGCAACATTAATAACTGTACTCTGTGCACAGGAAACAGGTACTTAGCAACATTTATAAATGTAATTTGCACACAGGATACAGGTACTTAGCAACATTGAAAACTGTACTCTATACACAGGATACAGGTACTTAGCAACATTAATAACTGTACTCTGTACACAGGATACAGGTACTTAACAACATTAATAAATGTACTCTGTACACAGGATACAGGTACTTAGCCACATAAATAACTGTACTCTGTACACAGGATACAGGTACTTAGCCACATTAATAACTGTACTCTATACACAGGATACAGGTACTTAGCCACATGTTTAACTGTACTCTGTACATGGGAAACTTAGCCAAATTAATAACTGTACTCACGTATTTTAATGATATAAATACATTTGTATGATTATGTTGGGCCTTCATAAAGTTTTATGCCACAAATTTAAAAAGATATGGGAGTGGAGTCAGCTGAGTGGGTTTAGTTTTATATGACTTAAACAAGCTATATATGTTAATATTACAATATCAGATTTCATACACTGTTCCTTGAGGAAGTAGCCATTGTTTTCTTTTATGCTACATCAATGATAGGAGTGTCAGTATAAGTACATGTAAAAAATGTACAATAATTTTACATGCAAATGCTAGTTCTATCCTTTTCTTGTATAAAGATCTTGATGTTGTTAATAATGTACTTGGCATGGAACTTGAAAATAAGAAGTCATCAAAGGCTGATAGTTTCTATATACAATGTAATGGACATACCATAGAGTCTTAAGGATCTGTTAAGTATCATGGAAGGGTTTTGGATAATGATATCTCTGCCACATCTATTGTTAATAACATTGTTTAAATATCAATTCTGGGTTGAAGTATCTGTATAGACTTTGTTAAAATATAAATTCTGACTTGAAGAATCTGTATAGATTTTGTTAAAATATTAATTCTGGGTTCAAGTATCTGTATAGACTTTGTTAAATATCTGTATAGACTTTGTTAAAATATCAATTCAGGGTTGAAGTATCTGTATAGACATTGTTAAAATATCAATTCTGGATTGAATTATCTGTATAGACTTTGTTAAAATATCAATTCTGAGTTGAAGAATCTGTATAGATTTTGTTAAAATATCAATTCTGGGTTCAAGTATCTGTATAGACTTTGTTAAATATCTGTATAGACTTTGTTAAAATATCAATTCTGGGTTGAAGTGTCTGTATAGACTTTGTTAAAATATCAATTCTGGGTTGAAGTATCTGTATAGACTTTGTTAAAATATCAATTCTGGGTTGAAGAATCTGTATAGACTTTGTTAAAATATCAATTCTTGGTTGGAAGTAACTGCATAGACTTTGTTAAAATATCAATTCTGGGTTGAAGTGTCTGTATAGACTTTGTTAAAATATCAATTCTGGGTTGAAGAATCTGTATAGATTTTGTTAAAATATCAATTCTTGGTTGGAAGTATCTGCATAGACTTTGTTAAAATATCAATTCTGGGTTCAAGTTTCTGTATAGACTTTGTTAAAATATTAATTCTGGGTTCAAGTATCTGCATAGACTTTGATAATATATCAATTCTGAGCTGAAGTGTCTGTATAGACTTTGTTAAAATATCAATTCTTGGTTGGAAGTATCTGCATAGACTTTGATAAAATATCAATTCTGGGCTGAAGTGTCTGCATAGACTTTGTTAAAATATTAATTCTGGGTTGAAGTATCTGTATAGACTTTGTTAAAATATCAAATTAGGGTTGAAGTATCTGCATAGACTTTGATAAAATATCAATTCTGGGCTGAAGTGTCTGTATAGACTTTGTTAAAATATCAATTCTGGGTTGAAGAATCTGTATAGATTTTGTTAAATATCAATTCTGGGTTCAAGTATCTGCATAGACTTTGTTAAAATATCAATTCTGGGTTGAAGTGTCTGTATAGACTTTGATAAAATATCAATTCTTGGTCGAAGTGTCTGCATAGACTTTGTTAAAATATCAATTCTCGGTTGAAGTATCTGTATAGACTTTGTAAAAATATCAATTCTGGGTTGAAGAATCTGTATAGATTTTGTTAAAATATCAATTCTGGGTTGAAGAATCTGTATAGATTTTGTTAAAATAACAATTTTTGGTTGAAGAATCTGTATAGATTTTGTTAAAATTTCAATTCTGGGTTGAAATGTCTGTATAGACTTTGTTAAAATATCAATTCTCGGTTGAAGTATCTGTATAGACCTTGTTTATATATGAACCTGACATAACTGTATTCTCATCTTGGTACAATACAATTGAGAAACAGATTACAAATTGCTCAAAACAAAGTTGTCTGATTCATTCTTTGTAATTGTTACCATGGTAAACATTTTAATTGAATTGAATAGAAAATATGTGTTTCAAGAACACATGAACACATATTGCAACTGTATTGAAAAACATACACCACATCAGTTTATTCTACTGTTTAAGACAGTAACATTAACTAACCACTGGACATGATTGGGTTTTGGTCAATTGTTAGTTTAAACATCACATACTTACAAATTTCTGTTCTTTTTCGACAATATGATTATGATGTGCCCATTTTGCCCAAGGTAATGTTATGGACTACTTTATCTGGGCTGGGTACTGATGTAGTTGTACTGTTGGTTGTTGGGAACATGTGGACTTGCTTAAGTCATTCTGGGCCTTGCTGTAGTCATACTTTACAGATGATGCATATTGATTGTGGGATCAAATGTCTCAATGGCCTTTGGTCACTAGGTTTAATTATCTAATATTTTGAGTGGTGCAAGGTAGCTGACACTGTGTATATACTTACATCTTTTCCTACAGCTGCCTTCAGTACATGTTCCAATGTCGTGTTATTGTCATCTTGACTTTCTTTCCTTCTCCCTGGTCCATTAACTCTTTCTTCCCCAGGCTGTGGGTATCTGAATAAATATTTATCATAGGCTTAAGAATAATTATTGCGTATAAGTTACCACCTGTGTGGTTCCAGCATGCAACATAAGTAACGCAGTCACTTGTGCATGATGTAAAATGTTACAAACAGAGTATTGGATAGAATGTTGGCTAACACTGCAGTTCTACAAATGTCAATGGTCTAACTGCATATTAACAGATGTGATGATTGACTGCTTTCTTTCTGTTTGCAGTCATGTAACTTTATGGTTACTATTTCTAATGGTTCTAAGGCAATAAAAAACAATTTAATCTGTTAAGAAGCTTTGTTGTGTAGTTATTACAAAGTCTCATAAGTTTCAGTGACATTAAACATATATAGATAAATAGAAAAATATATACCTTATGTACAGTCAACCTGTCTTAAGCAGCCAGACAAAGTAAGAAGCAAAGTGACCTTTTAATACAGGTTGTTGCTTTATACATGTTAATTTGCCACAAAAACATGGAAATGGGGATTAGAAAATGTGGCTGCTCAACAAAGATGGTCGCTTACATAGGTTTGACCATTAATGTATTATTTGCATTTGACTTATTCGTTGAAAAGAGGGCTTGCATCTGTTCCACTTAAATTATGTATTACAGAAACATACATGAATATCAGAAACTTGTGTTGTTGTTTATAGTGTTAAGTGTCACTTTCAACACTGTTTCAGTCATATCAGGCAGTGTCTACTCGAGCGCTGTTACATTCTGAGTGCTGTCACACTGGTGTACCATGCCACAGACACATGGTATCATACCCCAACCAGTGGTATTATTCATCTAAACCAGATTGACCATACCTAGAACTTTCCTCTAACTCCTGAGTGCCAAGCAAGGAAGCTTCTAATAAAACTTTCCTAGTCTTTGGTATGACCCGGCCGGTGATCGAACCCAGGACCTTCCGTGTGTAAGGCGAATGCTTTACCACTAGGCATCCGCTGTAGTATATAAATTTGTGTATTACCTTCGATGCCATATAGTTTTACTGCAATCTGATTATGGATGAGTAAATCAGCAGAGGCCAACACTGCTTTCTTCTCCATATCTTGTCCATCTCAATATTTTTTCACCCAATTAATATTTTTTTTGCAGAAGTCCATTGTATCTGAAATGATAAAACATAAATTGTCCGTTTATCTGCTAAATCTGTAATCATCCGGAATTTCTGTTGAGTATTTCCTGTACTGCCCACATCTATAACTATGTGAAGTTCAAGACATCTTAATATTGATTTTCAAATTTTCAAATGTAAAAATCTTAAAAAAATAAATGTTATAAAAATCAGTAGGATCAAATGACAGATCAAATGACATGGTAGTAAATGGACCTCTTTCTTCTTGTTTTATATTAATGAGTAATGATCATTATTTGATTATAATGGCATTGGGGAGGGACAAAAAGGTGATAGATTGCTAAGTTTCCCAAGCTACTATATGCCAACAAAATGTACACGTTCAGTGCAATAGTAAGGAGTTGTTAGTGAAGTTTTAAATCTAAAATAAGTATATTTAGTGGAACTGTATTCAGCGCTGACTTAAAACCTAGGATTGAATAGGTCATGAATAAAACCTACTAGCGGGATCACACAAGATCTCATTCTCTTATAAGATTTTTTTGCTGAATATAACAATATCAGTAAGATCAGAGTAAAGCCCATAACTGCAAAGTCTAATTACAAATTCAATTAGATTTAACAATGCCATAATCAGGTTTTTCTTTGTGTAACAGAACCACTGCATTTGATAACTGGTTTTACTCAATGCAAGACTTAATGGTCCCTTCTCGTTTGATAAAAAATATTTTTGATAATGCTTTCAGTTTCAAATACAGAATATCATTTGATTGAATGATTGATGGACTTGTTGTAAATTCATTACAAAAGCAAAATTGCAAGATTTGACTGCGTAATTCACACTACAGTCCACCCTCACATAATGTAACAATTTTTACATAATACAAACTTATGAAGTTGTGGAATAGAAAGAAATGTTGCTCTATAAAATGTTCTTTCCAAAATATAGAACCCAAGGAAACAATTCATATTGTATTTAGTTATATATATATATATGGGCCGTTCTCAAGGAAAACCTGGTTTAATGACATTTTTTGACAATTTAGTTTTTTTTTATTTTCGTATTAAACAATGTTTCCTGAACATAAAACTGCTTTCATTTTTATTGTACGACGAATACTTTTTCTAATATCAACTCTTCCTGCGAGAGGTATAATAATGCACGACGGCAATGTGCGAAGTTAACGTACGACGTTCGACGTTGTTTCAGAAAAAAACGACGTTATGTTGCACACAAACAATACCGTGATGGCAATAACAACTCTTAGTTATTCTGTATACCTTGATGATTGAAAGAAATTAACAAAATGTATCGAATCAAGCACAAATTCAAAGATATGAATAAAAAATAATCAAAACTGTACTTGTATTTCTTCAACGATCATAACTGTAGTTATATAATATGAAATAAGGCACTGCCTAAAAGGGGATTTATCAATTTCAATCATAGTATATGTAGATTATTTAATATCAGTGTGTCAGGATAAGATTTATAACTGTCAAAATAATAGATTGCCATAAAGTATAAAAGAAAATATAGCATTTTTATTGTTTCATATATGGCCCAAAATGGTGTGAGTGTGAAAATGCACATGACAGGTACTTTTGCAATGTGAACTTGTGAAGGGAATATATTTTCCCAGAGAATGGTGCAGAATTGAGTGGACTGGTAGCTATAACACACAGATGGGACTATTTCTTAGACGGTAAGAATTTTGCATAATTTGGCTGATTTGACCCCTGTATGTGAAATAGGGACACCTACTTTCGCTTTGAGCAAAATTGTGAAATTGGAAGCAGTTAATGCCCATGTTTTAAACTGTTTTTTGTGTTCTGCTTGAATTGAATGTGAATTCTGGAAATTCTCATTGAGTTTGGAGCACAACTGTAAGTGTGGCAGTCTACTGTGCTAATATTACGGTCTATGTGAAATTAATGGTGGGCCAGCTTCATAACGGGTAGAGGCTAAATATCAAGAAGGTTCCCTGTCAATGCGCATGATCAACTTGGAACATTCGGAACACTTGGATTTTTCTATTTACCGCTTAAATCTAAGATTGACAGTAAACATGAAATGTTTATGTTTTCGGTAATAGTAATGTCTTTTAAATGGAATTAGTGGTTAGATGTAAACGCCGGTACATGTGATAATCTTAGTTTAAGTTTTGTTTAAGTCGAACATGTACATGTAAATGAGAGTTTAGTTTAAACTTAATAATTGTACTAGGCTACTATTGTGAAACTTGTTACCAGTTTACAACTAAGACAAATCGCGCTCGAAGTCTTCCTTGGTAGAACCAGTACTAAGCATATGCGGAAAAAGCGTCTTACTCAAGGACACCACACATAGTCGTGGCAAAGGATCGAACTCCAGCCCCCACCCCCCATCAAACATGGATTCAGTGCTCTAATACTACTAACCCCCCCTCACACACACACACACACACACACACACACACACACACACACACACACACACACACACAACAAACACACCAAGTGTTTAGTATGATAACCTTAGTTTTAAATTGCATGTCAATAAATCAATGTATGGTCTGGTGGATAATTTAATAAAAAATATTATACTAAGGGTGTGTGTACATCAAACCACAGCAGGACCTGGTTCAATATCTTGGTTGGTAACTAAGCTCATAGATAAGGTGTTTATGCACAGCTTTTTAATTATTTTGATATTCGATTTGTTGTCTCCAGAGAAGCAAAATAAAAAATCTTTACAAGGCTTCTAAGAAATTACAATATGTCGCACTAAGTGGGTAATGTGTCAGACTTTCAATCAAGGGGTCAAGAGTTTGAATCATTATATAGCCAACTGTGCTGGTGAGTAACTGACTATACATTTATATATGTAACTAAATTTAGTAATAATTTAGTTCATACTTTTTTTTTAGTTCGATTGCATTGAAAGCTCAGAGCTTATATCAACTACTCTCGAGTCCGCTTCCTTGGTAGTGTTGTATATAACTAAATGCACTCTGCATGGTAACTTGATACACACTATCTTGCATGTATCCTGAGTATATAAACCTATGACGCTCTGGTCGCAGGGCTTTTATTCTGTTGTAGTCTCAAATAAACATACACGTATTTACAGCAACTGACTGATAATTTATTCAGAACAATACATATTACAGCAGGTAGCACCAATGTTGTTTTATGAGTGTTGTTTTGTGAGATGCATCTGATCCAGCTGGGGATTAAACCCACAACCTCAGGCATGAGCAGCCAACACTCTATCCATTTGACTTCATTAAATGGTATATTTTAAAATCATATTTTAAGTATATCATTTCAGATTCCACCAATAGCTGTGCCTGGTTAGCTCAGTCAGTAGCATGTCTGACTATCATTTCAGGGTCATAGTTCAAATCACCACACAGTCACCGTCTCAGTGATGATTGACATATATTGTCATTTGTTACTGATGCTGAAGTAGGAAAGTTGTCAGTTGCTTGCAGAGATGGAGTGTGCTTGAGTACTGGTTAACCTTCCAGGAACCAAGGAAACAGTTGTTAGCTAAACTGATCGTCTGTTAGCCATCAGTGACATGATAATGATGCTAAATATTCAAACAAACATTAATAACACAATTAAATATTTAAATATTGCTTTGGATTTAAAAAAAATAAATACATTACAATATCATACAAACTTTAATATGTTAGTACACAAATAAGTTGATATTATATTTGTATTAGTATGGTCATGAAATATTCACTTGCTGTGATTGTAGGTAGCGCCAACACAGTTTGCTGTAGATCCTTTTCCAGGAATTGCACAGGTAAGATAGAATTGCATTTAAACAATAAAATAACATATATCTTCCAACATTGTACAATATGTTTTTCTTTAAAGGAAACAGTAACATTTTTCGTCAATGTTTACAGAGCTGCATCATCAGTTCTATTCAATTGCCCAGGATTCACTAAATTTGTTTGTGAATGACATTGTGTAATTATATTATTACAATCTATCAAATTTTGATGAGGCTGCAATAGCGTTTCAAATGTCTGATTGATTGAACTAATTTTATTAAAATTTAACTAATGTATAAATAATTTTTACAATTTCAATAATGTAATAGATCTATACAACTCAGCTAACATTAAATTATGCTGATTGTAGGTAGTGCCAAATCAGCATGTTGCTGTCAGTCCTGGTCTTACACCAGATGGGATCACCCAGGTAAAATAAAAAGTTGTAGTTTAATAATCTTATTTCATACATTCACAGTTATTTTTAGTAAATAAAACAATACAAGTACCAATGGAGAAAAATATTTGTTCTGTTGCATTGATATAAGAATAGCAGCTTACAAAACTGTGTGTCCTTTCAAGTATAAGATCAAGTCTAGGTCATACAGTTTAAAGTTCAAATTAGCATAGTGTCTGCTGACTGCTCCAAATGATCTAAATCCCTTAAACGAATTTGATATAGCTTGATACAAATATTCACCTCATTGAGACAGTATGTGTTACTAGACTTGCAGTAACTAATGATTGACGAAAAGGTTTTAATTGAAAGTCAATGATCAGATATCTGTTTAACAACACCAAAATTTATCAGCAATGTCACACTGTGGTCAAATACTTAACTTGACCATACAAAAATAGCAGCTGATGTATCTTATTTGCACCTTAAGTATTTACTTGTGATTTCAGGTAGCACAAACTCAGCAACTAGTTGAAGTAAGTCCTAATCAGGCATTTGAATATATTATCCAGGTATAATTTAGATATATATTTAGTAAATTAAGATGATGTTTGTGTGTCAAGGTAAGTTTCACCTGACACCTGTGTATGAAGAGTGTATGTGTACAAAGCTAAGTTTCACTCACCTGACACCTGTGTATGAAGAGTATATGTATGTCAAGGTAAGTTTTGCTCACCTGAAACCTGTGTGTCAAGGTAATTTTCACTCACCTGACACCTGTGTATGAAGAGTGTATGTGTGTCAAGGTAAGTTTTACTCACCTGACACCTGTGTATGAAGAGTGTATGTGTACCAAGCTAAGTTTCACTCACCTGACACCTGTGTATGAAGAGTGTATGTATGTCAAGCTAAGTTTCACTCACCTGACACCTGTGTATGAAGAGTATGTGTGTCAAGTTAAGTTTCACTCACCTGACACCTGGGTATGAAGAGTGTATGTGTG
This sequence comes from Panopea generosa, assembly GCA_029582155.1. Lineage (NCBI taxonomy): Eukaryota > Metazoa > Mollusca > Bivalvia > Adapedonta > Hiatellidae > Panopea > Panopea generosa. The sequence goes on along the minus strand of CM055895.1, from coordinate 79,930,319 downwards.
TCAAGTTAAGTTTCACTCACCTGAAACCTATGTATGAAGAGTGTATGTGTGTCAAAGTAAGTTTCACTCACCTGACACCTGGGGTATGAAGAATGTATTGTGTCAAGGTAAGTTTAACTCACCTGAGACCTGTGAATGAAGAGTGTATGTGTGTCAAGGTAGTTTCACTCACCTGACACCTGTGTATGAAGAATGTATGTGTGTCAAGTTAAGTTTCACTCACCTGAGACCTGTGTATGAAGAGTGTATGTATGTCAAGGTAAGTTTCACTCACCTGAAACCTGTGTATGAAGAATGTATGTGTGTCAAGGTAAGTTTCACTCACCTGAGATCTGTGTATGAAGAGTGTATGTGTGTCAAGGTAAGTTTCACTCACCTGACACCTGGGTATGAAGAATGTATGTGTGTCAAGGTAAGTTTAACTCACCTGAGACCTGTGTATGAAGAGTGTATGTGTGTCAAGGTAGTTTCACTCACCTGAAACCTGTGTATGAAGAATGTATGTGTGTCAAGTTAAGTTTCACTCACCTGAGACCTGTGTATGAAGAGTGTATGTATGTCAAGGTAAGTTTCACTCACCTGAAACCTGTGTATGAAGAATGTATGTGTGTCAAGGTAAGTTTCACTCACCTGAGATCTGTGTATGAAGAGTGTATGTGTGTCAAGGTAAGTTTCACTCACCTGACACCTGGGTATGAAGAATGTATGTGTGTCAAGGTAAGTTTAACTCACCTGAGACCTGTGTATGAAGAGTGTATGTGTGTCAAGGTAGTTTCACTCACCTGACACCTGTGTATGAAGAATGTATGTGTGTCAAGTTAAGTTTCACTCACCTGAGACCTGTGTATGAAGAGTGTATGTATGTCAAGGTAAGTTTCACTCACCTGAAACCTGTGTATGAAGAGTGTATGTGTGTCAAGGTAAGTTTCACTCACCTGACACCTGGGAATGAAGAATGTATGTGTGTCAAGGTAAGTTTCACTCACCTGACACCTGTGTATGAAGAGTGTATGTGTGTCAAGGTAAGTTTCATTCACCTGACACCTGGGTATGAAGAGTGTATGTGTGTCAAGGTAAGTTTCATTCACCGGACACCTGGGTATGAAGAGTGTATGTGTGTCAAGGTAAGTTTCACTCACCTGACACCTGTGTATGAAGAGTGTATGTGTGTCAAGGTAAGTTTCACTCACCTGACAACTGGGTATGAAGAGTGTATGTGTCAAGCTAAGTTTCACTCACCTAATACCTGGGTATGAAGAGTGTATGTGTGTCAAGTTAAGTTTCACTCACCTGACAACTGGGTATGAAGAGTGTATGTGTCAAGCTAAGTTTCACTCACCTAATACCTGTGTATGAAGAGTGTATGTGTGTCAAGGTAAGTTTAACTCACCTGAAACCTGTGTATGAAGAGTGTATGTGTGTCAAGTTAAGTTTAACTCACCTGACACCTGTGTATGAAGAGTGTATGTGTGTCAAGGTAAGTTTAACTCACCTGAGACCTGTGTATGAAGAGTGTATGTGTGTCAAGTTAAGTTTAACTCACCTGACACCTGTGTATGAAGAATGTATGTGTGTCAAGGTAAGTTTCACTCACCTGAGATCTGTGTATGAAGAGTGTATGTGTGTCAAGGTAAGTTTCACTCACCTGACACCTGGGTATGAAGAATGTATGTGTGTCAAGGTAAGTTTAACTCACCTGAGACCTGTGTATGAAGAGTGTATGTGTGTCAAGGTAGTTTCACTCACCTGACACCTGTGTATGAAGAATGTATGTGTGTCAAGTTAAGTTTCACTCACCTGAGACCTGTGTATGAAGAGTGTATGTATGTCAAGGTAAGTTTCACTCACCTGAAACCTGTGTATGAAGAGTGTATGTGTATCAAGGTAAGTTTCACTCACCTGACACCTGGGAATGAAGAATGAAGACACCTGTGTATGAAGAGTGTATGTGTGTCAAGGTAAGTTTCACTCACCTGACAACTGGGTATGAAGAGTGTATGTGTCAAGCTAAGTTTCACTCACCTAATACCTGGGTATGAAGAGTTTATGTGTGTCAAGTTAAGTTTCACTCACCTGACAACTGGGTATGAAGAGTGTATGTGTCAAGCTAAGTTTCACTCACCTAATACCTGGGTATGAAGAGTGTATGTGTGTCAAGTTAAGTTTCACTCACCTGACACCTGGGTATGAAGAGTGTATGTGTGTCAAGTTAAGTTTCACTCACCTGACACCTGGGTATGAAGAATGTATGTGTGTCAAGGTAAGTTTAACTCACCTGAGACCTGTGTATGAAGAGTGTATGTGTGTCAAGGTAAGTTTCATTCACCTGACACCTGTGTATGAAGAATGTATGTGTGTCAAGGTACGTTTCACTCACCTGAGACCTGTGTATGAAGAGTGTATGTATGTCAAGGTAAGTTTCACTCACCTGAAACCTGTGTATGAAGAGTGTTCGTGTGTCAAGGTAAGTTTAACTCACCTGACACCTGGGAATGAAGAATGTATGTGTGTCAAGGTAAGTTTCACTCACCTGAGACCTGTGTATGAAGAGTGTATGTGTGTCAAGGTAAGTTTCACTCACCTGACACCTGTGTATGAAGAGTGTATGTGTGTCAAGGTAACTTTCACTCACCTGACACCTGGGTATGAAGAGTGTATGTGTGTCAGGGTAAGTTTCACTCACCTGAGACCTGTGTATGAACAGTGTATGTGTGTCAAGGTAAGTTTCACTCACCTGACACCTGGGTATGAAGAGTGTATGTGTGTCAAGGAAGTTTCACTCACCTCATACCTGTGTATGAAGAGTGTATATGTGTCAAAGTAAGTTTCACTCACCTGACAACTGTATATGAAGAGTGTATGTGTGTCAAGGTAAGTTTCATTCACCTGCAACCTGTGTATCAAGAGTGTATGTGTGTCAAGGTAAGTTTCACTCACCTAAGACCTGTGTATGAAGAGTGTATGTGTGTCAATGTAAGTTTCATTCACCTAACACCTGTGTATGAAGAGTGTATGTGTGTCAAGTTAAGTTTCACTCACCTGACACCTGAGTATGAAGAATGTATGTGTGTCAAGGTAAGTTTTACTAACCTGGTACCTGTGTATGAAGAGTGTATGTGTGTCAGGTAAGTTTCACTCACCTGACACCTGGGTATAAAGAATGTAAGTGTGTCAAGGTAAGTTTCACTCACCTGAGACCTGTGTATGAAGAGTGTATGTGTGTCAAGGTAAGTTTCACTCACCTGACACCTGGGTTTGAAGAATGTATGTGTGTCAAGGTAAGTTTCACTCACCTGCTACTTGTGTATGAAGAGTGTATGTGTGTCAAGGTAAGTTTCACTCACCTGATACCTGTGTATGAAAAGTGTATGTGTGTCAACGTTAACGGTGTATGTGTGTCAAGGTAAGTTAAATTCACCTTGTACCTTTATATGAAGAGTGTATGCACGTCATGGTAAGTTAAATGACAGTATGGTGTACTTCAGAGTTCCTTTTGTTATCATCTGGTGTCTGTCGTCCTTCGTCTGTTGTTAACTTTTAGCTTTTAACAACTTCTCCTCTGAAACCACAGGGCCAATTTTGATATAATTTCACAGAAATGTTCCTTCGGTTACCCTCTTCCAAGTTTGTTCAAGCCATCTTGATTCGTCAAAAAACATTGTGGCCAGGGGGTGGGGTTAGTTTACTAGATAAGCTATAGTAAAACCTTAAAAAATCTTCTTGTCAGAAACTACTTTCTCGATTTTAAAATAATTTCACAGAAATGTTCCTTGGGTGACTCTCTACCAAGTTTGTTCAAGCCATCTTGATTCGTCAAAAAACATGGCAGCCAGGGGGTAGGGTTAGTTTAACTCTACCAAGTTTGTTCAAGCCATCTTGATTCGTCAAAAAACATAGCAGCCAGGGGGTTGGGTTAGTTTTGATGTCAAATTATTTCCCCTGTTTTGTCTGTATATAGCAATTATTATAAGAAGAGGTAATAAACTCTTTAAATAAACTTTTGTTTTTGCTATTATTATACAATATTATACTAGATATAAGTTTTAAAAGATAATTCGTCGTAAAAAGATGAATGATACAATTATAATCAATGATTGAATATTATTCAAATATCATTTACCATTTTAAAGTAGGTGTTTTTCTGAATATAAAAGTTTTTATGCTTCAGACAGGGATGGTTTATTGCTTCATAATAAAGCAATACCATAGTTTTAGCCAGTTTCATCACAGCAAGACGTCTGTCCGAGATTTCAGTGTCAAAGTGTAATTGAAATCTCGGAGGAGGAGCTTAATTGTTTTTTGAGGAGAGTGCACTGCGACAAAGATTTTTTCAAGCGATATACTTTGGGAAAGCTTGTGTTTGAACTCATAGGAATATTTATTGTGCTGGAACTGCGGATTTGTTCATGCACAATAGTTTAGTCTGATGCTTTAGTTTGAAACCGTTCTCAAACATAATAGGTTAGTTTTGTTCTGGAACTGGATTTTTATCTTAGTTCGAAGACTAAGCATCTATAGTAAAAACTTCAAAAGCCTTTTAGTCAGAATCTACTGACCTGATTTTGATGTAACTTCACTGACATTTACCATGGGTGAACCTCAACCAAATTTGAACTCTTCTACGCATCTGTTACATCTTCAAAACAAATCAAAATTCTAACTACTTGCCCATCTCGTCTTTCTGGAATTTTGAGCATACATGTATTATATAATCTATTTATGTTGGGTGACTCAAGGTCAGTCAGGTGAGCGATATAGGGCCATCTTGGCCCTCTTGTTTAGATATTTTGATGAATATTATGGTAATAGACCAGAAAAGTGGGCACTTTATGCCAGGAAAAAAGGGTTAAGACATAGAGTAATAACAAATAACCATGTAGAACAATTTCATAGGACAATTAAGTACTCATATTTTGATCAAAAGTTTAACCATAGATTAGATAAATTAATAGATGTTTTGTTGGAATTTGAAAAAAATGCATTTATAGATTGAATGAAGTTGGCTACATTTAGATGCAGTTTTGAACATTCTGGTAGACATGAGAATAGTGAGACAATTGCAAAATTATTAATGATAGTGTTGAAAGAGTTAATGAAAATATGTATTCTGTTTCGTTGTCAAATTCAGATAATGTTTACATTGTAAAGGTTTGTTGTAGGCAGTGTTCAGTTAGTCCCTGCTATGTCACATGTTCAGTTTCCCCCTGTCAAAATCTGTGTATACATATGTACAGTTGTAGTTGTAAGGACACTAATCCATGTTGCAAGCACATCCATAAGGTACACTCACTGACTTATCCAGATTTTAATAGAACTGTGCCGGACTGTGATAATCTACCAAATATATCAACAACCACTCTTGTTGAACCAAGTTTAAATGCACACACCTTGAATTATTCAGGTTAACTTCTGAGATAGAACAATAATCCAATATTATGTCTGATCCATCATCATGCAGCAGATTAAATGTGGTCAATAAAGCCCTTGAGTTTACATGCAGACACCATTGCTAATAAAGAAGTAAAAAGCACAATAGAAAAACTTACACCTAAGTCAAAAATCTCATCAAACAAGAAAATAGAAAAACAACTCAGTTTCAAGGCAACACAGAAGAAAAAAGGAGTGTATGTGTGTAAGGGTAAGATTCCCTCTCCTCGTACCAATGTATAAGAGTGTATGTGTGTCGGGGTAAGATTCCCTCTCTTCATACCAATGTATGAGGAGTGAATGTGTGTCAAGATAAGATTCTCTCTCCTCGTACCTATGTATGAGGAGTGTATGTGTGTCAAGGTAAGATTCTCTCTCCTCGTACCTATGTACAAGGAGTGTATGTGTTGTCAGGGTAAGTTTCTCTCTCCTCGTATCAATATATGAGGAGTGTATTTGTGTCAAAGTAAGATTCCCTCTCCTTGTACCAATGTATGAGGAGTGTATGTGTGTAAAGGTAAGATTCTCTCTCCTCGTACCTATGTACAAGGAATGTATGTGTGTCAAGGTAAGTTTCCCTCTCCTCGTACCAATGTATGAGGAGTGTATGTGTGTCAAAGTAAGTTTCCCTCTCCTCGTACCTATGTATGAGGAGTGTATGTGTGTCAGGGTAAGATTCCCTTTCCTCATACCTAAGTACAAGGAGTGTATGTGTGTCAAGGTAAGTTTCCTTCTCCTCTTACCTATGTACCTCTTCATACCTGTATGTGTCGCTGTAAAAAGAGTGTAAAATTATTGAACACACGTTTTCCAATTGTGAGTTTATTCAAGTTTGCTTAACGGCGACAGTTTAATTTTTACAAAATTGATATTTAAAAGCAAAAATTTTTAAAGCTTAAATTACTGTAAGACTTAAAAATAAAACAGGAATTTGAACTATCATAATTAATGTACATTGTAGGTTAAATGTAGCTTCAAAATGCATCCTTATAGTACAATGGAAGATGTTGGTTCAATCCCAACTAAGGATATCTGTTGGAGGCTTCATACAACATATTGTAAATCAGTTTTGAATTTATGAAATGAGGATAGTGAAAAATGCTTATATTATTAAGTAAGTTTGTGTTTATTTCAGGAATGGCAGCATTATTTTGAGTTTGATCCAGTGATGATAAACAGGTTAGATTAATGTCTTAAGTATGAACTAGACTAGAGAATGTTTTTCATCTTTCGAGGAAAACTCAGAATTGTACTTTCCATATTTTCAAATCATTTAAGATGAAAGAATAATTATGATGATATTTTTTTTATATTAAAAAAAACAGAAGTATCTAGCTACCAATTTAATGTCATTGTTTGAATAGTGACTTTGTTCACAGTCCTGTTGAATAAGCACAGTTGTGCACATCTTTATGGCTATCTAGGCTACAGTAAGCATCCCATGAAATGTAATGTCCTACAAGCTAAAAGCAAAGTAACATCATGGTGCCAATGAAATGCAAACTGGTACTTTTAGCACTACCCAAACTCAATTGATTTACATAGAGAAAGTTAACACATATGCAGTTTCTAAAATATAGTTCAAAATACAGTTCTAAGTACGCTCCCATTTTTAGTTTCAGTTCCTACTTAAACATCAACCATTATTTCAATCAAACCATGCAACTAACCCCCAAGTGCTGCCTTTGAAAGGTAATCTCCCTAAATTCAACTTGATTTAACATCTCGCCAATCTTAAGTAAACTGCTCTCTAAAATAATACATAACTTCACATTTGCACTCTCCAAAGTAAACTCTTCCCCCTTGAAGTAAAAACTTATCTGCCTTTGAAAGCATGTAGCTCAGCACTCAACCCAAATTACTTCCGCTCAATGGTCATGAAATTCCTCTTTAATTTATCCACCCATCATTAATTATCAGTTATACTTCCTCATCAGATGTCCACTCTCTTTGCTAAATGACCATAAAATATGTTTCTAATTCTATTTTAAGCCTGCTGTACGCCAACCTTTGACAGTGTCATATATCAAAAGTTCAAACTAATTAGTATCTCAAAATCTTAAATAATTTAATGCTTGTACTTATAGCATGCCATACACACGAGTATTGGTTTGGGTTTAAGTTTTACATTATAAAAGAAATAGAATACAATAATTAATAAATGAAGTGACTGACAATAACACACTATATATATAGTTGACATACAGACTGAATGATTGTATGCAAGTATTTAAATATTCTTTATTTTTATTTCAATTTGCCTTACTGAATGGAAACTAAATAGGTTTTAAAAAGTTTATAAGTTAAAATTTGCGTAATGTTCGTTTCATTTGTATAAATAAGCCATATTTCATACCAAATATTTTAATCAAAGTCCACATCATTGTACAATTGAAAGCCTTTATATGAGAAAGTAATGGAAGTCTATCAATTTTTCCAAGGTCAGACTTGAACTGACATCTCACTCCTTGGAGGAGTTTATACTTTCTTGTACTACAAAGACTTTCTCCCTGATAGACTGTGTTAAGTTAAGAAAGTATTACCTCTTTTCTGTATTTACAATTTCTACAATAAAATCCACAATTAATATTGATACACAGAAGTTACAGAACAACATTTAATGATTTAAACCACTCTTTTAATAAGTATAAATACAAACAATCACTGTCATTTTTTCTCGAAGAGTAAATGTTTATTGAGACTGCAGTATACTATTATAGATCTGTTTGTGGATGGGGTGCATTTTAATGCGGTGTATTATTTTTGATGTTTTTGCTTTAAAACTGTTATAATGGTAGTTTCATATACATGTTTGTATGTATGTATGTGTGTGTGGAGGGGGGGGGGGGGGGGGGGGGGGGGGGGGGGCGGGGGGTAACAATTTTTGTAATGAAGGTATGTAAGTTATAAATCTCACACTGTTATACTCCTAAAACCTAAGAATAACAAACTACCACTGGTAAAACAAAATTTGTAGTCACATTATTATGATATTTACAAAACACTAAGCAAAAAACACCTACCAATCAATGTCTACATGTTATTTCTCCTTCACAATGTAGAAAAATATAATATATGTTCATCAAGAGAATATTATTTCTCCTTCACAATGCAGAGGTTCAATACTCTCCAAAAATGGAGGTTTTGGCTTTTCATATTCGCAGCAGAGATATTGCGAATATGATAAAATATTGATCATGTGCAGTGACAAGGGAACCTTCTTGATAAATAGCCTCTTCCATTAAGAAGGGTTCCGGGGAATAGACCTATCTGCACGTCCGCCGTGGTTATTCGATTATTAATTACTGGCGTAACATAAGATCTTTTATATCGTGAGATTCATCAGACATTTTACAGTAATCTTATCTCAAAAATATGGAACATCTACATTGATACGTTGATCTATCAAACTTGTTAATTACTCAACGGTGCGCAAAGAAAGAAGGATAGAATAGAATTTGAGAAAATAGTAATATCAGATATAACCATGTGTTTGATAAAGTAACTCATTTATAAAACAAATCAGGTGTACATATAAAGAAAAATATATAAATGGCTATAGCTGTATTAGATATATGTACTAGGAAAAGATCTAAAATACTAAAGATATAGAAGAAAGGAATGCTAACCTTTTTTCACCCTACAAAGACAAACCGTTCTGACTTGCGTGGTGGTACCACGGTATTTAACCTGCTTAAAAATAATGTCACCGGGATTGCCAGAAAATTAGGTTATCAAGATTGCCTGAAAAAGAAGTCACTGGGATTGCAAGAAAAAAAGGTTATCAAGATTGCCAGAAAAAGTAAGTCACTAAAATTAAGTAATCAAGATGGACAGAAAAAAAGTCGCTGGGATTGCCAGAAAATTAGGTTAGATTGCTAGAGAAGGAAGTCACTGGATAGCCAGAAAAATAGGTTATCAAGACTGCCAGAAAAAGAAGTCACCATGATAGCCAGAAAAATAAGTTGCTGGGAAATAGGTCATCATGATATCAAAAAAAATAAAACAAGTTACTGGTATTGCCAGAAAAAATAAAAACAAGTCACTTGGATTTGCCAAAAAATATATGTCACCAGCATTAACAGAAAAAAAGGTCACTGGTATTGTCAGAAAAGTAGGTTATAGGCCATCAACCTACTTTTCTTGCAATCCCAGTGACAATCCTTGTGACTTATAAGCTTATGTCATGGTAAATTTTCAATGAATCTTAACCAATCTTGCACAGCAGATATAACTACAAAATCTCGGACAAGTTCTTTTCAACCACAAATGCCTCTGCCACAGGGCTTATAAACATATCTTAAGTAAAACTGTAATAAACATTTCTCTGAAAGTTAAAGGCCTATAGACCTTAGATATTTTACATGTAGCATTTCATGGAGGTCTCCTAAAAGGTTTGTTGAAGTCAGGTCCAAGGGTCTGTCCGTTTGTTGCATTAGAGCGATTCAGGCCCTCTTGGGCCTCTTGTTTTTCTGGAATCTCTGTGACTTATTTTTCCGACAACCGGAAATGCCTGAAAAAAGGTCATCAAGATTGTCAGATAAAAAGTCCCTACGATTGCTAGAAAAAAAGACTTCATTATTCATGTGTATGTAATTATATAGTGGTCAAAACTCTACATTCAAACAAATTATATGGTGGTCAAAACTCTACATTCAAACAAATTATATGGTGGTCAAAACTCTACATTCAAACAAATTATACAGGGGTCAAAACTCTACATTCAAACAAATTATATGGTGGTCAAAACTCTACATTCAAACAAATTATACAGGGGTCAAAACTTTACATTCAAACAAATTATATAGGGGTCAAAACTCTACATTCAAACAAATTATATGGTGGTCTAAACTCTACATTCAAACAAATTATACAGGGGTCAAAACTCTACATTCAAACAAATTATATAAGGGTTAAAACTACATTCAAACACATTATACAGGGGTCAAAACTTTACATTCAAACAAAATATATAGGGGTCAAAACTACATTCAAACACATTATACAGGGGTCAAAAAGTCTACATTCAAACAAATTATATGGTGGTCAAAACTCTACATTCAAACAAATTATACAGGGGTCAAAACTTAACATTCAAACAAATTATATGGTGGTCAAAACTCTACATTCAAACAAATTATACAGGGGTCAAAACTCTACATTCAAACAAATTATATAAGGGTCAAAACTACATTCAAACACATTATACAGGGGTCAAAACTTTACATTCAAACAAATTATATGGTGGTCAAAACTACATTCAAACACATTATACAGGGGTCAAAACTCTTCATTCAAACAAATTGTACAGGGGTCAAAACTCTACATTCAAACAAATTATATGTTGGTCAAAACTCTACATTCAAACAAATAATATAGGGGTCAAAACTACATTCAAACACATATAGGAGTCAAAACTCTACATTCAAACAAATTATATAGGAGTCAAAACTCTACATTCAAACAAATTATATAGGAGTCAAAACTCTCCATTTAATCTAAATAAATCTTTGTCTGCACAATGGCATAATCTCTTTCCTAGCCTGGAGTGCCTGGGCAAAAGGGGATTGAACCCTGGATTAAACAAGGGCTCAGAAGTCTGTATTACAGTCCAGAAAGGAGGGTCAAAGTTCTACAATGCATTGTGCAAAAGAAGTCGGTGTCAAAACTCTACATCATATGTCCAAAAATAATGGTCAAAATGGCGGCACATATGTATTCACCAATATATAGGGAGTGCACCCCCCCATCGGGTTCGACCCTATTACCTCAACTGTAAATGATTTTGAAACAGCACCTTAGAATATATAACATTTGTATAATTCTACCTTAGTACATCTATTTATTTTCTAAATATTAGTATACACATGTGCATGTATTATGGTGAATAAAATTTAAACCAGTATTAAAAAAAAAATTATATTGTTTGGCAAGTGGAATTTTTTTTTTCTTAACATGCTTTAATAGGAACTGTATTTTGTAAGCTGTACTACATATGTTCACCTGTAAACTGGCAATCTGTACTACATAAGCTCACCTGCAAGCTGTAATACATAAGCTCACATGCAAGCTGTACTACATAAGCTCACCTGCAAGCTGTACTACATAAGTTCACCTGTAAGCTGTACTACATAAGCTCACCTGCAAGCTGTACTACATAAGCTCACCTGTAAGCTGTACTACATAAGCTCACCTGTAAGCTGTACTACATAAGCTCACCAGCAAGCTGTACTACATAAGCTCACCTGCAAGCTGTACTACATAAGCTCACCTGCAAGCTGTACTACATAAGCTCACTTGTTATCTGTACTACATAAGCTCACCAGCAAGCTGTACTACATAAGCTCACCTGCAAGCTGTTCTACATAAGCTCACCTGTAAGCTGTACTACATAAGCTCACCAGCAAGCTGTACTACATAAGCTCACAAGCAAGCTGTACTACATAAGCTCACCTGCAAGCTGTACTACATAAGCTCACATGAAAGCTGTACTACATAAACTCACCAGCAAGCTGTACTACATAAGCTCACATGCAAGCTGTACTACATAAGCTCACCTGTAAGCTGTACTACATAAGCTCACCTGTAAGCTGTACTACATAAGCTCACCTGTAAGCTGTACTACATAAGCTCACCTGTAAGCTGTACTACATAAGCTCACCAGCAAGCCTTCAGCTCGGGATAATTACAATCATAAACCCCTAGCACACGCCCCCACTCCCTGCCTCCAACCCCCTAAAGTCACATATCTTATCATTAAAATCCACTATATTTTTACTGAAAAATATCCAGACTTTGTATTGCACTTTCTAAGTTGGCCACGTCTAAACTGAAATCCTAGATACGCCCCTGATTACTAAATATAAAATCAAAGTATAAAGGGTGGGATTTCTAGTACCGGTAGATGTTATAAATTGTTTTATACTGTAAAGCGTCGCTTTCAACCCAAATTTTTTTCATGCTGTCACACTTGAGTATCATGTCGCATGATATGGTACCCCATCCAGTCACAGTGTACTGACACAGACTTCAAATATCGAATTAATACAGGCTACAGTTAAAGTAGTTTGTGTTTTGCAAATTATTATGCTCATTGACTATTGATTATATCTATATCTAATAAAGGGAGGTAATGTCCACATTGTGTTTCAATAATGTATGCATAGTTCTCTAGTAATGGGAGGTAATGTCCACATTATGTTTCAATAGTGTATACATATTTCTCTAGTAAAGGGAGGTAATGCCCGATGGGTTCTTCCTCTGCAAATTATCTAGACAGTGTTTTTGAAAATATAATTTCAAAACAATTTAAAGTGTAGATTGGTAATTTGGTAGTAATTATTGACAATAATACAGATATTAGAATAACATCTCTATATTATCGATTATGATCTATTAAGTTTAATAACAAGTATTAACACTGTGCAAATATATAACCACACTAAAGATAATCATTCAATCAAAGTTTCAATCAACAACGCTGGCCTGTGTTAAGCACATCAGGAGGTTTTCGATTCCATGCTAGCATAATTTATCTAATTTACAATAAACAATTGTTTCATTAATATGTTTGCTCTCCTTATATGTTTTGATTTTTCTTCTCCAAGTAATTTCAATTCCTTCCGGTATCAATTTTTAATGTTGACTTAACCTTTTTCATGTCTGATTCGCATTGACTTAACCTTAACCTTTTTCATGTCAGATTTGCATTGACTTAACCTTTTTCATGTCTGATTCGCATTGACTTAACCTTTTTCATGTCTGATTCGCAAAACTAGTTTTTTTGTGTCCCTTTTGGATAGGAATCATCAATGCTGTTGTTGTTGTTGTTACTTTTGGAGTTTGTTGTTGTTGATGCTTATAATGATGATGATAGTGGTGGCGGTAGTTATGATGATGATAATGAAGATGATAGTGGTGGTGGTGGTAGTTATGATGATAATGATGATATTGGTGGTGGTGGTAGTTATGATAATGATAGTGGTGGTGGTGGTAGTTATGATGATGATAATGATGATGATAGTGGTGGTGGTGGTAGTTATGATGATAATGATGATATTGGTGGTGGTGGTAGTTATGATAATGATAATGATAGTGGTGGTGGTGGTTATGATGATGATAATGGTGGTGGTGGTAGTTATGATGATGATGATAATGATAGTGGTGGTGGTGGTAGTGGTGGTGGTAGTAGTTATGATGATGATGATAATAGTGGTGGTGGTGGTGGTAGTTATGATGATGATGATAATGATGATGATAGTGGTGGTGGTAGTTATGATGATGATGATGATGATGATGGTAAGGGTGGTGATGATGAGGATGGTGATAATGATGATGATAATGATGCTGTAGTGTTGACTGTAATGTGAATCTATTATATCATCACCTTAAAGTTCTTGTTCCATTGGTAGCTTAGTTTCTTTTTGAGTAAAAGGCGATAATTGTACCCATATGTAGAGATGGGTATGCTGGTTAAACTTTCAGGATGCCAGGAAAGAGTGATTAGGTAAACTGTTCACCTTTTAATCCTCTATGACATAATTATGACGCTAAATAAATCAAACCAACTTAGATTCTTCAATATTGCTCCTATTGTAAATACAAGTACTTGGTTTATCCGGAGGCATATACACATTAAAGGGAATATATCAGGATTTTTTAAAATTTTAAAATTGGTTAAAAACATTTTTTCCAATTCAACATGACTATAATATGCTCACTGATTCTGTATTTCAAAAAGCAGAAAATGTGTTTTAAACACCATTAAATATATTGTATCAAAGCATTTAAAATGCTATAACAGACACTTAATGCAAACAGCAAATTAGATAAGATTTGTGATTATATTATAATTAGTCATATGTGAATAAAAAGTCAACCAGCCATGTTATTCACTCTCACTATAATAATCATTACTGCAATATTTTCTAAAATGATTGTATTCAAAGTCTCATTAAACTTCCGAAATGCACGCTTTTTGATAATAACATAAACTATTGTAATTAAATGTGTTTATAGTTTTGCTAAAACCATTCATACAGACCCATTAGTGACTGTTTTTAAAAAAGCGAGAAAATAAATAACTTCGATTGAAATGTGTATTTCTTAGACGAGCGGACCAAGCTTTTAATTTTTGTTCACATTTTTGTTATTACATGGTGACTTGGGTTGCTTTCCGAATGTAACTCCGCCAGTGTTCCGAAGTACACAAATGCATATTGCAGTGGTAGTGTGCGGATAAAGACTGTTAGATAAGGGGTTCATTAAGAAGATTAGAAAAGTTATGTCTTCACTAATATCCTGTATCGTTTTTGGGGTTTCTTTTTAAAAAAAATATATATGATGTCGGCTGCAATAAAACTGTTTTGAACGTAGTACGCATTATATTAGTTATATGCACTGAAAACCAATGACTACGGAATACTAGTTTGGTCTAGTATCTCTTACTCAGGATCCTCCCTTGCATAAAGGCTAACACTTATAATCACACACGCTATTACGTCACAAATCACTTTATCACAGTCAATATTAAGAGGCTACCATGGGTGGTTTGTTTAGTACAGTTATTAAGGAATGAATGAATAAGGTTTTACGGCATACTAACACATAGGTTATTTGACGCCAACAGGAAGGAAGATTTCAGGTTCACACTTCATGTACAAAAACAACAAAATAACATACAGATTAAAAAATAAAAAATAAACAAATGAATATGCAGAATGAACCTAGAACCTTGATAACTGCAGAGTTTTAGCAAATTCTGTCTTATTACTCAAATTGTTGCTTCTTATGAAATGCATAAGCCACAGTGATCCTATTCTTGCCATCACTCATATGGCTCCCTTGAACCACACAGGGGTTGATAATTTAACCACAATAGTCAACACTACAAAAAATGATAAAATGAATATGACACCCATTTGGAGGATTCCTACCCATTCTGCAGAGATCGACAGGGATTCTATTCTTAGCCGGAACCACACAGGCTAGAACAGTTATTAAAAGAAGTAAATTTATTTTTAATTTCATATGAACGATTCATCGCTTACGTGGAATATTAGGTTGTGGGTTCCGGTTCATTAATACACTGAGGGGAATAGAGAGGATGTTTTTAAAACTATCTATTCAATATTTTACTGCATCCCCTACAGTTCCCCATACTATGTTTCTCTCTGAAGTGAATTGATCATATATTACCGACCAACACGTTTCCGAACAAGCTTCGTTACTGAAGGTGTTTATTGGAAAGAGACGAACATTAATTTGTAAACAAAACCCATTCTCAATTATGTACTAATGATGTGCTTTATATATATTTTTTTTGTTTCCATAGTTTCTCAGTGACCAAATAAACATGTATTCTATCATCTGGAAGAGTAAAACTGACTTAAATTAAAACTAAAAACGACCGTTTCGGATGTTTAATGAGCCTTTAATGAAATAAAAGGTTGAAGTGATCTAGCTGTTTGGTATAAATGAAACATAGATTGAAGTGATTTTGATGTTTGAAATAACTTGCTGTCATTAAGTTTGCATGCTTATTTTTTCTATTAAAGGGCTGCTGTATTTAGTTTACAGCTAAATATCTACAATAGTAATTGTTTTTTTGAAATACTTTGTGTTATTGTATTTGAACATTCCTGGCCCCAACGTCCTGTACTTACCCAAGTGTCACCCCCTCCCCCCCCCCCCCCCCCCCCCCGGGGCCCCCCCCATTTTTTTTAAATTATGTTTGTTTGTTTGTTTTTTAAATGAAATACTCTGCATTAAGATTTGAGTACTGCTTGCTCAAACAACTTTACCAGTTATTTGAGTAAGGACAGCGGTTCTACTCAGGTCTTCCTCCACCAGTAAAACTGGATATGCCATATATAACCTGATTGTGTAGCCCAATTTCAACTTTACTAACCATTATCACCCCCATGACAGTGGCCCAGTTTTAGGATTAAGATGAATAAATTATCCTATTTAAAATTACAATCTATTCAAACGGACATTTATTACATTTAGATTTTGAGACTCATTCATGTCGGCACATGTGTACTTTCGAGCTCAGTCAGTAATGCATTTGACTGTCAATGCAAGTTTTGGAATCCCCACAAGTACATTCTGTCATGATTGATCATCAACTTTGTTCTACGGTAATTAACCTTACATTTGAATATGTGCGGTGGCAGTCAGCGACTCGCAGAGATACGTCTGATGTTAGTTAACATCACACTACACAGTTACATCCCTTTTTCCATGGTAACATGATTCTTATGCTTAAAAAAGGCCTTTGTAATTTGGTTTTGAAATATTTTCAAAATGAATCATAATGGTTGTGATTTCTTGCTGCAGATGAGTAGAGCAGAAGTTGGCATAGCATAAACTGCAATAAGACGTCACTGGTGTTAAAAAGTGACTTTTATAGGATTTCAACATATGCATGTATTGATGAGCATTTAAGGACTTTTTTTTCAAAAAATAAAAAAAAAAACTCTGTCAACCTACCAGATATTGTGCATTTTTATGTGGGAATACATTCCTGCTATGAAAACAAAATTCTATGTGGAATTCTTTTTTTACCATGGAAAGCCTAGACCTTATTTTATATAGAACAAAGAACAAAATTCAACTGTGTAGTGAGACCATAACAACCTAGTGGATCCAAGGAAAAGATGATTACGACCACTGACCATTTTTAAATATCTGAAATACTGTTGATAAAAGTTATAGAATATCATAAAAATTAATACTAACAGTACAAACAATATCTCTAAGACGCACCTAATATCCACAAAATATTTAATTGTTATAATAGAATTGGATTTACGTTTTTAGTTATTTGTATAATACCACTTAATCAGAGCTAGCCCCATAGAAAAGAGTTTCTAAAAGTGTCCTGTCAGATTTTAACATGCCCAAATTAAAAATATTAAGTGCGTTTCGTCCCGATTATGTTAAGGGCCCATACAGGGTTTCCAGGACTCATCAGTTAGACAAACCCCATTAACTTGAGCCGACTGAACATTGTCAATTGTTAGTAATTGTTAGTTATTAGTAATTGTTAGTTATTAGTTTTGTTAATTATTAGTAATTGTTAATTATTAGTGTTAATTATTAGTTATTGTTAATTATTAGTTATTGTTAATTATTAGTGTTAATTATTAGTTATTGTTAACTATTAGTGTTAATTATTAATAATTAGTTATTGTTAATTATTAATAATTGGTTATTATTAATTGTTATTGTTAATTATTAGTTATTGTTAATTATTAGTTATTGTTAATTATTAGTGTTAATTATTAGTTATTGGTAATTATTAGTGTTAATAATTATTTATTGTTAATTATTAATAATTAGTTATTGTTAATTATTAGTTATTGTTAATTATAAGTGTTAATTATTAGTTATTGTTAATTATTAGTATTAATTATTAAGTATTGTTAATTATGAGTTATTGTTTTAATTATGAGCTATTGTTAATTGTTATTGTTAATTATTAGTTATTGTAAATTGTTATTGTTAATTATTACTTATTAGTGTTAATTATTAGTCATTAGTTATTGTTAATTGTTATTGTTAATTATTAGTGTTAATTATTAGTTATTGTTAATAATTAGTTATTGTTCATTGTTACTGTTAATTATTAGTGGTAATTATTAGTTATTGTTAATAATTAGTTATTGTTCATTGTTATTGTTAATTATTAGTGTTAATTATTAGTTATTGTTAATTATTAGTTATTGTTATTTATTAGTTATTGTTAATTATTAGTTATTATTAATTATTGTTAATTATTAAGAAACATGGTTAAGAAATAAAATAATAGCAAAATATAAGATACAATTAATAAAACACAATATGTGCAATAAGATATAAGATGAAATAACATAAAATAATATAAAATACAATATTAAATAAGATACAATATTAAGTAAGATACTATACAATGTTATAAGATACAATGTAATAACAATTACGATTTAAAATATAAGGGAAAATCAGTGTCTCGTCTTCAGCAAACTTACAAGACCAAACAATGAATAATGTAGAGCTGCAATTGTTATTGTTACATCTTCACAAATTATTCATGACCTAGCAATTAAAAGATAAAATAATGTAATGCTGCATCCATTCTATTCACGTCTTCACCAATTTTACAAGACCTAGCAATAAATAAGATAAAATAACATAGAACTGCATTCATTGTTGTCTCATCTTCAATTTTACATCACCTAGCAATAAATCAAATGAAATAACGTAGAGCAGCATCCATTGTTGTCACTTCTTCACAAATAATAGAGGACCTAGCAATAAATAAGATAAAATAATGTGTCATCTTCACCATTTATACAGGACCTAGCAATAAATATGATAAAATAATGTGTCATCTTCCCATATTTTCAGGACCTAGCAATAAATATGATAAAATAATGTGTCATCTTCACCATTTATACAGGACCTAGCAATAAATAAGATAAAATAATGTGTAATCTTCACCATATATTCAGGACCTAGCAATAAATATGATAAAATAATGTGTCATCTTCACCATATATTCAGGACCTAGCAATAAATATGATAAAATAATGTGTCATCTTCACCATTTATACAGGACCTAGCAATAAATAAGATAAAATAATGTGTCATCTTCACCATATATTCAGGACCTAGCAATAAATATGATAAAATAATGTGTCATCTTCACCATATATTCAGGACCTAGCAATAAATATGATAAAATAATGTGTCATCTTCACCATTTATACAGGACCTAGCAATAAATAAGATAAAATAATGTGTCATCTTCACCATATATTCAGGACCTAGCAATAAATATAATAAAATAACATGGAGCTGCATCCATTCTTATCTCTTCTTCACAAATAATAGAGGAACTAGCAGTAAATAAGATAAAATAATGTGTCATCTTCACCATATATTCAGGACCTAGGAATAAATATGATAAAATAACGTAGAGCTGCATCCATTCTTATCTCTTCTTCACAAATAATACAGGACCTAGCAATAAATATGATAAAATAATGTACAGCGGCATCCATTTTTATCTCTTCTTCACAAATTATACAGGACCTAGCAAAACATGATAAAATGATATAAAACTGCATCCATTGTTGTCTCATCTTCACAAATACTACAGGACCTAGCAATAAATAAGATAAAATATTATAAAATATTATCCACATAGCACAACATATCGCACCACCAACAACCAACCACTCCACATAGCATACCATATCGCACCACCACCAACCAACCACTCCACATAGTATACCACACCATCAACAACCCACGACTCCACATATTAAACCACACTGCACCACCAAACAACCCCCCACTCCATATAGTACACCACACCATCAACAACCCACCACTCTACATATTAAACCACACCGCACCACCAAACAACCCACCACTCCACATATAACACCACACCGCACCACCAAACAACCCACCATGCCACATAGTACACCACAGTGCACCACCAACAACCCACCACTCCACATAGTACTCAACAACCTACCACTCCACATAGTACACTGCACCACCAACAACCCACCACTCCACATAGTACACCACAGTGCACCACCAACAACCTAACACTACACATAGCACACCACACCACCAACAACCTATCATTCCACATAGCACACCACACCAACAGCAACCTACCACTCGACATAGCACACCACACCACCAACAACCTACCACTCCACATAGTACTCCACAGTGCACCACCAACAACCTACCACTCAACATAGTACACCTCAGTGCACCACCAACAACCTACCATTCCACATAGTACACCACAGTGCACCACCAACAACCTACCACTCCACATAGTACTCCACAGTGCACCAACAACAACCAACCACTCCACAAAGTACACCACAGTGCACCACCAACAACCCACCACTCCACATTGTACTCCACAGTGCACCACCAACAACCTACCACTCCACATAGTACTCCACAGTGCACCACCAACAACCCACCACTCCACATAGTACACCACAGTGCACCACCAACAACCCACCACTCCACATAGTACACCACAGTGCACCACCAACAACCCACCACTCCACATAGTACTCCACAGTGCACCACCAACAACCTACCACTCCGCATAGTACACTGCACTACCAACAACCCACCACTCCACATAGTACACCACAGTGCACCACCAACAACCTACCACTCCACATAGCACACCACACCACCAACAACCTACCGTTCCACATAGCACAGCACAGTGCACCACCAACCAACAACCACTCCACATAGTACACCATACTGCATTACCAACAACCATACAACACAACACACTACCTATCCAACCCTACATATCTCTCAAAACAAACAACATGCTTCCTCAGGACCCATGGTACAGCATCTTTCCACCACAACAGCACCATCAGCATTGGCAGGACCCATGGAACAGCATCTCTTCACCACAACAGCACCATCACCATTGGCAGGACCCATGGAACAGCATCTCACCACCACAACAGCAGCAATCCAACATTGGTAAACGATTGGTAAAAACTGCAATGTATCAAACAAAACTACAGTACACAGGTATATATATATACATGATAAACCCTTTGATGTGACACAAAACACTTCTACTACGATAATACTCTTGCAGCTAATACTGTAAACTACAATTCACTATGACTTGCAATACAATACAATACAATACAATACAATACAATATGTCAGTCACAATACTCCTATATTACTGTAACTACAATACATTAAAGTGCAATACAATACAATACAAAGCAATACAATGTCAGTCAGAATACTCCTATATTACTATAACTACAATACAATACAATACAATGCAATACAATACAATATACTACAATATTATACAATACAATACAATATGTCAGTCACAATACTCCTATATTACTATAACTACAATACATTAAAGTGCGATACAGTACAGTACAGTACAGTACTATCAGAACAATACTATTACATTATGTTATTTTAGTAAAAAAAACTTTTATTTTTTACATTAATAACACGGCTATCTACATTCAATATATTTAATTACTTTACTACAATACTACTACATTCTGCCACAATGAAACACAATAGTTCATTGAAAACAGAAATTCAATTATCAAACAGAAGCCTATTGTTGCAGATTAAAGACCTCACATAGCCTTCAGTGAGTGAAGACAATATAATTATTAATGAAACATTAAAAAAATAAGATTATGATATGCAGAGGTGGTTTGACTGTGATAAAAAAGCTTAGAAATCTATTTTATGATCTTAGGAATGAAAAAAAATCTTATACTAGAAATCTTTCAAAAAAGTACAGTTAAGTAATTGTGTATTAGGCAAATGATTTCATAAAATACAAGAAATCACCGACTACTGCAATTACTATAGCAATGAATTTAACTTTCCCCAGAGAGTAGGGAAATAAATAATGGACTCTAAAACCTAAGCTTGATTATCCTACTTTATATTTATTTTTGTAAAACTTCCCAGGAGAGCAGAGAAGTTAGTTGGAGTCCATTTTTTCCGTTTGAACAATCAAATAGCGACTATAAAACTTCCACATTCTCAAAAGAGAAGATAATGATATGCAGAGAAATCTTCATTGGATAGAGGTCCGAAGATAAAAATGTTGACAAAAGGGGCCTCAACATTTTCACCTTTAATCTACCGCGCCATTCAGACAACTCTGTTTAATTATCAGGATCAACTCTTCTAAGCCTGCGACAGAATCATAGGAATCTATTCTATGATCAAAGGAATGGGAAAAAAACTACATGTATTTAAAAGAATAAGTTCCATTATAAACTCAAAAAATAATTTGAAAACAAATAAAACAGCACATATTAATCTTAAAGTTTTAAAACAAAATTTAATGAAAGTAACAAGTGTTGTGGTCCGCAACACATATATTATTAAAGTAAAAAATAACTATTATCTACTTGTTAATGAAAGTTGAAATCAAATTTCTTCTGAAAAAATTGTTTGTTGAAACAAGTATTTATGCTTAAAAAGTCCTAAATACCTTTTTACAATAATACATATAAAAATGACCATTGTTGTTGTCACAGCAAACACACCTCGAGACTGCATAGAAACTCACCCTGGATGTCTATATAGAATATGGGAATCTTCAGTGAGTGAAGACCCATACAGCCTTACATTCCATAAAATTACATTAAGTATGTCAAATACAAAACAAAGTGATAAACCCTTTATGATATTAAGCAACTAAAAACTTCAAATAAATAAACTTAATTAAGAAACAGCCACTTTAGTGATCCCATTACATTACAGTTTAATCTGCAACTCAAGACTTCTATTCAAATAACTGACTACATTTATAGGGGAAATCTATGGCTAAATGAAAAAACAAAACAGGAAAAAAAATGTATGATAAATATGGAAATATATCATACCCACACCACTATGGAGATAAAAAAAAATGCCTTGAACAGTCCTGAAAACCATCCCACAAATTAAAAAGGATCTTACTTAAAAAATGTACAACAAATTAAAAATGATCTTACTAAAAAATTGTACAACAAATTAAAAATGTAGTTCTTTAGATTAATACCTAACCTACTTCCCAGCCACAGAAATCCCCTACAAAACTATCAATACGACAACCTGTCCGGACGGCGAGACACCCTTCCTATCCTAGTCCTAACCTCTAGAACAGAGGCTGGGACTACCCTAACCCTAACTGGAGTGTCGCTGTATCTGAGGGGGGGTCGTCTAGCTCGAGTAGAGCGCCTAAGGGGTGCCGGTGGTGCAGGGACTGCTTCACGGACGGGAGGAGGGTGAACAACAACAAGCTGAACTGGCGCAAGCTGAACAGGCTCGGCAAGCCTGACACGGACAACGGCGGGAGGAGAAGCAGTCCGAGGGACAGCAACACAGGCTGTGGGTCTGACGCATACAGCCGTATGGTCAGTAGCAACGGACGGACGGATACAGCGACGGACAGAGACACACGAACCTACCGGGGCGGGGTCTGCCACAGCAACAGGAGCCCTAACTACAACTACCTGAGGTACCTCATCAGCAACTGGATGTAGATCCTCACTTGGCATGGTACGGGTACCAGTCACCTGAAAATAGAAAAAGAAAAGTTTCAATAAAATGTTTAACAATGAATGTTAGTGGCAGAGCATTGGACAGGTTTAGGATTGGAGGGTCATGAGTTCAATCCTCTTGCAAGGCCAAGTGTGAATATTAATGAAGAAATTACAGCCTAGACAAAACTGTTTACAGATGGACAGATAGACAGACATGGTGAAACCAGCAATGCAAAGGTATAACAAGAGCTGTCGAAGAACAGCGTTAACTTGACTATTCTAGCCTTGTTACAGAACAGTATATTATATGTTCAATAAAAAAGACCCAGATTTATCTCCATCAATGAAACCATCTTTAATATTAGCAAAATAGTAGAAGGGCAGGGTATCTAATTCAAAATAAGATTAAAAACAAACAAATGACATGAGGGTGGGGTCCTTGGGGTTAGTAACAATGCTGAAATGGACAAAGTATTTATTTTAAAACAAATTTTTTTTTTAAAAAAACATGGGCTGTGGGTGGGGATGGTCCTTAGGGTTGGTGACAAATTGAAATGGAGCAGAGTATTTGACTTAATACAAAACAAAATTTAAAAAGCAAATAGGCACAGAAGGGGTGAGGGTCTTGGGGTGGGTGGTAACAAAGTGGAAATTGGGCAGAGTATATGATTGAATACAAAACAAAATTTACAAAAAAAAAATCATGGATGGGGGATGTGGGGTGGGGGGGGGGGATGTCTAGATTGGACTCGTAAAGGTAGCCAAGTATTTCCAAGTTTCATAAAAATTCTTTAGCAGACAAAGAGCAGATATATAATCAGAGATGGATAGAATTAAAGACTGACTGACATCATCTCTAACTGCAGTACTAGTAATAATTCAATACTACAGATACATGTAACATCAGCATGATAAAATCATTACATATACTACTATCCCATATTCCCAATTCCATCTAACATCAGCATCAACATCATCATCATCATCATATCAACATCATCATCTCTAACTACAGTATGTATACTAATGCACTACTACAGCTACATGTAACAACAGCATGCTATAATCATTACATATACTATTATTATAGCCAACTCCAACTAACATCATCATCATCATCATCATCATCATCATCATCATCATCATCATCATCATCATCATCATCATCACCATCATCATCATCATCATCATCATCATCATCTTCCTCCTCCTCCTCCTCATCATCATCATCTCTAACTGCAGTATTTATAATAATGCACTACTACAGCTACATGTAACATCAGCATGCTATAATCATTATCTCTTATACCCAACTCCAACTAACATCATCATCATCATCATCATCATCTCTAACTGCAGTATTTATAATAATGCACTACTACAGCTACATGTAACATCAGCATGCTATAATCATTATCTCTTATACCCAACTCCAACTAACATCATCATCATCATCATAATCAGCAGCAGCAGCATCAACATCATTACAGTGCGGTATTTATACTAATGCAATACTACAGTTACATGTAACATCAGCATGCTATAGTCATTACATAAACTACTATTTCTTATACCCAACTCCAACTAATGCACAACTGCAGCTACATGTAATATCAGCATGCTATAATCATTATATAAACTACTTTCCCATATTCCCAAATCCGACTAACATCAGCTAACACCAGCATCATCACCATCACTACCAACATCATCATCATCATCATCATCATCATCATCATCATCATCATCATCATCAACAACATTATCATCATCACCAGCATCATCAACATCTCTAACTGCAGTATTGATACTAATGCACTACTACACCTACATGTAACATCAGCATGCTATAGTCATTACACAATACTACCATCTCTTATACCCAACTCCAACTAACATCATCATCATCATCATCAACATCTCTAACTGAAGTTTTTATACTAATGCACTACTACACCTACATGTAACATCAGCATCGTATAATCATAACATAAACTACTGTCCCTCATACCCAACTCCAACTTACATCATCATCATCATCATCATCAACATCATCATCTCTAACTGCAGTATTTATACTAACGCACTACTACACATACATGTAACATCAGCATGCTATAGTCATTACATATACTACTTTCCCATATTCCCAACTCCAGCTAACATCATCATCATCATCATCATCATCATCATCATCATCATCATCAGCAGCAACAGCAGCATCAACATCTCTAACTGCTGTATTTATACTTATGCACTACTACACATACATGTAACATCAGCATGCTATCATCATTAGATATACTACTTTCCCATATTCCCAACTCAAGCTAACATCAGCTTACACCAGGGTCATCACCATCACCACCATCATCATCATCATAATCATCAACACCATAATCACCAGCATCATCAACATCTCTAACTGCAGTATTTATACTTATGCACTACTACACATACATGTAACATCAGCATGCTATCATCATTAGATATACTACTTTCCCATATTCCCAACTCAAGCTAACATCAGTTTACACCAGGGTCATCACCATCACCACCATCATCATCATCATAATCATCAACACCATAATCAACATCATCATCAACATCAACAACAACATATCATCATCATCATCATCAACAACAACAACATTATCATCATCATCAGCATCATCAATATTTTTAGCTGCAGTATTGATACTAATGCACTACAACAGCTACAACATCAGCATGCTATAATCATTACATTCACTACTATCCCTTATACCAAACTCCAACTTACATCATCAACAACAACATTATCATCATCATCATCATCATCATCATCATCATCATCATCATCATCATCAACATCTCTAACTGCACCATTTATACTAATGCACTACTACACCTATATGTAACATCAGCATGATATAATCATTACATATGCTAATATCCCTTATACCCAACTCCAACTAACATCATCATCATCATCATCAACATCTCTAACTGCAGTATTTATAATAATGCACTATTACAGCTACATGTAACATCAGCATGCTATACTCATTACATATACTACTATCTCTTATACTCAACTCCAGCTATCATCATCATCATCAGCAGCAGCAGCAGCAGCATCAACATCACAAACTGTGGTATTTAAACTAATGCAATACTACAGCTTCATGTAACATCAGCATACTATAGTCATTACATAATACTACTATCCCTTATAACCAATTTCAACTAACATCATCATCATCATCATCATCATCATCTCTAACTGCAGTAATGATACTAATGCACTACTGCAGCTACATGTAACATCAGCATGCTATAATCATTACATAAACTACTTTCCCATATTCCCAACTCCAGCTAACACCAGCGTCATCACCATCATCAACATTATCATCATCATAATAATCAACATCATAATCATCATCATTATCATCATCATCAACAAAAAAAACATTATCATCATCATCATCAACAACAACATTATCATCATCATCAGCATCATCAACATTTCTAGCTGCAGTATTGATACTAATGCACTACTACAGCTACATGTAACATCAGCATGCTATCATCATTACATTCACTACTATCCCTTATACCAAACTCCAACTTACATCATCAACAACAACATCATCATCATCATCATCATCAACATTTCTAACTGCAGCACTTATACTAATTCCCCACTACAGCTACCTGCAACATCAGCAGGATATAATCATTAAATATACAACTTTCTCTTTCACCCAACACCAACTATCATCACCATCATCATCATCATCATCATCATCGTCATCATCATCATCTCTAACTGCAGTATTTATAATAATGCACTACTACAGCTACATATCACCTTAGCATGCTAAAATCATTACATATACTACTATCTCGTATACCCAACTCCAACTATCATCATCATCAGCAGCAGCAGCAGCAGCATCAACATCACTAACTGCGGTATTGAAACTAATGCAATACAACAGCTTCATGTAACATCAACATGCTATAGTCATTACATAAACTACTATTATATCCAACTGCAATGAACATCATCATCATCATCATCATCATTTCTTACTGCAGTATTAATACTTATGCAGTACTTCAGCTACATGTAACAACAGCATGCTACAATAATTACATATACTATTATTATAGCCAACTCCAACTAACATCATCATCATCATCATCATCATCATCATCATCATATTCCTCATCATCATCATCATCATCTCTAACTGCAGTATTTATAATAATGCACTACTACAGCTACATGTAACAACAGCATGCTATAATCATTATCTCTTATACCCAACTCCAACTAACATCATCATCAACATAATCAGCAGCAACAGCATCAACATCACTAACTGCAGTATTTATACTAATGCAATACTACAGCTACATGTAACATCAGCATGCTATAATCATTAAATATACCACTTTCTCTTTTACCAAACACCAACTTTCATCATATCATCATCATCATCATCATCATCATCATCATCATCATCATCACCATCACCACCACCACCACCACCACCACCACCACCACCACCACCACCACCATCATCATCATCATCATCATCATCATCATCATCATCATCATCATCATCTCTCTGGCTGCAGTATTTATACTTATTCCCCACTACAGCTACATGTAACATCAGCATGATATAATCATTAAACATACCACTTTCTCTTATACCAAACCCCAACTATCATCATCATCATCATCATCATCATCACATCTCTGGCTGCAGTATTTATACTAATTCCCCACTACAGATACATGTAACATCAGCATGATATGATCATTAAATATACCATTTTCTCTTATACCCAACACCAACTATCATCATCATCATCATCATCATCATCATCATCATCATCCTCATCATCATCATCATTACATCTGTGGCTGCAGTATTTATACTAATTCCCCACTACAGCTACATGTAACATCAGCATGATATAATCATTAAATATACCAATTTCTCTTATACCCAACACCAACTATCATCATCATCATCATCATCATCATCATCATCATCATCACCATCTCTCTGGCTGCAGCATTTATACTAATTCCCCACTACAGCTACATGTAACATCAGCATGATATAATCATTAAATATACCACTTTCTCTTATACCCAACACCAACTATCATCATCATCATCATCATCATCATCATCAACATCTCTAACTACAGCATTTATACTAATTCCCCAAAACAGCTACATGTAACATCAGCATGATATAATCATTAAATATACCACTTTCTCTTATACCCAACAACAACTATCATCAGCTTACACCAGCGTCTTCACAATCACCACCATCATCATCATCTCAAATTGCAGTTCATTTAAATGCCCAATAACAGTTTTGGGCTTCACAGTGAACAAGAAATTTAACCTAAAAGTTGTAATATTCCATATGATTATAGATGTACATTAAAAAAATAGAGCTAACATTAATATAAGACACAAGAATAAGTATCATAATACAAAAGAAAAAAAATGGGCGAGAGGTCTTGGTGGGGGGTCAGTAAAAAAGTTGATATGGGGCAAAGTATATTTAATTAAATGCATAACAAAATTTTAAAATGAAAAAAAAAATGGGTGGAGATGGGGGGTGGGGTTTAGGGGTGAGGGTCTTTGGGTCGATAAAAAAGTTGAAATAGGGCAAAGTATTTAATTTAAAACAAAACAAAATTTAAAAAAATAAATAAATAAATGGGCAGTAATGGTGATTTTAACTTTTTTAAAATGATGAGATTTAAGTCTTCAGTTGAGCATGTACAAAATTTTAGAGCTGCAGGCTTAACTAATCCAATTTAATATGACCTCATCAAAAGGTGACAAAGCAATAATAATTCAAAGCATGATGTAGATATTAAGTTATTTGTTATATAACTGCATAATTTTCAAGGGGCATAAACACTGTTCAATGTTCTCAATCACATCTCTAGATCTGTGAAGAAATAATTGACTTGACCTTGCTCACACATTAAATGCCCAAGCTCACATTCACCAAAAGTTTGCCTTTGTATTGATACAACTGAACATGTTTACACACCTGTAAAGGTCACATTTACCTGAAAAGCATGCCTTGTAATATACATGTATATAGACATGTTTGACCACAATGGCCAGCTCTAACAATTGAAGTTTTGATGTGTTATGATACACAGTATTCCCAAGTCCTCCCCTTGCTAATATCAGAACAGTTTCCATTTCCGTTTACAAACCATAATTTAGTGCTCGCAATTCCTTTTATAATCAAAATACATAATAAATACATCTATCTTTTTGTGTTGATCTACTCAAGTATATATTTGACAAAGTATTTAAATGTTTGATTTATATTTGTCCAACCTACATTCATTATCTGAATTTGTATGTAATGAGAAACATTATAATTATGTTTGAATTATTGCTTCTGGAAGGTAAATCTGTACTTGGGTACACTTTGCTATACTTAGTATTTGAGCACATCCCATCTCCACAAGTCACTGATAACTTTCCCACTTGAATCAGCATGAGACAAATGACAATGAGATATCAGATTTGCTCTACATATACAACATCAAAGCTTACAGCAGTTTGGAATAAAATGAACGTAGAACCTTGATACCTTGAACTGCAGACAATCAGTTAACCTAACCTATCTTTCCTGGGATCCTAGAGGATTAACCAGTATTTGAGCACATCCCATCTCCACAAGTCACTGGCAACTTTCCCACTTGAATCAGCATGAGACAAATGACAATGAGATATCAGATTTACTCTCCATATACAACAACATCAAAGCTTACAGCGGTTTGGAATAAAATGGACCTAGAACCTTGATACCTTGAACTGCAGAGTTTCAGCAATTTTTATATCTAATATTCAATTTGTCCAGTGTTTTGAAATATAAAATCCACAGTGATTTTGTTATTACAACATATAACAGTGTTCGGGAACCACAACATATAACAGTGTTCAGGAACCACAACATATAACAGTGTCTGGGGAACCACAACATATTAACATGTAGGACACTCCCTTCTCTTTAGGGGAATGAGGTCAGGGCCCTCTTGTGGTGGTGGTGGGGGGGGGGGGGGGGGGGGGGGGGGGGGGGCTTTCACGTCTTGTTGTATCTGTGGTTATGCAGAAAAATTCATGATACATATATAAAAAAAATATAACAATTTAAAAAGAAGGGATATTAGCCCAACTAATTGAAGGTTTCCTTAGTATCTTTATTTACAAAAATCTCACCTAAGAATAATCAAAGATTTTTTCCAGGGTAATTTAGGGGGGATGGGGAGAATAAATATCAGGGCAGGAGTAATGGGGCCAAAAATTCAACCTAAAAGCGGTAAAACAATTAAGGGCCCTGACATAAACATTCTGTAGAGAGCACTTATAATATTCCTATCCTAAGAAACCATCATGTATAGGTTAGACTTTATACAGAGTTGTCTATACCAGTCAACATCCAACTTTAAATGGCTCTGATGGTGATCTATTTTTTCATTCCTTGGTACCAGGCTTTTGCACTTTCCTTGTAGTTGAATGCTTTAGGCGGTGTGCTCAACACTAAAACATTCAATATCATAAAGACCATTCTTTTATGATTTTATGAGAATAAAAGGATAGATTGGCTGAGAAAGTATGACAACATCACTATCAAAACAAGAGCTGTCGCAGGGACAGCGCGCTTGACTATTCGAATATTTGTCACATAAGTACAAATTTGATTGAGACTGATGACAAATCAAAGCAAACTTATAAAATTGACAAAATTTAGTAGGTCTTATAACTGCAATATCTTGTATGAAGTTTCAATCAAATACATGCAGTGACTACTGAGTTATAAAACTTCTAAGTAAAACAAAGGCCCTTGATGATACTTCCACGCAAAACTTTAATAAAAAATTAGTGGTTACACAAATACTTGTACCTCTCTGGCAGGTGAAAAAATCTGAGCACAATATTTCACACAGACACATAAATTAATATGTGACCTCACAAAATCACAAAGGTAGAAGTTAAAATTTGAAATGGCTTGTTTAAATGTTCACCAAAGAAATCAAAACTTGTAACTTTGTAAAACATTTTGCATGGATTTGAATGTATGGTGAGGAGCACACATTTTTAGCTCTACTGGCCAAAGAAAAAGGTTAACAGATGGGTGACAGATGACGGACAATTTACCAAGGCATAAGCTCTACTGGCCTTTGATCAGTAGAGCTAATAAGAGGCCCAAGAGGGCCTTAATCACTCTAATGGCATCCAATGGACAGATGAACATTTCAGAGAAAATGCTTTTTGTAAGTTCCTCTTCAATAAATCCTCTAGGAAACCACCATGCAATTCTACACATTAAATATCTAAGGTCTAGGCCTTGAACTTTTGGAGAAAATGTTTGTTAAGGTTTTGCTTAAATTATACTTATAAGCCCTGTGGCAGGGTGGCAGGGGTATTTGTAGTCGAATCACGCTGGTTTAAAAACTTGTCTGAGACGTTGTGATTAAATAACTGCTGTGCAAGTTTGGTGAAGATTCAATAAAAAATTGGGCTGCTATGGCATCTACAACATTTTTCCTATATAACTCTATATAAAACAGTGACCCCTGTGGTGGCCCCAAATATGACCCCAGGGACCTGACTTCAACTAATCTAGAGGTCTAACGTTCGAGCCTGGCTAATGACATTTTTTTTTTGTAAATAAAAATGTTTAAAAAAAAAAAATTCAAGGTATTTGTGTTATTATTTTTATCTTTATTTAAAAGAATTAAGTTATAAATGTATATACATTCAATTCCTAGATCTGCACCTGCGCACCCCCTCTTACTGAAATTATGGATCCGCCCCTGACTAGACATAGCAAATAAGATTTAGTTAAAAAAGCAGGATTGATTTTCTATAAGGGTCCAGGTGGGGGTGACAAGGGTTAACAAAAATCTTAATCTCAACAACCATTCAGTAAAATTTGTTCATATTTGATATAGATTATCCCTATAATCAAGAGTTCTAAGTTTGTACAAAACATAGGGCACTGGGATGGTTTGTTTTTTTAAGTTTTTTTTTTAATTGGGTTTACGCCATTTTCACCACATTTCATGTTATATACAGCATGTTCAGTTTTATTAGTGGAGGAAGACCTCAGGCTGAGTAGAACCACCATCCTTCCCCAAGTAACTCGCAAACTTTCTCATATAAAGTTTTTGGAGCAAGCAGGACTCAAACCTATGACCTAAGCGGTGAGAGATAAGTGGTCTTGAGATGGCACCTTAGACCACTTAGCCACGGAGGACCCTGCACTGGGATGTATAGAGGCAATTGGAAATCCAAAGCTTTGTTGAGTAACAGTAAATTTGACTGTGTTCAATAATGAGGATTGAATTTCCATTAGGGGCCCACAGGGTGGAGGCCAATATTGGGAATTTTCATAAATGTTTTTTCTCAACAGCCAGTCAGTCAAATATCTTCATAAAAGATATAATAATTGCCTATGGGGTTTGACCATTTCGGGAGTTCAGGGGCTAGGTCTGGTCTGTACATTTATGTCTTGGTTATTCACAAATAATTATCTCCATATATATATATATATATATATATTTGTTGTTGTAGTGGGTGTTTGAGGTGTTGTATATATAATTTATATAATATTATGTATACCTGTATATATATAAATTTAATGCATCTTTTTTATTTCAATAGCATTATTGGTGTATTTTGAAAGCCATTTTGTTTGAATTGTGAATTTAGAAAAAAATGTATGCTTGTGAATTGGGATATGAATATATGATTTTAGAAGTCTACTTTCACTTTGTCAATAGTGAAAACACTGAACAGAAAAAGATCTCTTGGATGACACCTACTTTTCTCATCACATTTTGGTAGTGCAGAGGTTGACAAACAATAAAATGTAAATTTCACCTCTTTCCTTTTGGTCTCTCTATGAACAATAACAGTGGCTTAGCCGAAGCTAAAATGATGTGCAAGCCCCACCAGCTACTAGAGATGGGGTGGGGGAGTGGGGGTGGATTTTGGAGAATATCGATTTACATCTCCTGCATTCTAGGGGTATTTCCAGGAGATATAGTGATGCATTTACGAGAAAATATGCAAGCACAGATGTTGTGGTAAAAGGCAGCTTCCCCACTGAACAAGCATGCAAACCTTATTTGCTATATAATAAAGAACAAAAATCATTAGTGGGCTTGCACCATAACTGCAGAATAGTATTAACTTGTCAAATATTAGTTGAGCTGCATGCATGACTTATATAATGCATACTGTCTCAAGCAAAGGGTCTTAAACAGGGGCGGATCCAGTATTTCAGTTTAGAGGGGGCTACTTAAGGGGTGCAACACACAATCTGAATGGGCACACATTTTTTTCAGTAGAAATATAGTGGATTTTCATAAAATATGGAGTTACGTAGGGGGAAGGGCGTACGCCGGTTGATCCGCCATTGTTATAGGCTAATATACATTATTGTGACTACCAGATATCTT
The DNA here is from genome assembly GCA_029582155.1 of Panopea generosa. Taxonomy (NCBI): domain Eukaryota; kingdom Metazoa; phylum Mollusca; class Bivalvia; order Adapedonta; family Hiatellidae; genus Panopea; species Panopea generosa. Next base: position 79,896,285 of record CM055895.1, on the reverse strand, counting down.
TTCAGCAAAGTGGAAACATACACATGTCTTTTAATACATATTTTTATCAAATCATCAACACCTTCTACAAAATGAACGCAACTCTGTCAAAAATGAATGATGTCGTTCGAGGAAACTTTCATTTTTCTCACCAACACGGAATCTTCGTGAATCGGCTGCACGCTTAATTTTAAAGACTTGCCGCTTGCATAGATTTGTTTCATTTGACCATAAAACGTGCAAACAGGCGAAATGTACATATTGATAAAATAATAAATATTATAAACTTACCAAGCTGAACATCTTTCCAGCGGCTGCCGAAATAGCCTCATACACTACGCTGCATACAGAACGAACGAAACGCAAAGCCATGACTATTACACACACGAAATCACTTAGAAGATATGAAAATTGATGTGAAGTTAAATAAACGGCGAACCAGAAATTCTGTAGTACAATTTACTTAACTTGTGTCCAGACGCGAGCGAATGAAGGCAGAACAATAGCAGTAGCTTATTTTTATAAACTTTGGCTGTCACGTGATTACGGATTATACATTGCCAGGTAACAGATACCCTACAGGTAAATGGATCACACGTGACGCTGTCGTTCAGACAGAACTTTAATCAGGGAATATGATTGAGAAAAAACAACAACATGAAATAAAATAGCAAAGAATGACGAAAAGTTCACTGATTTACGTCCCTGGAATTCATCATGTAAATACATATTGCCTGATAGATACTGCAAATTTTCCATATACTTATGAACATTGTTACTATACTATATCTTGTATCAGACTATTACACAATTGTTATTAACAGGTGGGATCGTGTTTACACAGGCCTACACACGTGCATGGTATGTGTAAAGGCTATACGTGCACGTGATAACTGAGTGTTATGGGGTATTATAAACTTCGATAAAATGGAGAAAAAAACGCTTCACCTAGATACTTAACTCAATTTGTCTGGTAATTAATCTAGTTAAAAATCAAAATCAATGAAACTATGTGCAGTTTTACTGAAACAAGTCTTACATCATGACCACCTGGCTGCTTTTCTAAGATTTAAGTCGGGGGTTTAAGCATATTTCGGTGATAACTTAAAACACTAACAACAGCTGATGTTTAACATCTAGATATATTAATTGTAACCGATGTTTTTATAATTAGTACTTTTGTAAACTTGGATGGTGAGGCCCTCCCGGGGGTTTTGGAGATTTGAAGAAGATGGCCATTTATTATCAGCGATCTGAGGAACATTGACCATTACTTTCAGAGATCCAGGGATCAAAGGCCTAATTTTAGATATCTAGGGATTTTATCCTTAATTAAAAAAGTACCTAATTTGATCAATTTTATCAGAGACATATATACAGTGATAGGCATCTTAATTTCAGGTGGCACATTTTGGCTTTTTCTAGTTTAGTTTGAACTTATTTATTTACTTCGATTGTGAAAAAGTTCTTTCGACTTGAACAAATCACGCTCGAAGTCTTCCTGTGTAAAACCAGTATAAGCATATGTGGAAAAAGTGTTTTGCTCAAGGACACCCCACGTAGTCGTGGCGAAGGATTAAAATACCCACGAACCTCCGATCACGGGTTCGGTGCTTTACCACTAGACCACGTGGCGTTATCTAAATCATGGAAACACACATCCTCCAGAATCAAACAACATATGTTTGTGATTATGGTGTCAAAAGAAAGGGCTGGATTTGGGAGATTATTATTTTCTTTTTTAAATTTAAGGAGATGAAGAATTTTACGCTTAAAGTTTTTTGTGTGATCATATTCTCTTTTAAGATCATTTTTAAAATAAGAAAAACGATCAATATGAAACTTTCGCCACCGATGGAAAACTTATTGCTTCATATTTGTACCTAATATTTCTATTTTTATTGTTTTGTTTAAACGTACATGGTATTTGTTAAATCAAGACTACCGTTTTTTTTGTTGTTGTTTTTCCCGTGAAATTGCAACAAATTTCGATTTCTATCCGTAATAATTTAAATTCAGAAGACAAATATTAATAATTTATAATTGGAATTGGTCATCATTTTTATCAGCTTTACTTTGGCACCAAAATTGTTAAATTCAGACAAAGATTCGAAGAGTTATTATAGAAATACTAAAAGTGCCGTTGACATTATATTGCTATTAGCCTGCCAGTCTTTGTAATTAGATTACTGATTTTATGCATAGTTTTTATACTTGATCATAATTTACTTTTGAAATGAGATGTCGACTGCTGAAACAGCTTTTAGCAGCTTTGGAGGTCTCTTATGTGTTAGTCTGGGCCCCTGCACACTTCATCCCATAATCGTATGTACCCGAAATAAATTTTAGATGGTAATTCCGAGAAAAGATATATGCTGAAAAGCAGATTAGTGCAGTGGTTAATATCGTCGATTTCGGGTCATAAGGACTAGTGTTCAATCCTACCCGACATCTAATTTTTTTTTTTATTAGATCGTGTTTACACAATAAAGTCAATTATTTATGTGTATTTATTGGCTTTTGTGAATTAACCGTTCAGTTGTTCATTTTTTTTGTCTCCTCTGTCCTTCCATGGCTCTACTTGCCAAAGGCCAGCAGGGCTTATGTCATAGTAAACTGTCTGTCGTCCATCCGTTAACCTTTTTCTTGTAAAAGCTATATCCCCCACATTGTTCAAAGAATCTTATCCAAACTCGCACAGCATTTGTATAACCACAAACTCTTGAAGTTCTTGAACCAGCGTGATTGAACCACAAATGCTCCCTGCCACAGGGCTTACAAGCACATTTTAAGGAAACTTAAACTTTCCTGAAAGCTCAAGCCATAGACCATAAATATTTTAAACATGGAAAAGAAGACTACATGGATTTTGCTTATTATGATGATGTGTAAATGATAATAATAGAGAAGATTCTAGTAGACCTTTTACTTAAGGAAACACTATTTGGTACTTTCAGGGAACTATGTTTAAAACTTATGGAGATCTAGGGAACTTTGGCAAATGGTTTTGGAGATCTGGAGAACAATAGGCATTACTTTAAGAGATCCAAAGAACAGGGACCCCTTCCCCCGCCCCCCTGGGAGGGCCTCGATGGTTGTCGTGATAGTGATACATTTCGTTAAGATTCTGTAGTCTGTGTACATATTAAAATTGCCAAGTGGTTTGTAACATGGAACAAGCACAACGTGCCAGGTAAACACAAATCCTTAGCATAGAACACACACAACGTGCCAGGGAAACAAACAATCCTTAACATGGAACAAGCACAACGTGCCAGGGAAACAAACAATCCTTAACACGGAACACGCACAACGTGCCAGGGAAACAAACACTCCTTAACATGGAACACGCACAACGTGCCAGGGAAACAAACAATCCTTAACAAGATGTTTTATTGAGTAAGTAAATGCCTCCGGCCCATAATACAACACTAATTGTTGATCATTGATGCTTTACAAAGTTGTACTATAATATATTTAATATACATTTGAAGTGTCTGAAAACCGGTAAAGTATATAATGTGGAACTATGTTTTATCTATAATTTCAAACAGTTTTGTTATAAAAAGAGCAATTTTTCTAATAGTCTCTGGATTACCGCTTGGAAGCAATTGATAAATCTCTGTATTTTCTGAATGTCCTAAATACCAATTATACAGATGTGTTTCGCTAACATGAGTATACTTAGAACAATTGAAAAATACATGGTATTCGTTTTCTATCACCATTATATTGCAATTTAAGAAACAAAATAAACATGTTTTATAGGTTTATGTCAATAACATATTGTGCTAGCCACACATACCCAAACTCATACAATAATATTTTAACGTTTGTGGCCCAGGTTTTTCTACGTCTATCGTCTAGAGATATCAACATTTTGTAACAGTTTTTAGGATAGCGATTGTTGGACATTTGAAACAATTTACACCAGTATTTTATGCATTTGGTATAATATATTACACATAGTGGAAGTCTCCCACACTCTCCAAGAGCTACAGAATTATTAACAGTAGAATTAAAACCTAGAAATTACTTACAAAATTGCACTTGTATTTGTTCTATCTTGTCGGCGTGTTCTTATCCCTAGATTTCCGAACCAAATGTGGGTATTGGCACTACCATCGAATCAAATAATTTAAATATATCTTTATGCATAAAACTTACAAATGTCCTCTGATATCCTTTAATTGAAAATATTGTCTTCCTAGCCTAGGCAGCCAATTTACACTTAACAGATTTCCATGAGAGTTTAGGTGTAAAAAGTAATCCCATATATTTATATACAGATGTCGTGTTTACATTATTACCATTAAAGAACCAATTTTCATAATTTCGCAGTGGACCGCCATTTCTAAATACTTTTATTTCAGATTTATTGATGTTAACCTGCATGCCCGTGTTATCACAAAATTCAGAAATTGCGTTGAGCTGTATTTGTAATTTCATTGCTGTGTCCGCATAGTTAGCTACGTCGTCCGCAAAAAGTAAGAAAATATTATCTGGGATATCATTAGTAATAAATATTCCATTATGACATTCTCTCTGAGAAAGGTACAAAGTTCTTTTATGTAAAGACTAAAAACTATCGGCGAATTTAAATTTCAATGTTCACTTTTCCTGTGATAAACTTAATATATAAATGAACAGTGATGCAATACAATTTTGTCTTGCAAACATCTTACTTAGCATGTTCAAAAGAAGGAAACATGCTACATAGAGTCAATATATTTTAATCATCAACAGTATTTGTAAAGTGAGCATTATCAATATTATATGATAATTTTTAAGGTATTTTATTCTTAATGTAACAATATATATACTATATTATTGAAAATTATAGAAAAAAACATGATGCAGCCAGTGTTAATCAGTTCATTACGAATCTGATTCGTGGTGATACTCGATATTTTAAGACATTTCTTATCAACGCCCTATTGCAATGTACATACATATTATCAGAGAAGTAATAATAATTATCTATGTTAATCTATATTATATATACTATGATACTTAAACAATTCAAAATCTATTGATTGTAATATGTAATTGTTATGTCTTTGCCATATGATTTAAAAATATTGTAAATGGCCAAAGGCATATTTTTGCTGATAGTTTGCTAATAAAGTTGAATTGAAATTGAATTGATAAAAAATGCATTGCTATTTTCTAAATGACAATGCAACGTTTATTGCAATTAACATTGGCTGGGCTAATTTTAATTCTTGTTTCTTATTTATATAGCTTATGTTTGATTGAAATTAATATGTTCTGTGATATTCTTATTTTTTTGTTGTTGAATGTATATATGACACAGTGATAATAGTATAATAATATATTGTGTATGTTGATTTTTTTATAGTAACATGAAGTGATAATAATGTTTTAGTGTCTCGTAGGTCGAAATAAACGGCCTGACATAGAAGTTTTAATGTACATATACTTAAACTTATTTTGATGTAACTTTTATATGTGACACTCTAATAAACTATTCAAGTCTAAAAAAAGAGTCTTAAGTCTAAATGACGCGAATAATATTTGAGACAATGCCGGTAATGTATACATTTGGATTAACCAGAAAACCGTTTATCTTAAAAACACAATCAAACTGATGAAACAAAACCTCTCAGATCAAGTTCGCGACTATTGGTATGTCATCGAAGTACTTCAGTATTATTAAGTCCAAAATTACAACTAGAACCATATTTGAAAATTCTACCAAGTATTCTGCGACTAGAACTATTCCATTTCCGTACAAATGACCATAAATTACCAGTGAATCTGGGAAGATTACCGTACCACTAACCATAGATTACGCGTGAATCTTGGAAGATTACCGTACCCCGTACCAATAACCATAGACGACCAGTGAATCTGGAAAGATTACCGTACCACTAACGATAGATTACAAGTAAATCTGGGAAGAATACCGTACCACTTACCATAGATTACACTAACCATAGATTACCAGTGAATCTGGGAAGATTGCCGTACCACTAACCATAGATGACCACTGAATCTGGGAAGATTACCGTACCACTAACCATAGATTACAAGTAAATCTGGGAAGATTACCGTACCACTAACCATAGATTACCAGTATATCTGGGAAGATTGACGTACCACTAACCATAGATTACCAGTGAATCTGGGAAGATTGCCGTACCACTAACCATAGATGACCAGTGAATCTGGGAAGATTACCGTACCACTAACCATAGATTACAAGTAAATCTGGGAAGATTGCCGTACCACTAACCATAGATTACCAGTAAATCTGGGAAGAATATCGTACCACTAACCATAGATTACCAGTGAATCTGGGAAGATTGCTGACCACTAACCATAGATTACAAGTTAATCTGGGAAGATTACCGTACCACTAACCATATATTACCAGTGAATCTGGGAAGATTACCGTACCACTAACCATAGATTACCAATAAATCCGGGAAGATTACTGTACCGTAAACGATATCGGCGATGAGCTACATTATGTCATAAAATGTCCATTTTTTCATACTAAGAGATTTTGATAATATCTCTATACCATTACTGTCGGTACAATATCATAAAGTTTCGAGAGCGCATGGTGTCATCAGCTCATACTCTTCCAAAATACTGAAAAAATATTAGTACACTTTGCTCGCCATATTAACAATAATTTTCGGTCAACTAATTAACAAAAAAACACTTACCTTTCATTTAAACTATGGTTATATCCAAAATAGTAATATTTACTTGTAACATATTAGGGTTTTTTTACGAACAGTCATTTACTCACTGGCAAATGACATTCCATAACGACCATATAATGTCAACGGATGGAAGCACGTTAAGCACGTGGAAATGTGAAACTTTTCCCACACTTGACAGTGATTTTAAACACGCCTACCAACACAGTTATAGATGTGACCGTGTAAACTATCATGTTCGTGATTTTAAAGGGAGTATATCAGAAAAAAACGCTGTAAAATGTAAAAATAAAATAAAATGATTATTAAAATGGATAAAAAAAAGCATCTCATTATCATTAATAAATAAAATCACAATGGTTCGGTATGTCAAATCCACTAAAACGTGACAAAATCGATATTTAAATTGGAGTGGTAAACTTGAAACGAAATATTCATTCTAAAAATAAACACCACTTAAACACTGTTTTCCGACTGGCCAGCGTTTTCCTCGCATAATTTGGTCAGTCCATAACTATTTATATTTTATATTTTGAGCTTAACAATAAATTATTAAAATAAACATCTGCTATGTTCATATATATTAATCAAGTATAAGTTATTTACATACAAAATAATTAAATAAAAATGTTTACAATAAGAATTTTATTAACTTGGTTAGCGTTTTCCTGCTTAACTCGGATTTGGTCAGCGTTTTCTTCGTATTTTAAACTGAAAAATAAGCTGTTAAAACAAAATTCTGATTGATATTTTTATACATGTTGTTAAAAACATCTAATTTTACATAAAAATATAGCTTTTAAATACAACATGTTTACAATAAGTTTGTTATTAATTTTGTCAGCGTTTTTTTCTGCTTAACTCGAATTTGGTCAGCGTTTTCTTCATATTTTGAACTAAATTTTAAGCTATTAAAACAAACATACGATTATAAACTTTTTATGTATGTTATTCAAATACATCTTATTTTACATAAAACATAACTTTAAATAAAAAAAATGTTTACAATAAGAATATTATTGACTCGGTCAGCGCTTTCCGACTGGTAAGCGTTTCCTCGCATACTTCCAGTATAAAGCAGCTGGGTTATGCAATATTTTTCTCCAGGATTAAATTGTTGACTAGATTTGCCTGCTGGTATGTGATCGGTCACCGATTGAAACGCGCGAATGTTAAGGTGACTTTGATATAAACTTCAGAGAATGAGGCAAAACTGTTTCAACACAAATCATAATGTAAACATTCCAAAGATGATAATATTTACCGCAGTATTAATCTTCAGCCGAAGTTTGTCTATTGACCTAGCGGGGATAATAATGGCACACGCTTCAGGGTCAAGGTTATGCAATGTTTGTTTATGTTAGAGCTGGCCGCGCGAATCTGAATGACCTTGACTCTGACCACACTATGACCTTGAAGCAACATCGTAAGTATGACCTCAACCCTGATTATACTATAGCCTTGAAACGATGACGTAGGTTGATCTCGATTCTGACATGTGCGCTAATGTGAGTGACCCTGACTGTCCTTGACACTGACCCAGATCTAAGCCTGGATCCACCGGACCCACCTCCACGGAGCCTCATTTGCTACTACTCGTGATATTTTTACCCCTCAGAGCGGACCAAAATAAAACGGAAAAAATACATAAAAAAAAATTGCCCCCAGGGTCATGGTTTTGAACAAATTTGAAAGGACCACAAACGGACCCTATTTGTCAATGCCTTGTACTACAAACTTTAACCTGCTAAAAACAAAAATTCTAAGCCAAAAAGGGAAACAATTCTGCCAAAATGAAATCAAGAGTTATGGTTCTTATCTCTATGAGTTTACTAAAGGATGTTGAACACACATGTGAAATTTCATCTCCAAATGATAGGATGATGAAATAAGTACTAAATCAAAAATTAAACCTCTAAAAATCTCTAACCAAAGTACAAAAGAGCAATAACTCTAAAAATGTGCAACCCAGAGTAACGGTTCTTAACTATGTGCGTTCCATTGATGATACTGAACACACATGTAAAGTTTCATTCATATCGTATGAGTGGTTGCATAGGTATTTTACCTGATAAAAAACTCTTACCTGAAAAAATACGCCTGAAAAGGGCCATTTCAATGCCAAAATGCATCCCAGAGTTATGGTTCTTATGCCTGTGAGTTCCATTGATGATGCTGAACACACATGTCAAGTTTCATTCATATCAAATTAGTGGTTGCATAGATATCTTACCTGATAAAAAACTTTAACATGAAAAAGGGCCATAACTCCGCCAAAATGCAACCCAGAGTTATGTTTTTTATGTCTGTGAGTTCCATTGATGATGCCAGAGACATAATACACAGTGTAGTATGTGTATTATGTCTCTGATGATGCTGAACACCCATGTGAAGTTTCATTCATATCAAATAAGTTGTTGCATAGATAGTCCCCCCCCCCCCCCCCCCCCCCCCCCCCCCCCCCCCCCCCCCCCCCCCCCCCCCCCCAACACACACACACACACACACACACACACACACACACTGTCCGTTTTATTGTTAATTTGCGGGTACCAGACACTTAAAATGTTTAATGAAAATAAAGATTTGTATAAAATGATCATTTGACACAACTTTATCAATTTCTTAAAGAAAACCAAAATGGTTTCGATCAAAATACTCTACTTCCGATAATGTTTTACTTTAAAAGTTTTATCGAGACCAATAACCCTGTGAATAATATAATTTGGTAATATTACATTGCAGTCATGTTCCCAGAGTTGAACGCAAAAATAGCTGATATTTGTTTAAAGAAATATGTTTTTTTCTGTTTTTCTCTGCGTATGACTGTTTTCTTTTCTTCTTCATTATTTTCGGGAAGAATGGGGTCATTCTCTTCCCCGATATAGGGGCAAATACGCTATTTACCGGAAACAAAAGGCCCATGACGGGCTGTGCTGCTTTACTGGAAGATTTTGAAAATAGGATTGATTGATTGATTGATTGAATATTTAGCGTCATTTTTATGCCATCAAGGGCTAACAGACGATCAGTTAACCTAACCACTGTTTCCTGGGATTAACCAGTACTCGAGCACACCCCGTCTCCGCAAGTAACTGATAACTTCCCACTTGAATCAGCAGAGGTCAGTATATGGTGCCAACTTGTTTTAAGCAGTAGTATTTTCCGTGTGTAAGTTAGAAATACATACATATATGGACGAAGAGATTCACTGCAGTACAAGTAATTCCTGTATACTATCCTCTGCATCCGTCATGTAATAATCAAAATGTTTATTGCCAAAACCAAGGAATTATATAGAGTAGGAAAGGCAAATGATTGGGATTTTGTGAACGCTCGCGTATTCACGCAAATTCTTGCAATATCTCGTTTTCAATTATCTTAACTTCCATTCATCTCAGGAACACAAATCAAAATTCTTACATTGCAGAATGAAATTCTCATTAAAACAATACCATTCCCAGCAATTTATGTTTGAAATTGTTGAAGAACTTTTGATAACGTGTTCGAAACATGTTAAAACATCTAAATTTCGATACAACTTACAGTTTATGTAAAAGAAATCAGTCTGTGAATCATGAACCATTAATTGCCAAATTATTAAATCTTTGTGTGCTATTTTATCAACAATTATCCAGTACATGCAAATTTCTTATCCTTCTATACAAGTCTTTGCCAAAACCAAGGACTTATATATAAGTCCTTGCAAACACTCACAATTTCTCACTTACAGTTTTCTAATTAAATGATCAGTTCGATGACTGCAACTGGCATTTCCGTTGGCATATGCCCTATTTCCTACGCCCATATTTCGCCACTTTCGTTCTTTACGCTGCTTTTTATAAATAAACCCGTTTGGGTACTTATTATTATTATTATTATTCGTCGCTTTCTTCTATAATCAAACTATCAAAGTGCATGTAGGATTAATAATTTGACAAGTGGCTGGAGAATGTACGCTGTATGGAATGAACTATATTAAAAATTACTGCTAAAAAAAACAACAATATGCTTTAAATTATAGAATTGGTGTAACTTATAAATATAACATTTGATAATGATGACGAAAGAGTTATTAAAATGGTACAGATATGAGCGAGTGATATTATATGATATTTTTGCGCTAAAGTTAACTTTCATTATGTTTCGGACATTGGCAGTACTTAACGGGGCTAATGACGTTCTGGGCTCCGATACGCATAAGCACGGTCAGGGAACTCTGTCACAACGTGGAGTGATTCGTACGGTGTTCCGTTAGGGCCATCGTGCTATCGCTTTGTCAACAAGCATACGCGATGCCACGATAGCACGATGACACGATGGTGATGACACGATAGTACGATAGCACTATGGTGATGGTTCGATGACACGATAGCACGATGACGATGCGCGATGACACGATGACACGATGGTGATGAAGCGATGCCACGACAGCACGATGACGATGACGCGATAGTACATCGCGTCATCGTCATCGTGCCATCGCACCAGTGAAAGTGAAAGTTATGTCTATATATTAAAATATGTACATATTAGTCATTCAACTCGTTTTGTGTTTATGTGTTTAAATATGCATATAACTGCAACATTGTAGTTTGATGAGAAACTGTGTATAGCCTTCTTTTCTTCTTCTCCTTCTTTTTCTCCTTCTTCTTCTTCTTCTTCTTCTTCTTCTTCTTTTTCTTCTATAACTAGAAATGGAAAATCAAGGGGAACGCTTATTCGTGTACTTTATTTTAACACGACAATGAATATATATATATACAGACATTTGGTTCCTTACGGGGCCCAAATGACAAACCTTGTTGTGGGGGTCACCTTTTACCCCGTAAATTTGTATATATAATATATATATATATATATATATATATATATATATATATATATATATATATATATATATACCCAATATACTGGTTTCATATTTATATGCAATGTAGGCCTCTTAAATATTTTAAGTATTTCCGATATACATGTAGTTGATCGACTCGGCAACTGACCTGGCAAACTGTTCCTATGGAAAAAACGACCCCCAGAAATCTTGTGAGTGCCCAGTCCTTCATACTACTAGCTCGTCAAATATCCACTCTGAAGACAAAAACAAACCAACATTCATTGAAAGAAATGACACCCATCTGCTTTTAGAATTCCTTGCAGAACAGGACTATCAAAATTGTTTACCACTACAATCTTGGCGTCATGGAGAAACAGTAAGAAGAAACCATATGGGATATATGGTCTAATAGACAGTTGGTGGGAATTTTCATTTCCAAGTTACATACGATACCGAAACCTTTTTCCTGGAATGGCATATAAACAATATTTCGTTAAGAGTTGTTGACATTCTTATGTATCAGAATACAACATGACTGGGTCAATAAAGTAACCCTTTCACACTGGACAATACTTTTAGTGACCCCTCTGCTTGATACAATGCTGAAGCTGCTACATGTAATCACGTACCACGTGATACAGTCCTAAAGAATACGATGATTATGGCGATCATATGGTCCATACAAACAAGGAGAGAGTCCTTGTTTTATAGTTCCTTAATACAAGGAATGTGACGTACAGATGTGAGTTAACATAATACCTAGGATACCAACTGAACAGTCAAATATAAGTAGACCAAGGTTGTTATAAATTCAAGTGTAAACCAAGTTTGAAAAAAAATGAACTGTTAATCCAGAGTTTTTATGTTCAATTATTTCATTTGCTCTGCAACAGTTGTATTTATATATTTCTGATGACCACCCATCTCCAATGGCACCTGTGTTTTATTATTAGGCAAGCTGCCAGTTGCTTTCATTCACAGGTCCGATGTGAACTGAAACTGCACCTGGGTGCAGCCTTTAAAAGATTGGACTATTCAAACACACAAAGTGGGGTATAATAAGCATAAAGACTTATGAAAATTTAAACATTTATTTAACTGGAACTCTCAAAATACAATGGCAATTTTCACTTCTAAAGACTTTTCAACCAAAGTGTCTGCACATGTATCTTAAAAGGCAAACATACAAAGTATATTTCAACACAATATGTTAAAATCTGTATAATGCAGTTAATTTAATGCCTTCATTTATGTATGATTCCCATTTGTATGTGTTAATGTTTGAGGTGGATTTTCGAAGTTACTTAATAGTGGTACTAAGAAACTATACATTAAAACTAGAAATGTGTCTCTTGACACAAATGCCCCTGCTATTAATAGAAAAAAAAACTTTTTACTAAAATTTAAGTTGAAAAAAGGCCATAATTCTTGTAAAATTTGACCTGCATCGACTTCAATGTCTATTTATTTATCATGACAAAATATGAATTCTTGCTAATACAAAACTTAATATAACTAGTCAGCCATTTCAATATTATTGCTATGGACCATTAACAATAGATCTCATTCCGCGAACTATTTACTTACAGATCTTAGCTTGTCTCGCTTGTGTTCGCCATCTCGGTATTGTAGCAAGGTTAGAAATTAAAATGTTTACACGCGCTCTCGCACGAAGGATTCAATGAAAGAGACAACGACAAACAGAGGTATTTTGTCCCACACATAGTTATAAGAGAAGTTCTTATTCTTAGCATGGAAGGTGGCTACCACTTACTTGTAAATAAACTGTGGTCATTAATACCAATAATCTGGAGTTACCGACTGTAATTGATTTTATCTGTAGTGAGCGAGTGTAATTTGCTTTTACAGCAATTTTATAATATTACATGAAAAATGCATTTGTATATCGTTAATCATCATTATACATAATACACTTAATACAACTAATGTTATGTTTATAATGTTATTAGTATTTGCATAAGTTGTATGTTTATAGATATGACTAAATTCTTACAATGTCGGTCCTCCTTGTCTAAGTGTTTATTTCTTAATATTGTATCATAACAAAATCAAGTACATGTATGTAAGAGTATGAAAACTCAAACTTACGTAATTCAAAATTGCATTTTAAACGTATTTATTACTATGAAAAAAATCTTATATACTGAACTAAAAAAGAAACTTTCGCTAAGTTTGAATATGAATATTTTGTTAACATTTAACTAAATTTGGCTGAAATCTTCTGTTTGTTGTATAATTATGTCTTATCAATCTACTGAAATAGCTAAATTGGACAGAAATTATCCATTTTATTGTTTGGTTTGAATTTAAAACAGAAAGGGATGGATTTCAAAATCGGGTTATCAGTAGCGTGTGTGGCCGCCACGTGCAATGATGACTGCTTGACAGTGACGTCGCTTTGAGAGCACTCTTCGAGCAGTGCTGCTCGCAGCTCATTCGCGATGCCAGGCGGGTTTGGACGTCGGCGTACGCGTCGGTCAAGTTATCCCGTAGATGTTCTTTGGGATTCAAGTCCGGGCTTTGTCGGTGAAACCGACGTTGTGGTTTTGTAAAAACCGTATGTTGTCACGGGCGACATTATCTTCTGGTAATGACGATATGACGCCATTGGTTTGAAGCAGAGGGACAACATGAGGACCCAGGATGTTTTCCCTATATGTACGAGCATTCAAATTTTCCCTCAATAACAACCAGTGGGGTGCGATAACCGTAAGCAATACCGTCCCACACCATAACTGACCCCCGCCCCGAAAACGATCGCGCTGCAGTACGCAACAGTCGGCATAACACTCATTCCTGCGTCGGTACACTCGTACTCGGCCATCGCCCGAGATAACGTAAACCTCGATTCATTGCTAAAAAGAATTGTCCGCCAGCGCTGTCTTGTCCAATTTATGTGTCCCCGGGCCAACTGTTTCTGTTATCGCGATGACGGCGCGTCAAACCCGTTCTGACGTACGGACAACGTCCGTGCAAACTGTTATCGGTTAAACGATTCCGCACAGTCTGGGCGGAAATACGGGCGTTGTGGGTACTGGGTGAAACGACAGATGTAGCTGTTGCGGTGAGAAATCGATCTCGAAGGTGTTGGTTCAAGATATAGCGGTCTTGGGTTCGAGTCTTGACACGCGGTCTGCCACTCCGTGGTAAGTCCACGGTACTTTCGATCTTCACAGATGACTCAGCTCGGGCTGCAACCTCTGCAGTCGGAACCCAAGCCTCCAGCATGCCGACGACTCTATCCCTTTAAATTTTGCGGAATTCGTGGCATTGAAATTCCGTTTAAAAAAAACTTCAATTTTGAAAGTTTTTTTATATTTTCCCGTGTTTACGACTCATTCAATATTTTGAAGTGGACAAATATCCAACACGTGGACCAGATATACCCATCCCGCCATTGCCCGCGGAAATCGGACTTTGAGCTGAATAAACTGACCTAAATTTTATCTTTGGATTAACTGACCGATTTTGCAAATTTGAACGATTTTATAAATTACCACATGTGTATATGTATACGTACTTCATAGGTAACTTTGATAATTTTGCATGTACTTCTTTTTTGGTTCAGTATATTTTGTATACGTTAGTCACATAGTGAATGCTTCACATTAAATATGCCGCCACACGTTTTTATTCCTATCTTATCAGGCATACATATACATGCAAACTGACATACATTTAATGTAGAACGTAGGCCTACAGTTAAATTACTTTATAACATAAAGATCTTGCACATACTGAAACATTTACGTGATTTAATTAAAATTAAATTTCTTAATTAATCATTTGGATATGGCTTTCAATTTTTCCGGGAAGAAGATATTGGTAACTGGCGCTGGTAGGGGATTAGGCCGAGCACTTACTAAGGCGATCGTCGCTGCAGGAGGGGAAGTTTACGCTCTGAGCAAACAGAAGGAACATTTAGATACACTCGTCCAGGAATGTCCCGGGGTGCATAAAATCCAGGTTGACATAGCCGACTGGGATGCAACCAGGAGAGAAGTTGAAATGCTCTGTCCATTTGACGGATTAGTAAACAACGCTGGCATTAATTTAGGATGGGTATCTTCGTTGGAAGTGCACAAAGACGTCATTGACAAAACAATGGCGGTAAACGTAATGGCTGTCATTAATATTACGCAAATAGTTGGAAAAAAAATGGTCGCAGAAGGCAATGGCGGATCCATAGTCAATGTTTCAAGCATTAATGGAATCAACCCGATGCGTGATTGTCTAGCATATAACATATCAAAAGCCGCCCTGGATATGGTGACGAAGCAGTTTGCGCTTGAGCTTGGCCCACACCAGATACGCGTCAACTCAGTCAACCCTACAGCGTTTATGACGGATATGACTCGATTTCTTGGCTGGGACGAACCAGATGCAGGGGGAAAGTTGAAATCACATACGCCGCTTGGAAGGTATGCAGAAATTGAAGAGGTGGTCGGACCAGTACTGTATCTACTGAGTGATTATTCTGCCATGGTGACGGGAACAATGAATCCTATCGAGGGTGGATTACTGTCCAATATCTCTGTCTAACTGCTCTTGTACAGTTGATGTCTTGGTAACGTGTAAATAAAGTAAACAACTTGTATACGGGGTCATTCTATTGTACAATGACCTGTAATTATAGTTAATCAGTTTTGTGGGAAATAACACTTGACATAATAAATGTGTCTAAGTGATCTTAGGTTGAGATTATACAGAACAG
Source organism: Panopea generosa (assembly GCA_029582155.1). NCBI lineage: Eukaryota > Metazoa > Mollusca > Bivalvia > Adapedonta > Hiatellidae > Panopea > Panopea generosa. The sequence continues at coordinate 79,880,042 of CM055895.1, read as the reverse complement.
AAACGAGCCGAACAGAACAGAACAAAACACTTTATTTTTTCTTCGACTAAAGTATAAACAGATTATTAGTATACATAAAATATACCAAAGACATGTGTGTAATCAACATTTAAGACGGAAACAACAAATTAAGAATTCAGTTGTTTAAAGAAGAGTGTGAGAGTGACCGTTTTGGATTATTATTAACATAAACAGGTTAACAGTGTAATATAATTATAAGATAAAGTCCTTATCAAGTATTTAGAGCAAATGTTTTATCTTAAATCATGTTGGTAGTCTCTCTGTCCGTCCGTCCGCCCGTGCATCCACCCATCCATCTATCCTAATCCATCAACTATGTTTCAGCCATCTTATCCGTTAGTCCATCAGTCCGTCCGTTTAACCAGCGATCCATTGTGATACTTCTATTTTATTCTGCTCATCCGTCCAGTCCCTCAAAATCCACCAACATCTACCAGTCCATCCATTGTTCTGAACAATTCGTATATTTAACTGTTTTAGTTGCTAGCTGTTTGTGACGTTGACGATAACGATAATTACTGCATATGCACTTATATATATCTTGCGGCCATATTCCTACAATCAAGTAATGACCACTTGTTATACATATCTTGCAGAAGTATTCCTACTATCAAGTAATGACCACTTGTTATACATATTTTGCGGCCGTATTCCTACAATCAAGTAATGACCACTTGTTATACATATCTTGCGGCCGTATTCCTACAATCAAGTAATGACCACTTGTTATACATATCTTGCGGCCGTATTACTACAATCTAGTAATGACTACTTGTTATAGATATATTGCGGCCGTATTCCTACAATCATGCGGCCGTATTCCTACAATCAAGTAATGACCAATTGTTATACATATCTTGCGGCCGTATTCCTACAATCTAGTAATGACCACTTGTTATACATATCTTTCGGCCGTATTCCTACAATCAAGTAATGACCACATGATACAGACATCTTGCTGCGGTATTCCTACAATCAAGCAATGACCACTTGTTATAGATATATTGCGGCCGTATTGCTACAATCAAGTAATGACTACTTTTTATAGATATCTTGCGGCCGTATTCCTACAATCAAGTATTGACCACTTGTTATAAACATCTTGCGGCCGTATTCCTACAATTAAGGAATGACCACTTGTTATAGACATCTTGCGGCCGTATTCCTTAAATCAAAAAATGACCACTTGTTATAGATATCTTGCGGCCGTATTCCTACAATCAAGGACGGTGACAACTTTATAGGTAAACTTGTTCGTGTATGTATCCCCCTCCCCGACGAAGGCGAAGGGGGATATGGTAATGGACTCCGACCGTACACGACCTATAACTCTATCTTGCTTACTTTTTGAATCATCATTTTCTTGTCTTGGGCACAATTCTTAATGTGCTGAGTGGGATTTATTCAAACTTTATGAGCAAAAAGGATTTCGAAAAGGTCGAAGCACTATGGATCATATTTTATCTTTAAATAACATTATTGATACCAGAAAGAAAAATAAACTGTCTACTTATTGTGCATTTGTTGATTTCAAGAAAGCTTATGACACTATAAATAGAAATACCCTTTGGAAAAGGTTATCTGATATTGGAGTGTGTGGTAAGATGCTATCTGCTGTAAGATCTTTATATGTATCTATTATGTCATGTGTTAGAGTAAATTCACTCAAAACCGAATGGTTTGATGTTAATTGTGGTCTACGCCAGGGTTGTATTTTGTCACCTTTACTTTTTAATTTATTTATCAATGATTTGACAATGTATCTTAAATCTTTTAATATCGGTATTAATATTGGAGATGAGAAAATATGCATTATGTTATATGTAGACGATATAGTTATTTTAGCTGAGAACGCTGATGAGCTACAGTTGCTGTTAAATGCTTTAAACGACTGGTGTTCTTTAAATGACATGACCGTGAATGCGTCTAAAAGTAATGTTATGCATTTTCGGCCTAATTCGTTACAACGCAGTAATGCCGTTCTTAAGTGTGGGGACAAACTACTACCAATTGTAGATAGATATACTTATTTAGGTGTTGTTTTACATGAACATCTTGATTATAATGTTACTGTTAAATCAGTTGCTCAGAGTGCTAGTCATGCATTGGGTCTCTTAATCGCAAAATGTAAAAACTTGGGAGGCGTGCCTTATAATGTATACACTAAATTGTACGATTCCGTTGTTGGGCCGGTTTTAAATTATAGTGCACCGTTATGGGGTATCCGTACATATTCTTGCATTGAGGCGGTACATAACAGAGCTCAACGCTTTTTTCTAGGTGTTGGCAAGTATACACCCAATGATGGAATGTTGGAACCCTTCAATTGTAAGACAGTGGAAAACTGTTTCGCTATATTGGTCACGTTTGTCATCTATGAGCGAAGAGCGGGTCAATAAACGTATAGCACTCTGGGTAACAAGTAAAGCGAATCGTTCGTGTAAGAATTTGGTATTTAATATTAGACAATTTTATAATGTCATAACTTATATATGTATAGCAACATTGAAGAACCTTTGTCTACTTCATTTGTTAGTGATGTCCATAGTGGTATATTTAACGATTATGTTACTAAATGGTTTAATAGAATAAATAATGATACTGGTCCTTTTAGACGAGGTGGTAATAAACTCCGTTTGTATAAACTCGTCATATCAGAATTTGTACCTGAACAATATTGTAAATTGATTCTTCCTCCCAGACATAGGTCTGTATTTAGCAAATTTCTTTGTGGTGTGCCCCCATCAGAATTGAAACTGGTAGATACGAGGGTCTGTCAATTGATGAAAGGCTATGTCCATTTTGCGATACTATTGAAAACGAATACCATGTCTTATTCAATTGTTCAATAAACGGTGATTTAAGAGAAAAATTATTTAATCGTGCAATAGTTTGTAACAATATATTCTTGACTCTGTCTGATATTGATAAATTCATTTTCTTGTTTTCCAACTCGGATATGATACGTATTTGTGCCAAAACCTGCTATTAAATACTACAAAGACGACAATTTTTAATTAGTAAATAATGTTTTTATTTGTCAATAATGCTAATTATTTTAGTTTCCTGTTTTTGTTTTATTTTATCTCGTCTAAAACAACTTTGCTAATCAAATTCACGGTGATCTGATCAACGTGTTTAATGTTTTTTTACTTCTATTTTTTAGTATGCGCGATAGTGCTTATTTTTCTTCTCAGTGTCTTATCATTATTTTATCGCAGTTCTTAATTATTGATTAGCAAGGTTTCTTTAGTTTTACCTATGTAATTATATGTTGCATGTACAGTGTTCTTTATGATTGTATTATACAACTGTGATAGTCTCTTATAACTCCAATATGGAGTGGCAATATACATTTAATGTGCTGTATATATTGATATTTTACATGTGTATGTATGTTGATGAGACTCAAATAAAGATATATACCTACAAAGACAGAAGACTTTAAGACGACGTGCAGTGACTAAGAACCTTAGCTCTACCTTGCCTAATTTGTCAATTATCCTAATTGAGAGGAAGTGCATTGTCCAAGAATAATAGATCTACCTTGCCCATTGATTAATTATCTCCATTTATTATTTGTTGTTATGCTTGTTCGGAACATAACTCAAAAAGTGTTAAACGGATTAAGTTGATATTTCACACAAGTATAGAGGACATCTAACTAATATGTACATGATTCATTATTACCTAAAACTGGCTCTATTTGGCCACTTTCCGTTCAAACACAATGCTTTGTCGATGGAGGTACACTTTTTTTATTGGAAGCCGCCAGAATGCTCATAGAAATTCTCACATGGAGAAAGGGATAAGTCATTGCAGTTTGTCGACACTTCTTATAACCTGAATTGTGTTAAAATCGACACTCTTACCTGACAATTAATTACGAAAATTGTAGTTATGATTTTTTGCAGATGGCTGCCGAGTTTAATGTACAGGAATGTTAAAATATTTGTGTGTTATCGTCTTTTCACGAAGAAGAAAACGATGATCCCTATAATGCTATTTTTATCTTTATAATTGCACTGGTTTTCGTTTCTCATTTAAAACGAGCGGGAGTCGATAGTAAAGGCCGGATACCAGACGAAAGTAACTTTTGATCACGTGACAGCGTCTGTACGCTCCATTTCTCATTCCGCCATATTGCAAAAGCCAAAACAGAAACAATAACAATGGTAAGAGATGTTCTGGGGAATTTCCACCAAGGTTCTAAAATATTTTTGCCCTATGGGGGCATGCAATGTACAGCAATGGCGTTAGTTGCAATTTCAGCCTTTTTTCAGTTTGGGAATGACTCTTTTTCGTCTATAACAGCCGTTGATGTTGATTGCATTTTGTATGAAGGGAACAATTTGTACGCACATGTTGTGCAACCAATGCAGCAAGTTCGCTATCTATCTCACACTGATTTACCAGAAATAGCAAGTTTCCGTAACCAGTACTATAGTGTTCAATATACAACTGACACATATTTTGGTTACATTGATAGAAGTGCTGATTTACAATTTGGCCAAATAGCTTTTAATGATGCAATTTCACAAGCTGCCCTTCTATCAGCATACCAATTACTTTAAACGATCTTACGATAGGTTTGTAAATAAACTCAAATAGTGGTCGGTATTTGTTGTTTGATTCTCATCAACGAGATATTCATGGTTTGCAAAATGAAAATGGTTGTTCAGTGCTGTTGTGTTTTGACTCATTTGATGAACTTTTCAACTATTTGTTTGTTTTTTATGCTGGTCATGCATATGAATTCAATCCAGTTCATTTATCTGCAATTGAAGATACAGAAGAAGGTTGCAATACAAATTCTTTTGCCCCACGGCCTCGTTCAGCTAGTGCTTCTTTGTTTCAAGAGCATTTCGAACCTATGGATACAGCACATGCCGTTCCGGATAATCATGACTTGTTAGGAACCAGTAATAGCCTATCACAACAACAAAGAAAAGAACCAATGTACACTGCATATCCTATTAATTTGCAAAATAATTTGACTGCGCCAATGTACACTGCATATCCTATCAATTTGCATAATAATTTGTTCAGATAGGTGATACACAACATTGCGGCTTCTTTGATGCCTTGCATCAAAATTTTGTCTTGTATATCTTATGGTTTAGTCTAAGTTTCTTGCATGTGTGTGTTTCTTTGATAAAAGCGTTTAAAGCCACAAACTATTGGAGTAAATAATAATCATACCCCTCCTCCATGAAACTCACTAGAATGCATGATTTGATCCCCATGATTATTGAATTACTTAGTTTACTTCCTGTGATAAGATTATAACTTTCATGAAGATAAAACATAATTTGTGTTACCTTTACATCTAATAATTGCGCCAGGTCTGATATAAATGCGGATTAAAAAAAAAACGATTTTGAACATTCACGGCTGATTGCGCGAACAATCTCTGGTACAAGTTCTTGGACTTCATATATGTTAGACTTTATCTGTTTCACTAAAATATGACCGAATAAATAGAGGGAATATTCACGTTAGCTTTTCATAAATTTGAATTTAAATTAAAATAAAAAAAAATGTTTGCTTGTGATTTCGGACGACGTCAAGAGAACGACATATAATACTAACATAAAAAACGACGTCATCCAAAATAACAGGCAAACGTCATGTGTGTTTTTTAGAGTTTCATTCTAAATTTGAATCCAAATTTAAGAAAAACCAGCGTGAACACCTTCTCTGTTTATTCGGTCATATTGTAGTGAAATAACAAAGTTAACTTCATGTAAAATTCAAGAACTTGTACAATACAATTTTTGCGCAATCGAGCGTGAATGTTCAAAATTTGTTGTTCTTAAACCCGCGTTTTAATAAACCCCGGTGTAATGATGAGATGTAAAGGTAACATTAAGTGCGTTGTATCTGCAATAAACTTATAATCTTATAACAGAAAATAAAAAAAAGTAATTTAAAAATATTATTAAAACAATTTTCAATTATTATTGACCATTTCAAAAGGACAAAACGTTGAGAATCGTCCGAAAAACACGTACCGCTAGGGGACGCTGTTAACGAGCTAAAGCAAAAGCAAATATTTCATAGTATATGTGTACATATTTTTGATAAATTACGCGAGATGTAAAAAAAAATCCGATAGGAACGCCGCGAACTACCATATAAGGTGTCCAAACCTCACGTACATTCCTCTTTAAACTAGAAATTGGCATGTAATGTCTTTGTAAACCACTGCACAATTTACACAGGGCTCGAGCTCTCACAGACTGAATACTTTTTATTCCTAAGAAGCTATCAGACTGGTTAACAATATATCCCGTGTTTTTATTCGGGCGTCCTCTCGTACCGGCATACAGTTTCCAGACAACCATGGCTCATCCTGTACAAATACAAGCTGAAACTCGTCATATTTGTAAAACGAGATTCTAACAAATTCTTCCTCTTGTAGGGCATGTTTTATGACTACCAGACAATCGAACCTTAACAATGGCGTGTGATAGACATGGACTGCTAAAAGTGGTCATTACTTGATAGGGGGTCTTTTTCCCCACAGGAGATGTTACTTTTTTACGCATAGGGGGTGTCGTTATTGTTATAGTAATTTGTGGGCTGGAGTCATTTTAAAACATCAAATAATGACGTCATATGTTTTACATCGGTGAACAAAAGCTTTTTAAAGGGACACATGGCATTTTTTTGTTAATATTCATTTAAACCAATACATGAACATTGCATATCAACACGATGTTAATGCGAAATAAGAATATCAAAATTTGCAATTATAAGAGCAAAACCTTTTTATTTTCATTTTGAAAAATGGTTGATAGATAGGAGGTATAATATTTAGTATATCCCAAGTAACATACGTGTATTTAAGAACGTATATGTCTCATTTCCATCAGTTTCTATCCGTCTGACGGTTTAGAAAAAAAAACAGTGCTTAAATGCCTGGTTCTTTTCTCAGCAATAGTTTAAAGTTTTAATTTGCGCGCCTACACTAGCTAAGGAATACTGAATCTTGAGATTTGTTTGACAATGTACCAAATATACTCTACCTGGGAAATGAAATCACGCGAGAGCTGAAAGACAGAAAAACTCAATAGTTGGACAAAATGTTAAGAACAATAACAACAATAACGATGCGACCAAAGCACATTGAAAGTGATGTGCCAACGTATAAATCGGTAGCAAAAGAGTTTTAGCAGGATATTTACCAGCAAATTGTCCCAGCAGGATCGGACCTTTACCTGGGGTCTGCAGGAAGAAAGGTTCCAGTTATGTCCTGGCCTGATGGGAGTGCAGGTGTTACCATAACTGTCCAAATTAAAGCTTTTTGTCTCCATTTCTGTATAAATAGGATTAATCTTCCACGGCATATGGTACACGACAGCTGATAAATGTTAGTTGACATGTTCAGTACTTTACTTTATAAAGGGTATCAAGCATATACCTGCAACGTGACATACATAATTTACACATCTTCATAACTTTACACAATATAACATAAATAATGTGTTCATGCAGGCATATTTATTTGAATTTATTTACATTTTTTAGGAATTAAGGGGATATGGCTTTTAATTTTTCAAGAAAGAAGATATTGGTAACTGGTGCAGGCAGGGGGTTAGGCCGAGTATTTACTAAGGCGATCGTCGCTGCAGGAGGGGAAGTTTACGCTCTCAGCAGACAGAAGGAGCATTAAGATACACTCGTCCATGAATGTCCCGGGGTGAATACAATGCAGGTAGACATAGCTGACAGGGATGCAACAAGAACAGAAGTTGAATATCTCTGTCAGTTGGACAGTTTAGTTAATAACGCTGGCATATCTCTAGAAAATACATCTTCTGTATCTACTGAGTGAGTTTTCTTCCCTGGTGACGGAAACAATGAATCCTTTCGAGGGTGGACTACTGTTTAACATATCTGTCTAACAGATCGTATAAAGTTGGTTGGCTTGGTAACGTGTTTGTTAAAATTAACCTGTATACAAAGTCAGCCTATTTGCATGGCCTAGAATTGTAGTGAATCAATTTTGTGGAGACTACACGTGCGATTTAATGACATAGTAAATACGCCCAATCAATCTCAAGTATAAACAGATTATTAGCATACTCAAGACACGTGTGTGACAAACAAGCAGCATATAGCAGATTAACACTTGTTAAGATTTGTTCAATTGTGAAACATATCATAACAGCTTATACAAATCACGCTCGAAGTCTTCCTGTGTACCATTTCTACGCATACGTGGAAAATGTGTCTTTCACAAGGACGCCACACATAGCCGTAGTGGAGGATCAAAGCCATGACCCACGGATCCTACCACTGAACCACGCACTCCATTATTGTTTTAATATTAACATATACAGGATAGCAGTAAAATATAATTATCAAATAATTCCATATCAAGTATTTAGAGCACATGTCTTCTTGTAAATACTCTTTGGCAGCGAAATGCCATTTTATATTTTATTTGTATAAAACTGGTTATGTAACAGCCATTTCAACGCATAAATAGTCAACATAAATAGGAACGTTGCTGACCCTTGTTGACTTTTTGCGGAAAGCTACATAAAAAAGTAAATATTTCTGTAGAAATCATTTATTAAAGTCGTTATTAGTCTATTCATAACATGGCTGCAGCGGTGGCCATCGGATAGAGCGTCCACCTCACATGCGGATGGTCGAGTGTTCGAGGCCCAGCCGGGTAATACCAAAGACTTAATAAAGGGTACTAGAAGCTTCCACGCTCAGTCTGGTGTCAGTATAATGTGACTTGGTGGAGTATCATACCATGTGTCTACGGCATAATACTCTAGTGTGACAGCGCTCAGAATACTGTCTCAAGTAGACATCGTCGCGATATAACTGAAACATTGTTGAAAGCGATGCTTAACACCATACAACAACACAAATATATTTATAACTTATAATCAGGAACAGTTGCGATGATCACAACATTGTATAATACAAAGACAATGGTCACAAACACTACTTATATAAATACTTTATTATGTGAAGATACACCACAAGTGCAGAGAAGATTATGTACGGACATTACGAGACACCATGTCAGTATTTGAACTGAAGCAGAGTTAAATCATTAAGATAACGACCGAGATTTTCCGAACGTGCTTAGACAAAATTATAGATGACCCGAAGCTAGATGTACTGGGTTTATCTGTTTCATCCGTAAGGGTATACACTATATAGGTGGCATTGTTTATACGTGTATACCGTAGGGCACATATAACTAGTTATAAGTATTTACACGTGTGATTTGGTCGATATTGTACTCATCTCAATACATTTTTTATTTGTAAAAATAGCCTTTATAAACTCTTTAAATGATATCGAATCATTACCACCAACACCACTATCACCACCATCATCAACAACAACAGCAACAACAGCAATTGCAACAATAACAAACATGTTTTATTAAAAAAAAAACGTTACAATTTTGGCTCACTTTAAAACATTTTGCTCCCCTTTAGAAAGCAAACTTAACTATACAGACAACATAGCAGCGTTCAATATGAAAAACATACGAAAGCGAGAAACGTCATCACAAATCGTGTAATACAACTTGTGGTACGACTGTAAGACATCGTGGAAATAAGACACGTAAACGCAGTGCAACAGAACAACGATATGAATGCGAAACACTAAACCATACACCCTATAACGAAGAAGCAGTACGATCGTAAAACATGTCACTTCACATAGTACGAAACCAAACACTGTGTTATATAACAGGCAGTACGCTTTCGTTTATTTTTCAAGCAAGAAGTACGAACATAAGACACATCACCACTCATAGTGTAACAAGCAGTACGAATGTTAGACACGTCATCACTAACCCTATAATAGAACATGTAGTACGAAAGTAAGGCACGGCACCACACACCGTGTAATATAACATGTAGTACGAAAGTAAGGCACGGCACCACACGCCGTGTAATATAACATGTAGTACGAATGTAAGGCACGTCACCACACGCCGTGTACTATAACATGTAGTACGAAAGTAAGGCACGTCACCACACGCCGTGTAATATAACATGTAGTACGAAAGTAAGGCACGGCACCACACACCGTGAAATAGAACATGTAGTACGAAAGTAAGGCACGTCACCACACACAGTGTAATATAACATGTAGTAAGAAAGTAAGACACGTCACCACACGCCGTGTAATAGAACATGTAGTACGAAAGTAAGACTCGTCACCACACACAGTGTAATAAAACAAACAATACGAAAGTAAGAAACGTCACCACACGCCGTGTAATAGAACATGTAGTAACAAAATAAGAACGTCACCACACATAGTGTAATAAAACAAACAGCACGAAAGTAAGACACGCCACCACACATAGTGTAATATAACAAGTAGTGTGGACGTGTTGCACGTCATTACACACCTTCAAACAGTACGAAAGTATGACAGTTTAAGTACAATTTTAAAAAACATTTTTTTTTAAAGTTTAAGGCCTAGACTTATATAGTTTACATGTAGCATATGTTGCCAGTAGAGCGATTCAGGACCTTTGGTCTCTTGTATTACAATATTCAGTCCTGTTTAAACTTTAAACATTGGTACATGTTTTTGCCTGATGTTTTTTTTTTCAAATACTCTCCAAATTGCACTTTAAGTAGTTATAATATTTAATATTGTATTCTATGGCATAGTATATTCTTAATTCTCACGGTTTACTCTATAATCACAATCTAAGATAAATTGGCTGCGTCTGTTCAATCCGCTAGAAACAGGATCCTTGCATAGCTCCGCAGAACTGTAGGAAATATACTACCAAACTAAATTAATCATCTCTCTTTCTTCATTGATGAAACTTTTGTTGGTTCCATCCATGACGCCATGCGGGTTTATGTATAGCATGTCGTAAGCGTTGATTAACGCACATTGTTCGATATAATCTGCTAAAGTGTGCTGATATGTTGGTTCATGGGGTTTCTATGTTTATCCTGCGTATACATTTGTTGATGTTCTTTAAATCCGTATTATCCTATATAAGTGTGGTTTTGCGCATGATCAGTGAGCTTGAAATCTTCCTACGTATTGACGTCATACGGCCTTTATCTGTGGTTCAACGGAAACCAGTTCATACATTCATAATTATTTTAAACAAGACCTTTCTCCAACTTGAAATGATATTTGTGAGCAGTTAGACAAGAGATATTAGAGTGTAGTCCACCATCGATATGATTTATTGTTCCCGTCACCATGCAGAGCCGGATCCAGGATTTCAGTTTAGAGGAGTTGCGTAGGTGCGGATCCAGGAGTTGATGTTAGGGTAGGGGATGGGGTGGGGGCGGCAAATATACTTAAGTAAATGTATATACATTTATAACTTAATTCTTTTAAATAAAAATAAACAAAATAACACGTTTACCTTTATTTTTTTATAAACATTTTTATTTACAAAATAAAAATGTCGCTAGGCAGGCTTGAACGTTAGACCTCTATATTGACAGGCGCACGCATTACCTATGACGCAACAGCACCACTTAGAATAAGTCTAAGTCACAATTATAGAACATCACTGTCTTGTTAGGAGCAGGCCGGCATATTGTTTTTCTGGCTAAATTTTTTTTTTTGGATATAATATTGAATGAAAATAGATGAAACATGGATTTCAGTGTTGTATTGATTATTTGTTTGCCTCAGTTTGTCCACCAGTTTGGTTGTTTCTGTCCCGGTGCTTTTGAAAGTTTGGTCTACACAGTGAACATTTAATTTTAACTGTATACATGTTTTAGCAGATTGGTCCATTTAAAATCATTTACACATGTCATGACATGCAAATATAAATACATTTTCTTCTGCGTTTGACTTTCTGCAGATGATGATCGACATGTAAAAAAAGCTTTAAAGCTTTTTTTTAATTTTTGCTCGCGCTGATGGTGCCGTCATAACAAACTGTTTCGCGTAAAGTTACCCGAAACGATAAAGATTTAACGACAAGGAAAAAAAATAAAAAAAATGACCAAACACTGGGCGACAGTAGACTGTACTCAAGTAATAAGTTTGTTCATATTTTGGGTACATTAAAAGCGTGCTTAATTTGTTTTAACACAAATTGTTTAGATGGTTTCTTGAGCTCAGGATAAATGTGTAGAAGAAAACCCTATGCTTGCCAAATTTTAGGGGGGTGGGGACGCCGGGTGAATCCGCCCTTTCCATGGATGAACAATCATGTAGTAGGTATAATATGGGTATGACTATCTCTTCCGATTCTGCAAACCTTCCAAACGCCGTTTGCGATTTCAGTTTCTATTTTGTAAAGGGGAATAAAGTTAGGAGGCATCATATTTTATACGATCCGTCATCATATATGATAAAATGTGTTACACATATGTATTTGCATCATATTTTGTACATATATTACATGAAATAGAAAAGAAATATGAATAAAAAGTAGATCAACGTCTATGCCTGTAAGAAGTAGTTACATGTAAATTCTTAATTCCATATATTAACTTTTTTTCAAAATAGGTCATTCAGTTTTACATACAATGGGTTGATCGTCAGTAGATGTTGACCTACATCATCAACCAATGAAATCGCTACAGGAACGAGAGAGTAGATCAACATCTACGCCTGTCAGAAGTTAAATGTAAATTCCAAATTCCATATAACTTCTAATCTATAGGAAGATTCCATCAGTATAACCTCTAACCTATAGGAAGATTTCATCAGTATAACTTCTAACCTATAGGAAGATTACATCAGTATAACTTCTAACCTATAGGAAGAATTCATCAGTATAACTTCTAACCTATAGGAAGATTACATCAGTTTAAGTTTATGAGGAATGATCGGTTAAAATTTGACAGAGTAAATGTGTATTGCTCAATGACCCCACACACTAATAAGTCATACGGGGAGGATGGATACTCCGATCCTGGGCTCAATGCTGAACCACGGGACTAGCACTCTACTTGTGTATGTGGCAATGTGCAATCGTTTGGGAGTATTGGTTGAGACTTGAGCCTGAAAACAGAAAAAAAAACAGACCAAAATAAAACAGAGGCTCTAGTTTCACTTCTTGGACATATTCTGTGCTTCCGAGTGATGGTTTTACCAAATGTTAAAGTGTCTTCAGTGGCCGAGTGGCCGAGTGGCCGAATTGTCTAAGGCACCGGCTCAAGATCAATCACCTCTCATCGCTAAGTTCGTAGGTTCGGTCCCACTTTATCAAAAAAACTTTAAGTGAGAAAGTTTACCAGTTACTTGCGGTAAGAGGGTGGTTTTTACTCAGATTCATTTTGAGGTCTTCCTCCAACATTAAAACTGGATATGTCATATATAACCTGAGATATCGTTAACCCCATTTTAAAAAAAAAATAAAAATAAAAACGTTCCAATTACGTAAAAAATAAATTTCAAAAATAAATATAATAATTAATATATCAATAAATAATAGTTGCAACATTCGGGAAACCCTTTTCAAACAACGCCATTATATTTTCACACTTTCAACAATCTGGAAATACACCTGTTAAACAGTATACAACGTGGGTTTGACACAGTATGGTCAATTTCTTTTGACATATTATTACTAAAAAATCGCATCCACTAGTTTTATTGACGTCTTATATTTTTAATACCACTCCATACCACCAAGTCACGTGGACTCACCACCGTGAAAACATTCAATATATTTGATATTTTGAAAAGATGCTGGTAAGTCCTCTAACGGATTTTAGTGAAATGTGGTACCACAGGTTGGTGAAGTCCTCGCCATTTTCACTAATTCACCAGACTTTTGAAAGGGGCTTGTGTATTAATTAGGGCTAAGATCATTGTGGAATGTGCTTTTGTTCTATACAGTAAATAATCATGTCTCCAACACGTATTTAAAATTCTGTAGTTATTCGTATGAAATTTGGAAACCAGCATACAAATGAATATTGAAATTATTTCATCCTAACCAACATGGACTTCTTTATTTAGGTCATTGAGGAGCAGTTTCATGTGCAATTCTTCTGCTTTTTCTTTACAATCAAATCCATGGAAAAGTCTATTTTTTATTCTCTGCTTTATCAGTCGAATATAAAGCAATTTACTTACAGTGTGAGTGATACGAAGTCTTTTCGACTTAATTTTCTTAACATCAAAGAAGAGGAAAATATGTATAATTGGTGTTTGAAAATGTTGCATCTCATCTCGAAGTACGCTGATGTCTCATATCTCAGAGAGACAGACAGTAAAACCTGTCTTAAGCAACCAGTCAAGGGAAGGGACAAAAGTGGCATTTTAAGACAGGCTGTTGCTTAAAACAGGTAAATTTGCTATCAAAACATAAAATTGGGAAAAGCTAATGTGGCTGCTTAAGACAAGTGGCTGCTCAATAGAGCTGACCACATATACAGGTTTTACTGTACACCATATTCACGGAAAAGGAGCAAACAAAATGAATATCTTCTATGTCGAGTCAGCCGGTCTGTGTATTAAGGGCTTCAACAAACAGTGCAAAACATTTTATCTTATATGCGGCCTAAATATTTTGTTTTCATTTTTCTATTAAAAGTATATTTGGACAATATATACTTAGTGTAATAGTACGTACAAGTTTATTTGTCATAAGTAACATACGCCTGATACGTTTATAATCCTGCATGTAAATGTTTAGATTATGATTACACGTCCATAGACAATGTGTGTCTAGTATTGTTAAATGATCTCACACAAATTCGCATGCACGCACACACATGCACACACACGAATAGGTTAACTGATCTATATTAGCCCTCGTTTATATAAATATTCAAACAAACATAAAGGCTTATCGGTATGTACAACCATCAATATCATATGGACAACCGCAAGTCCTCGAGCAAATTTTAGCCGATGTCAGATGGTTATTTCATCTCATAAAATGATGTATACATGATATTATAAAGGCGGAAGGCTGCCAATCATTCAGATTATAACTATTTTTACGTGTCATCGAAAAGCATTTGAAATATATTTATATTCATGGCAATATTGAAATCGAAATTTAGCCATACTTACGTGTCAGATCAATTATTTTACATTAAACATCGTATTAACATATAAATGCTTTAATCGCCAACATTATAGGGGATTTATCACCGGAACGGCATTGTACACGTGTCCGTTAAATTACAAGTGACGCTTATTTATTTTTTGTATTTCCGGTTTATGCACTGTTGAGTCAAAGACTGTAACCCGTACAACTAAAATGGTTGGTTCCCACGGTTTGTGAAAAACGGTGCAACCAAAAAATGAACTGGAGGAGTTAGCTCCTTTACGAATAAAGTGCACGTTTGGCTAAAACAAGTAACTTACTCTTTCCATACTTCAAAAAGTAGTTCGATAAGTATATGAAGAAATGTTACGGTAATACGCATTATTACGTTACATACACGATGTGTTTTATGATATAACACTATATATGTATATACAATTCATGTATACTTATTGGATGAAATTGATAAATAACAGTTTCGAATTTGCCATCCGAACAATATGACGCCAGCCGACATTGTTGTCCAGGGTCTTAGTACAATTATACGTAGATAAAGGCTGATACACTTGTTATTTTGCCCGCTACGATAGGTGTACTATTTAATCAGTTATTGTAGATGCACGGTGCCAGTTAGTGATGCACCAGTTGACAACATAGTATCAGACTAGTATGCCACCAAGTGATGCATTGGTTGACAACATAGTATCAGACTATTGTGACAGCTAGTGATGCACCGGTTGACAACATATTATCAGACTATTGTGACAGCTAGTGATGCACCGGTTTACAACATAGTATCAGACTATTGTGCCAGTTAGTGATTTACCAGTTGACAACATAGTATCAAACTTGTGCCAGTTAGTGATGCACCGGTTGACAACATAGTATCAGACTATTATGCCACCAAGTGATGCATTGGTTGACAATATAGTATCAGACTATTGTGACAGCTAGTGATGCACCGGTTGACAACATAGTATCAGACTATTGTGACAGCTAGTGATGCACCGATTGGCAACATAGTATCAGACTATTGTGCCACCTAGTGATGCATCGGTTGACAACATAGTATCAAACTTGTGCCAGTTAGTGATGCACCGGTTGACAATATAGTATCAGACTATTATGCCACCAAGTGATGCATTGGTTGACAACATAGTATCAAACTATTGTGACAGCTAGTGATGCACATGTTGACAACATAGTATCAGACTATTGTGACAGCTAGTGATGCACCGGTTGGCAACATAGTATCAGACTATTGTGCCACAACTTGATGCACCGGTTGACAACATAGTATCAAACTTGTGCTTGTTAGTTATGCACCGGTTGACAACATAGTATCAGACTATTGTGACAGCTATTGATGCACCGATTGACAACATAGTATCAAACTTGTGTCAGTAAGTGATGCACCAGTTGACAACATAGTATCAGACTATTATTCCACCAAGTGATGCATTGGTTGACAACATAGTATCAGACTATTGTGACAGCTAGTGATGCACAGGTTGACAAAATAGAATCAGACTATTGTGACAGCTAGTGATGCACCGGTTGACAACATAGTATCAGACTATTGTGACAGCTATTGATGCACTGACTGACAACATAGTATCAAACTTGTGTCAGTTAGTGATGCACCGTTTGACAACATAGTATCAGACTATTATGCCACCAAGTGATGCATTGGTTGACAACATAGTATCAGACTATTGTGACAGCTAATGATGCACCGGTTGACAACATAGTATCAGACTATTGTGACAGCTAGTTATTCACCGGTTGACAACCTAGTATCAGACTATTGTGACAGCTAGTGATGCATCGGTTGACAACATAGTATCAGACTATTATGCGACCAAGTGATGCACCGGTTGACAACATAGTATCAAACTTGTGCCTGTTAGTGATGCACTGGTTGACAACATAGTATCAGACTATTGTGTCAGCTTGTGAGGCACTGGTTGACAACATAGTATCAGACTATTGCGACAGCTAGTGATACATCGGTTGACAACATAGTTTCATACTAATGTGCCAGTTAGTGATTCATTGGTTGACAATATAGTATCAGACTTTTGTGACAGCTAGTGAGTGGTGCACCAGTTGACAACATGGTAGCAGCCTATTGCAACAGCTAGTGATGCACTGGTTGACAACATAGTGGCAGACTATTGCGACAGCTGGTAATGCACCAGTTGACAACATAGTAACAGACTTGAAGACAGGGAAAACATATCTGTATAGAAATATTTGTTTTTATCTGTATGAAAATACCAAGGCAACTAATAGCAACTTGCTTCTTAAATACATTTTACAGTGATCTTTTTTCAATCATTGTATTCGAAATGAAAGTGAACTGCATGCTATTTCTCATAGGTACAACAGCAGAACATATGAAATGATCACCTCTATTTAGCAACCACACATTTCCTTACTTTTTTTACTTACATATACTCTTATTTTATTATAATTTGTTTAAAATGCAGAGTAGACAGATTGGTTGGAACTGTTTAAATACTTGAAAAGCAACATTTAGATTAAACAGATTTATTACCATGCCATTCATTTGATACTTTTTGCCGATTAGGCTTAATTAAAATATTTTGTAGGGCTGTGTATTGATTGAGAAATGGTGATGACCGGGCTGGGGATCGAATAAACGATCTCCCACAAGCGAGGCGGATACTCTACCTCTAGACCACTGGTGCTGTTTTACAGGATGGAGGATTTCCAGTAAATACTTAACTAGCTCCTCTTCAGCACTGATTGTATGTTAAACCAAGCACAGTACTGAACATGCATACTTCTGTGTTTGAAAATGATTTTAGTTGGTTACTTGCTGTATTGCAATACACTTGATAAATACAGATGATTAAGGCATGTTATACACGATATGCCATATTGTGATATAACGCGATTTCAATATATTGCTACAGTCCTACATTTCCAGTTGATCCACAACAATCCTGCTAGTTGGAAACTTTTTTTTACCCCACTTCCATCTCCAATAAAAATATTGATGTTCATTCAATATATTCTAGGTCTTTGCTTGTCCTTTTCTCTGTCCATTTCATTTAAAAGAATTTTCAGATTGGTTGCAAATTAAAAAATCCAATACCTACCTACCCACCTCCTATCTGGTATGGGTTGGAAGTGACAAACAAACAATTTTTTAAGGGTGGTCTTAGTTATCACATATTCAGATAAAACTTGGTTTGGGGTGTCAGGGTAACATCTCTATAGTGTAAGCTAGCACATTTTTCTGTTTGAAAAGAGCTCCAGGTTCAAGTCCTGGTGGGGATCTTGACACCCTTAAAAAGTTGTACAAACTAAAAACTCCATTATATTGGTCAAAATTAAAAGAAAGTGTAATAGATGGTGTGAATACAATGCCGACCATTTTTTACCAAGACTGTACACATGAGTGCCCATAGCTAATTAACACAGGCAATAATTATATATATAAGACAATACAATTGGCATGGGCTTAAAGCTATATGATGCTAATAGAATGTGGCAACTAGAACAATTACCTGAATACATATAGACAACCAGGTTGGACTCAACACCAGTCTCGAAATGTTACAATCATTTAGTAATGAAAGTAAGTAAAACAGAAAAGAGGAAGCTAACAGATAAATACCACAAGTTCTTATTTGTTTATAATAACTGAGACATACATTAAGTCACTGACAATATAGTTTAACCTGTGTTAGTGGTCACCATTATTAAGAAACCATTTGTTGTAAACAGCCACAACCTAGACACTGGATTCTGTCGGCCAGAACTATGATATGAATGTAAGTGTTGTTTAATACATTCTGTAAAAATTATTTTACCAAATAATTCTTTAATGACGGCACAAAATATGTACATCTATGGGTTGTTGTTTTACTACCGGGTATTTAACCATAATAAGTGATATCACTTAATCGAATAGGTGATATCATTTATATGTACAAGTGATATCACATATTCGAATATGAATAAGTGATATCCTCTATTTAAATAAGTAATATATCTTGTTATAATGGTTAAATAGAAAAACAGCACCCCATATACATAAAATCGTTTTGGTGATATATTTCAAAAAGTGGATTATTCAACCAGTTACTGGTTTATGTCACTGTTTCAACCGAATTTGAAAAATTAAGTATTACTGTATACCACTATATATAATTAATGAAACACATAGAAAATATTTGATGGCAATTAATTTCCTAAATAAAAATAGATTTGACACAAAAGTAGCACCTCTGCACAAGTAAGTCAATTTATATCCCGCTATATACCTTTGGCAACTGAGGTTACTTGTTATATGTTTTTGGTATCCAAGAAAAACATTTATGCTGAATAATTTTTCACATTGTAGTTAAAGTTAGAAATATAAAAAAATGTCTATCCCGAGTTATTCGTTATCTTTCTTTGTCTTTTAGCACTCTAGATTACAGCAAATATACAACATCATAATTTAAGAAATACTAAAAACACATGTCTTTATTTCTGGTTACCCTTCTTTGTGCGGAGCGCGTGGTCCAGTGGTAGAGCACCAAACCCATGATCAGAGGGTTGTGGGTTCGATCCTCCGCCGCGGCTATGTGTGGTGTCCTTCAGCAAAACACTTTCCCGCATATGCTTAATACTGGTTCTAACTGGAAAGTCTTCGAGCGTGACTTGTCTAAGTTGTAAGAACTTGTTTCACAATCAAAGTTAACATAAATAAGTTTAAACATCCTTCCTTATCTTTGGTAACTGATGGTTACGACAGCAAATATTCAACATCTAAGCAAGGACTTACATAGATTCTATATTCTTCTTTGAGCGGACTTGCACAAGGACTTACAAACAGACTTACATATTTCGGGCCATATATGAATCAATGAAAATGCTACATTTTCTTTTAAACTTCATGGCAATTTATTATTTTGACAGTTATAAATCTTATCCTGACACACTGATATTAAATAATCTACATATACATTGATTGAAATTGATAAATCCCCTTTTAGGCAATGCCTTATTTCATATTATTTTATCATTAACACTCTGATAGATGTACATACACATCTATATTTCTTCCGAATGGAATCTAATATACGGATTCAAGTTGATGAAAACAGACATGTGGGATATGTTTTGTCATATATGATCACGCATTATGTAAGATATAAGGCCTTTTTAGTGTTTAATCTAGTAAATCCCAGAAACTGATATCCAACGCATCTGGTATATTAACCCCCAATAAAAAAGCAGGGAATTCTATACCTGCCCCACAATTTATAGCAATTGAGCGCTCACTAAACTATGACGTCATTCAAAATTTTCAGTTGATACAACTGACCAATTAACGTGCTTAAATGTGGCTATTTAAAGGACTTGACAGGAATAATGCCCCTTTACAAAACAGAAAGCAAATAAAGAGTCTACACATAACTTACACATAACTTACACACATAACTTACACATAACTTACACACATAACTTACACACATAACTTACACTTGCCTTGAGTGTTGTAAATTAGTTTATACTCATTCATTTTAAGATGAAACCTGAGAGCTTATTAGAACCACTCTCGAGTCAGCTTCCTGGGTACAATCAGCATTAAGTGTTGTTTTATGAGAGGCATCGGGTCGATTGTGGGATCGAACCAGCAACCTCTGGCGTGAGCGGCCAACACTCTTTCCATTACACTACCGCCCCGCTTCCATTTAATATTTTCATATTTGCTTCATGTATTCGAATTTCATATTTGCGAATATCATATTTGCTTCATGTATTTGAATTTCATATTTGCTTCATGAAGATTAGGTGAAAAATATCAAAAGTGGCATTTGTCCATTTAATTATTATGCAGTATAAATGTTTCAAATACACTTAAACATTCACAGAAACGCGAAGGTCATTATATTATGGATACAGGACTAAGAAAAAAGTAAGTAGTAAATGTTCTGATGTATTTTAAACGCCACATTTATTTAGATACATATTACTTATGCTGATTTGCTAAAAATGAAATATAATCGATGCGTATGCAAGCATGTTATTTACCTTAACTTAAAAGGTTGGTTTAAACAATATTTTATTCAAGACCTGCACATAGTATATTACATAACATTTGCAATTCATAAATGACAAACAATTCTAAGAATTGGGATTTAGACGAAAGCTAATCAGCTTGTGTGAATCTAGCTCCAAAAAATTACTGGTGATTTACAAGTGAATTTACAAGTGGCGGTATATAAAGCATGTACTAGTATGTTATTTGAAATATTTATTGTTATAACTTAAAGAGTTTATTCACTGGCGTAGTTATTCCATTTGAACAAATACGCCGTGGTTGTTTTGCATAAGTCTCATACAAACTGTAAAATATGAATTAAAAAAAAAAGAAATTGAAAGTTGAAAATGATTGAACGAAAAGGTTAAAGAGATAGAAAAGTAAAGATGAGAAGAAAGTGGTTATGCATGAGTGTCCAGAGTATAGGTTTTGTGTGTTTGATTTTACTTGTACAATATAAACGGCATGTGCACATGGGAATTTCAACAATATCTTTGGAATATAAATGTTGGTTAAGTGAACTACAATTTAGTCGTAAACGGGTATGGTATATTTGAGCCAATCTCTCTCCGTGGAGGAAACAGGTAGGAACTTTGTCAATTATAGGGTTCAGTCTATTCTTAAATATACTTCATGTTGGTGAGTTCTGGGTTATTGTTGAAGGAAGAAAGGTATGTGGAAAGAGTTGTGTATTACAAGCAATTGGTTGAATATTGTGTGAGTTTCGTAAATTGTAATCTATTCCAACTGAAACCATATCAGGTATAAGTGTTGTTAGGTAAGATGGAGTTATTTCAGTTTTCATTTTAAAAAAAAGTATAAGTTTTTGTTTTAGTCTTCTAGATTGTAATATTTCCCATCCAGTTTCCTTATACAACATATTAATAGTTTAGTCGCTCCTGTGACAACTAGAGCGGCTTCGATTTGTATTCATGGTGAAGGTGAACATGGCGAATCTCAATACTTCATCGTAAACACAATATCAACAGCTTAAAATACGTTCTCAGATTCCTCGGCCTGTATTCTAACAAAACGACGTGTAATAAATAACATACATTACAGTCGGCCTGGATATGAACAATTTAAACAACTTTACTCAATACATTGCTCCAGTTCATTGGAGCGAATAACACCTTTGGAAGAGTTCAACGTATTATGAAGCCGAACTGCCACTGGTATATCTATATAAGTCTTGGGAGAAAGCAGATTGTCCGAGTGACATTTACTTTGACATTCAATAAGCAGTTTATCAAACTTGATTTTCTTCACCTCACGCATTTTACCTCGCAACTTCAAGAATGATCTTGCGATGTAAAAGTTTTGTAATGGGCGTTTCTCGTCAGTTGACATAATTGTCAAAAGGCGTGGCCGATTCGTCATCAAATTATCAACATCTGATTCAGCCATACCCGCCTCGGAGCCAAACAAGGGGACACATGCTGTGGATATCCGACAGACCAAATGCCAAGAAAACGTAGACAATATAAACAAGCAAAGAAATACATCAGATCCCGCATACCACCCGATGGGTGTAAATTCATGTCCCAACAAGAAAAGGATCGCACCAATATAACCATTTAATATTTATATCACAAGATTAGCCCATAAGCCATGACAATTTTCAAGGATATGCACCTCTTAAGTGAATGAAAACTGATATTTCACTGAAACAACAACAATTAGCAATTGTAAAATAAAATTAAAGTATATTCCAAATACAAAATAAAATTAAAGTTTATTCCAAATATATATTTTATATATTTACATAAAGTTAATTAACGCAATTACCAGTTGTAAAATTAAAATTAAGAAACTTCCAAATAAATATTTTATATAATTTTATAAAATTAATTAAAACAATAAGCAATTGTAAAATAAAAATTTAGTATATCCAAATCCATAGTTTGTATAATAATATAAAATTAAAACAACAAAAAATTGTACAATAAAATTAAAGTATTTTACAAATACTTATTTTTTATGTAATAATAAGAAATACATAAAAACAATAAGAACACTCCAAATATATATTTTATATATTTACATGAAATAAATTAACACAATTACCAATTGTAAAATAAAAATTAAGAATCTTCCAAATAAATGTTTTATATAATTTTATGAAATTATTAAAAACAATTAGCAATTGTAAAATAATTTAAGCATTTTCGAAATATATATTTTATATAATCATATGAAATAAAATAAATCAATTAATAATTGTAAAATAAAATTACAGTATATTGCAAATATATATATTTTATATATTTATATGAAATTAATTAACACAAATAGCAATTGTGAAATAAAAATTAATGAAAAAATAAGTATATTCCAAATAAATATTTTATATAATCATGTGAAATTCATTATCCCAATAAGCAACTTTGAAATGAAAATTAAGTATATTCAAAATGAACATTTTATATAATTATATAAAAATAATTATCACAAATAGCAATTGTCAAATAAAAATTAAATATTTTCAAAATAAATATTTAATGTAATTATATGAAATTAAATAAAACAATAAGCAATAGTAAAATAAAATTTAAGTATATCAAAATGCATATTTTGTATATTAATATGATATTAAAACATTTAGCAATTGTAATATAAATTATAAGTTTTTTTCAAATACATATTTTATATAATCATATGGAGTAAATAAAAACAATTAGCAATTGTAACATAAAATTAAAGCATATTCCAAATATATATTTTATATAATCATTTCGAATTAATTAAGTCAATTAGCAATTGTAAACTAAAATTAAAGAATATTCTTTATAAATATTTTATTGGATTATATAAAATTAATTAAACTAATTAGCAATTGTAAAATGAAAATTAAGTGCATTCCAAATAAATATTTTATATAATCATATGAAATTAATCAAAATAATTGGCAATTGTAAAATAAAAATTAATAAAAATTCAGTATATTTCAAATCAATATTTGATATAATCATATTAAATTAGTGAATCAATTTGCAATTGTAAAATAATAATAAAGTTTATACCGAATACATATTTTATATAGTCATAGGAAATTCATTAAAACAATAAGCAATTGTCAAATAAGAATGAAGTATATTTAAAATAAAATATTTTATGTAATTATATGAAATTAGATAAAACAATAAGCAATTGTAAATGAAAATTTAAGTATATCCGATAGCATATTTTGTATATTAATATGAAATTAAAACAATTAGCAATTGTAAAATCAAATTTAAGTATTTTCCAAATACATATTTTTTATGTAATTATATGGAAAAAAATTAAAACAATCAGCAATTGAAAAATAAAATCAAAGTCTATTCCAAATACAAAATAGAATTAAAGTATATTCCAAATATATATTTTATATATTTATATGAAATTAATTAACACTCTGTCCTTTTTCAAATTTAACGCTTTTAAAACATATTGTGTGAGTTTGCAGTGTAAATCAACCTACGTAAAACAGGTTTGAATTTCGTGTTTTCAAATTTCCGCCTTTATTTCTTTGTCAATCTCATTACAGTTTTGCATCATCGGAACACCACGCCGATTATCCTAATTAAGCTTGGAGATAAATACCAGACATCTTGGACATACACTCAGCTCTAGTAATGATAGGTTTATAAACGTAATTAAACCGTTGGAAATTTATTATGCTTACGTGGTGTAATGGTCAGAGCTAAGAGTTGTCGAACGGGCGGTCCGGGTTCGAGTTCAGCGACTAGTCCTATGTTTTTTTTGGTTCATTTCACTAGCAACACTTTTTTTCTACAGTACTCCATAAGCGGCTTCTCATATCCCCAAAAAAATACGTTCCAATAAAATATAAAAAAATAATACTTGTGCATATATGCATTTATATATTTACACATATCTTTATTATCTTCAACATTTTATACCACTTAAATTAAAAAAAAACACACCTTTTTTACACATATTTATCATTTTCAAATGTGTCACGGTGATGTACTTAGGGCAAAACTCCATACACAATGAGAATAAGACACAAACTAGATCCTTTTTGCGTTATCCGCCGGATAAACTGAATTACATTTCCAGTTTGGTGGATCCTTGGACTACCTACGGGGTCTAATACCGAAGGATGACGGAATTGGCCTAGTATGTACGATTGCAAACTTTTATGAATCAATGAACTTCGCGAATGTTATTATTTTAACATGTTTAAACGGATAATTATCGTTTAAGGTAAGTAATCAAAATCATTTAAATATACACAACATTGACATTAATACAATAACAGGAATATTTACTCAGAATAATCCGGTAGTTGTGTTTCAAACAGTATGTGTCTATTAATTAACGACTGTTCAGTCTGTGATAACTTGATTTATAAAAGTTTACTATGTTTTTGTTTGTATTGTGTTTAGCGTTCACCATTGCTTCAGCTATATCGCGACGGGTTCTACTTGACACATTATTCTAAACGCTGCAATACAAGAGTATCATGTCGCAAGCACCTGGTATGATACCTCACCCAGTCACATTGTACTGACACCGGTCCGACCACTAAAACTATCTTCTAAATCTTGGGCGCCAAGCTAAGAAGCTGTAAATAAAAGTCTTTGGTTTGACCCGGCCGTTGGTCGAACCCACGACCTTCCGCATGCGAGGCGGACGCTCTACCCATGTAACACCGCTGCGGTAAAAGTTTAATAAAACTCAAATATCTTCCATATTACACTCTATCATGAATAGAATAACCTATATATAATATTACATATATCTATATATCCATATCTTCTCAATAAAATCAGTAGATTTGTATACACTCCTGGGTGTCAACGTTTGATATATACTGAACCAAAAAAAGAAACTTTTGCTAAGTTTGAATATGAATATTTTGTTAACATTTAACTAAATTTGGCTGAAATCTTCTGCTTGTTGTATAATTATGACAAGAGCGCTCTCAATGCGACGTCGCTGTCAAGCAGTCATCATCGCAGTTTTGCATGTACAAACATTTACTACAGTAGTAAAAACATTGAAGCAGTAAAAAGTCGACTCAGTAATTTTATATTTTTTTATGAATACAACTTAAGCCGAAGCTGAAAGCTGGGGTCGTGAGGGTCGTGAGGGTCGTGAGGGTCGTTACGGATGTTACGTGAGGGTCGTTACGTCTATAAGTTGTGAGCGGGTTCAATTTAACATTATCATTGGTTTAAATTGTGACATATCTTACATTTAACATTATCCTCAGTTTAAGATGCGAGGGGTGTTACATTTAACATTATTCTTCGTTTAAGATGTAATGGATGTTACATTTAACATTCCACAATTCCACCCCGTCCAACGTCTACGTTACATAAGCGGCGACTACGCCGCATTTTCGGCGCTAACTACACACGATAAACAGTACTTCCTGTTAGTTTTGTGCACGCGGTTGGACATTGAGACAATCTCATTATTTGCATATTTATATTTCGTTTACAAATTAAAGATATAGCCGATACGAGCGGCATTGTATTAAAGTTCACTCAATTTATTACTTCGTAAGCAATTCTTGAACTACTTTATGGGTTATACATTTGTTTTATATATCAATATACATAATTATGTCAGTAAAAAAATACAAGTTTAGGTTATAAGGGTTCTAAAAGCCAAAGTTTGCTTAGTACGTAGCATAAGTAGGTGCCTCGTTGTACGCTACATAAGTCGGTATATTGCGGCATGTAGCGGTATTCAAATGACATGAAATGATACTACTATCCAACTAATTGTGTTGTTTTGATTAAGTTTTCAAGTTACATCTTGGTAAGCACTTTTCAAACAAAGTTTTATTTTCGTTTTTAAACATAAGTATTCATCTCACTATGCTGTACGACATATCGCAACAGTTTCAGACCCGAAGACCTTAGGCTACCTATTCTTCGTGTAATACATGTACACTACTTACATTGTTTTATTCGTCTATCGGCACTCGATGGCATAAACGGACGCCAAATATTAAATTATTCTAATAATATTTCCTTTAGCTTTTTATAAGAATGAATCATACGTAGGCTATCCAAGTGGGACAGAAAACAATCTCAGTCGAAGGGACACTCGGTAATGGCCGCCATCACAAATATATCCTATCTTTTTAATGCGTATTTAACGCCCAATGTATGAGGAAATTGACATTCTAAGGTACAAATTGAAATTATGTACCAGAAATTACAATTATTTATCTTCCCACATATTGCCTTTTCAAACAATACACTTTTAATATAAATTTTACCCTGACCCAGTGTCATAGGGAGCAAAACGTCATAAAAATAATGTTGATGTCATTTCTCTGACGTAACGTCTATCTTTTTAAAGACGTTTTCGTAGGCATAAGAATAAAAATAGGTAGGCTATGATTACGAGTCAGTGTGGATTAGGATCTGATTGGCACAAACGAGGTCACTGACCCAGACTATCTAAAACACATATACGGTATATTTTTTAGACAAATTCAGTATAAAAGTTGATATTTGAGCTTTTGGTTCAAAAGAATATGCGATTCCAGTCTGCATAGGCTACAGTAAGTAGCCAGTCTACCTATCTTGACTGTCATTTTCTCCGAACCGGAAGAAGAGTGAACTAGTCCGTGGAGTTCGGACTCTTCCGTCGTCATCCGGAATGATTTCGCTCTCGTAAAGATGTTCCATATAAGTAAGGCACCAGCCATTTCCATTTTGATATACGATTCCGGACAACACGAGGTGTGCAAGCTGAACATATTTTATACGCACAAAACTTGCTTTGCCTGTTAACGCTGACTAGAGCTGGCTTATATTTGTTATTCGTTTTATCAATATACTGCTCCACAGATGATGTCCGTTAAATATATACTGGTCATACCTATTACGGCAAGTATAGCTCTTTTTTCAACCATGTAAATAAAGGCTTCAATTAAATGAACAGTGATAAAGTTATTTAAGTGTGCTGAGTAATAAACAGTTGCCGGTACAAAATGTAAACAAATGCCAACGCTAACGGAAGTTAGAGCTTTGCCCGTGTTTTTGGATATTGTTATTATACGGGCATTCGCGGTATATCGCGGTATTAGGTATACAAGGGATATATGCACATGATTTGATCTGTTTTGTTTGAAAAAGAGCAATCTTTTGATATACGATATCGTATGTCTTTCAGGTTCTTGTGGAATTTGCACGTATGTTTATCTCTAAAATGAACCAGGTCCTCTGTGGCTACGGGTGAGTGGTCTAAGGCGCCATGTCAAGACCACTTACCTGTCACCGCTGAGGTTGTAGGTTCGAGTTATTTTCAGATACTTACTACAGGATGATGGTTCTACTCCGGTTCATGACACGGTCTTCCTTAACTAATAAAACTGGCTCGCCATATATAACATGGCATGTGTTGCAAAAGGCGTTAAACACATTTCCAAAAAATATTTACATGACTGTGTATAAATATAAATAAGTAGGTCCATATCTACAATATGGATGCCCTATGTAAGTAACCATTTCAACGAGAACGGAGACGGTCCTCAAAATCAAATGAAAAAAAAACATATAGGAAGCTGATCTTCAAATCACCATTAAACTTGTTAGAATTTTATTTTAGATATGTATATCTCTATAAACATGTTAGTCGTGTTGATAAAAAAAACTGTACGACTTAATTGAACAGTTGAGTCTATAGATTTAATATCCCGCGGTATGTAGCAGGCCTACAGGTATGATACATGTTTACATTGTTTCCCTTTTTTCCAGACAGTCATCAACAATGTAGAGTATAATTAGGTGTATGAATTGCTAAAAAAAAATTGAGAGTATAATTAGGTGTATGAATTGCTCAAAAACGTTTGCAAGCAGGAAGACCCTATATCGGCACCACGCAATTTTTAGATTGGCCTATTGAAAGCATATATTTCTATTTTATTTTTCATCTGAAAATATTAAAACAATAGTGAGATAATTAAGTAATCAAGTAATGAATAGAGAATGTTAAACTGAGTAAGGACACCATATAGGTGTTGTTTCTC
This sequence comes from Panopea generosa, assembly GCA_029582155.1. Lineage (NCBI taxonomy): Eukaryota > Metazoa > Mollusca > Bivalvia > Adapedonta > Hiatellidae > Panopea > Panopea generosa. The sequence goes on along the minus strand of CM055895.1, from coordinate 79,850,954 downwards.
ATTCAAACAATAACTAGCATTTGTCAGTCTTAAAATAGTCAAATGAAGGATAGACCCATGGTCATTTCAACATACCTAAATGAATGGCTTAAAGAATGGGCTGTTTAAGTATGGTTAATACGGGATGAACAGAATGCAAATCGCTGAATTGTTAAGTTAATTTAAACGGAATAAAATAACAACACTAATAAATATATTGTTTGCCGTTAATTTTCCGTTGTTTGTTTCGATATATATTTTACAATGTTAAAAAAAGCAAACAACAATTCTGGTATAGAAACATTAGTTTCTCCTGGTATACATTAATGTATGTATTCCGCTGCCAATTCTTATATTTCGCATAACGTGTGATATAATAAAATTTATTTTATTGTACAATTAATTAGTTATTTTACCGATTTCAATAAACCCAAAATACCAGACAACTACTTCTAATATCACTACCGTTTTGTAAACGAATCGTTGCTTCTGAATTGTTATTTATTACAATACTGGATAATCACTTAGTACTCATTTCTAAAGTAAAACAAGAAGTGTTCTGCCAAAGCGATTCAGTGTAATATATAATAAAGACAAGATCATTTTACTTACATATGCAGCAAAATCGGACGTATTAGAACTTATTACTAAGACCTGATTACATTAACACTTAACATTTCAACTTTTGTCCTGGACACGAGGGCCTTGCCCTGGTGACCTTTATTGAAAGATTTTCGTCTTCCCCACCCTGGAATGACATATTCATTTTGTGATTTCCGTCTGTCAGTACTGTCCCAAAAGCAATAAGATGACTCTATCATTTTTGTATTAATGGTGTTACATGCCAACCAATGGTTTCAACGGATAGATCGGCACATCTTCTATTGTCATGGAACATCAAATACACTTTCAGTCATCATTAAGTTCATGCAAAAGTCACCATAGTAACGCGAGTTTAGAAGTACGAGGGGCTTTGAAATAAGACGCCATTTAAAAAAACAACAACATTGCCTTGGAAAGCAGACAACTTCCTCAATATCATGCGAAATCTTATAAAATTACAGTGGACGTAATTTCAGATCATGTGCAAATGTCGGTTAATATTTTCAAAATAAAAAATGCTTCATACTTTAAATAGATAATGACTTTCATTTAAATGTCAACTTGACGTCGCACAAATAACGTCAAACTCCCCGTACTTTGTTACATATACATTTTGACTTGTCAAAATTAATGTTAAATGGTGGTGTACAATATTGAAATTTTGCATGCTTATAATTTAAATATGGAAAATTATTCATGCCAAGATTGTTTGGACTGAAACACTTAAAGGCATATTCCTTAGACATTTGTGGTCACATTAACATGTAGCCAAAGCTTGCTGGGAAGGATCACTGTGAGATTATATCTTTTGCGTTCCAGTTCAATAAATTTCGCTGAAACTTGTTGGGAAGGATCAATGTGAATGTGAGTTGTGCTTCCATTTTGCATTCCAGTTTGATGAACTTTGACGGAGATATGTCGCTTTGTATTATATAATTACAATCTTGTCCTTGATTGTCCTTTTGAGCCAACACATGTATTTTAGTGAAACTTGAAACTTCAAATCTAGTTGTGCATATATCCCTTTTGCATTACGGTTCGATGAGTTTCGACTGAATTTCCGACTTTTTCAATGTTGGAATGTAGAAACTATAGGTCACTCTTGAACCATCGTTTGAAATTCACTGACACTTGCTGAAAACAATAACCATGAAGCCTAAAGTTGCTTGTTTGTTGTACATTCCTGTTCAGTAACAGCAAGTTATTGTCCTTTAACTTAATATATGCATGAACAAAATATCCCCTTTCTTCTCCACAATGTAATTAACCACCGCATTTTGACAAAACTTGCTTCGAATGACCAATATGAAGCCTTGATATGCATATACATTTTGCTTTTCGATGTCATTGTAGGCTTTTCCTAAAGCTCCATCACCAGTCCAAAAAATTGCTAGTCGATATAATTAGCAATGATAGTCAAGACAATCTGCATACTTGTAGGAGTGCGTAGAAAAACACGGAAAAAACATATTTAAGTTTTGATTTAAAACTAGAAAATATTTTCAATTTTGATCACACACACAATTTGTAACTTAACTCAAATGTTGTTATTATCAACTGAGACACAATATGTCTCATCTGACTGCAAAAGAAATAATTTGTCTGAAGTGACAAATCTAAATATCATCACTAAACCGCATTACCCTCTCCACTTTTGTCATTTAATGTAAATGAAACCAATATACTAGTATTCATCATAACAGCGGAATTGATGGCTACTCTCCCAAAAAAAGAATCCGTAGTAAGTTTGTTTTATTGATTATATTGATAAACTTTGATTTTAACTAACTTTTATTGATTTTGTTATATACTTGTGTAGCTTTATGATCATAGTTGTAGTTTTAAATACAAATATGTATATGAGGGTTACCAATGATGTTCCAATGACACACACACACACACACACACACACACACACACACACACACAAAGAAAGCGTCAATTTTCAATATATATTTATTCGACTACATTTTTGTACAAGCTGTCTCTCCCGAGTCTAAACATAAATTATAAATATTTTCATTTAAACGGCATCTTTCTTTCCTAATATCGAGCAACATATACAAAAATAAACATGACTTCTGTAAGTGGTTTACAAGTGTTTACTTGCCATTTATTGTAAACAGCTCATTAAGTAAATGATATCTTTTGTTAGGATATGTGAACATACATGTATACACTTTCTCTACATCACGTTTAACATGTATTTTCTAGCATACGCTTTAAAAGCTCCTTAATTGTTTACCCGTGTCACTGGCTAAATGAAGTCAATCAGTTACAAGGAGTAAGATATATATTAACATGGTTGTTCTATTTGTTGAATGCATCTTATATCGTTTGACGAGTACTCGGCCTTCAATCATAAATTATTTGACCATTACACCTCATGGAATGTGCCCAATTACATGTAGCTCATGTTGTAACGGTTATAAGTATTCCAATTTTTACTAAAATAAAGTAAAGATTGTTCCAAAATTAAACTATTAAACTAATATTATAAAAATATAAACGATGATTCATGGGTGTTTCTAAAATAATGAGCACTTTAACAACATATATCCTTCTTATTTAGACTTATATAAGGTCGGGGTTTGGTTCCCGGTCTGGTCATAACGCAGATTTGAAAATGGTACTAGAAGCTTTTTCGCTTGGAGCTCAGCATTTAGAGATTAATTCTAGATCTGGATGGCATGGTGAAAGTTGAAAATATGTGTATAAAGCCACATTATGTCAACACAACACCGGGGTCGAGTGTATGGAGAGATGTATCGGCATTACCAAACTGTCATTGAGGAAGTTACAGTATTCCATTAATGTTAAACGTCTAACGAGGTAGTAAGTGATATTAACTGAACGGTTTTACCCATCCTGGGATAAAACTTTCAGCCTTCCGAATGTCAGACTATCTTTTTTCGATTTACTCTCATCTTTGACGCAATATATTTAACTTTGTATTACAGTCATTTACGTTACCTTATATATTTTGATTGATTTATCATTGTTGCAAATGAATACGTATCGATTATGACATAATGTGCATCAGATATTTAAGATAATTACATCCAGATATCACACGTTATCTAAATTAAAACAGAGTTATGGATGAACGCATATACTACTGAGGAAGAAATATTTGTTTTAGCCAAATACACTTTCAATTATGCCTCTTTAAAACCAAATGTAATTTGATCTAAATATTGAGAACAAGATTTCGATTTTGTGAGATTTGATTTTGATGAGATCTCAATTTTGTAAGATTTAGTCTTGATATTTTGTCGAAGAGATCATATTCAAAAGCTAGTCCGGGTTATTTTATAACCAATGAATCAATGATATACCTGTATGGCGTTTTTACCTATCCGTGAAATAACCTACATAGTTATGCGATCGAAAAACCCGGAAATGCATTGTCATTTTTGCAATCCGTAACTTTAAGTACTGTCTTGCCTACCATAATGGTACATTGTATATCCATTAATCTCAATATTTATTGACTAACCCCTGTGACATTAAGGTGGGTTTCTAAAAGCTATTTACTCATGCTATCATAAGCGATGCAAATAGAAGCAGCTGCTTTTAATTAATTTGACCACTACGCTTGTTAGGTAGTTGGCCTGCTGATATTTTATAATAGCTCTACGGATATATTGTGTTGACTTACTGATGTCGGAGTGTTTCTGAATTATCTTATACAATAAAACACACGAGCATAATTCAAATACACGTATGTTCACATTGATAAGTTATGATATTGACTCTGCTAATTCTGCATACTAACATATAATACATAGAAACAATAAGATTGATACTGTAGTATATTTGAATTGATTTGTAATGTTCAAGAAAAAAAATAGAAAAAAAGGAGCCTGGTACTAAATTGTATTTAATTTTATCGCATGCAGATCTTTATTAAATGGTATTAACATTGTTAAAATTAAGTGACACCTATTTATGAAACTAGTTAATAGCATATTCGAAAAAAAAACTCTTTGTAAACGGCTGTTTTGGTTGTAAATCATATAAGTATTTAACAAATTTTGTTTTTGAACTTGTAATGTCACCAAAAATACTTCTGAAAATGTGTATATTTATTACTAAATATGTTATTATACTTTTGTAATAAGTATGCATATCATTTATTGTATAGTTATCTGTACGGTTTATGAAAGGGTGATCCAATCCGACCCTCATAAACCTATGACGGTTTGAATAAACGGATCACCATAAATTAAGTGCTTGAAATTCAAAAGCATCTCCACCCCATCCCCCTCACACCCCCCCCCCCCCCCCCCCCCCGGAAAAAAATTATATAAATACATATGACTTAACAACTTAACCGAGAAATACAGACAGCATGATACATGTTCACGGTTTTATTGAGTCTTGATATGCGATATCAAGTATCGACCTATAATGAATGAATTCCATTGAAACTATTCTATAGCCGGTGTACATTTTACAAAAGAAATGTTAATTATTGCAGAATGACATTAAAGACGAATAACCAGTGAAAGTAAATTGTTCCCTCATGCGTTGTAAGATATAAATGTGTTTACGACCCACTGCAACAAGATTGTTTTTGACAAGATATAGACCCGTTTCTAGATATAACTGACATAAACAGTTTTCGTGACAAAGCGATGAAAATTTAAAGTATTGGAGAACTTATAAATATATAGATAGAGTATAATATTGAGGAGATGTTGATATAACATTTGTCTACGATGCATCGACCATGATTGTATCATCACCTTAAAAAACGAATCAGTTTAAATTAAGGTATCCCGCCAGAATATCCTCTTCAAAGTACAACAACATATCAATTTTATTTTCATATCCAGTGTATAAATCTTGTAAAACTGTCACATCACAGACAATAGCCTCCATCAGGGTAATCGGGCATTTCTCTCCACATTTACAGTTATATACTATCATAGTAAGAAAATGGGAGTATTTCACGTCAACTGTCGTCTGCAACATGATACAATTCTTCTTCTTCTTCCGATAAAGTGCACCACCATATAAGCGGTATCCTCGCAATGTAGATTAAAACTTAGGATGAGTGTCAATACGCTATCATTTTTACAAATGGACTGTAATAACTTCTTATTATAATTAATAAAATGCAGTGCAGAAAGGATAAATGCATTCTTACAGAAACAGGAAAGGCTGAACATTTATTGTACTCGTAATCATCATATCAATATTTATCTTCAGATCAAATAAACTAAATTATAATTGTTTTATAATCAAGCAAGATGCAAATTCTCACGAACGGTTTTTAACTAGTACAGTTGTTGAATAATGCAATACAAGAAACATTTGTTAAAGTGAATAAGGTCAGCGTTCTACAACTCACTGTCGAACTTGTACAAAATAATATATCTGAATTATCACTGTTATGGCATCTTTATCAAATATTGATACTTGAATTGGTATAAAAAAGGAATTATACTTAAAATAAGGTATGATATCCATTAAACGAGAAATCACATTCATCGTTTATATTAACCGAATGCAGTATAGAAAGACATGAGACGTAGGCTTGTTTTACTATTGGTAACTGAACTTATATCAGACCATATCTGGTGAAAACTGTGTCACTTGTATATAACTACGTTTATTTTAAGGAGCGAGTTTCAGTTGTAGAACGTTGTTAACGACATGTGCTATGTACACAGTTAGTAGAAACTGATTTTTGCGTTCAAGCCCATGTCTAATATATGTTCAACGCACACGTAATCGTAATATTTACATTATTTATGCAAGGTAATCCGTGGCCGGGTGGTCTAGGGTGCTGTCGTCAAATGTTCACTTACCTCTCACCGTTGAGGTCGTGGGTTCGAGTAAAGTGCAGACAAAACTTCATGTTAGAAAGTTATCCAGCTACTTGCATAAAATACGGTTGTTAAAATGATGTCTTCCTCATGTTTTTAAAACTGGAAATGCCATATATAACATACCGACTGTTGAAAATAGCGTTGAACTCCATTTAGAAGATATTTGTGGTTAAAACAATGTATTATGAACTATCTATCAATAATCCAGTTTATACTCGCACATTTATTACTGTATCCTTATGTATCATCTTCGTGTTTCCTAGTCTATTACAGATTAATTTATACTTAATTATTTTAACTTGATTGTGAACATTTATTACAACTTAGACAAATCACGCTCGAAGTCTTCTTGGGTAGAACCAATACTAAGAATATACAGAAAAGGTGTCTTGCTCAAGGACACCACACATAGCCGTGGCAGACGACCAAACCAACGACCCTCTGATCTTGGGTTCGATGCTCTACCACATGTTTGAGAAAAAACCCTCGTCTTTTTTTCAAGATATGACACCTGCAAAATAGTAAAAAAAACAACACAACATCAAGTTTCAGTTATAAATATTTATTACAAAATATATACATTGAATAACCAAAATTGAAATTTATAAATATTTATTACAAAATATGCAATTATTTCTCTGACAGAGAAGGATAAATCCTTGCCTACTTGAAATGACATTTAATATAGTGTTTAATCATTTTAACTCCTTTCGCGCGGAAACATTTCTCAATTTGCTCACAACAAACTAACAAGCTCTGGTCAATATCGCCGCCATTTTCCAATCTCATCACCTAGCCAGTAATCTAATAAAACTGTTTATTATAACATTTTAAAATCCTGTTGAGTTTCATGTCTCATATATTGATGTAATATAGTTTAACAATTATATAACATTTAATACATGTAATCCTTTTCTCTCCAAATATGCATGGTAAAATAAATAAAAATACATTTATACATAAATTTGAATTATTTCTTTTTATGTTTAATGCAATATAAATTAAAGCCTATGAATAAAACATTTATAGTAACTTTGGAAATAAATTTAGTGGAAATCATCCATGCAGATAGATGGACGGAAAAAATCAACAAAACAATGTCCTGTTTTAATTACAAATAAAAAAATGAATGTCTACTTTACTGAGGCTATAATTTATATATTTTTTCATAAATCATCGAACATAAATGTGTTTTTTGTAATATTTTAGTTATGTTGTTTGTTTGCTGACGATCAATTATGACTTAACGCATAAATATATATGAAACTTGGTATGGTTAATTGTGGATAGCCTCGGCCCCAGCTGACCTATGACGAGGAAATTAATATTTCTTCTTCTATATGTGAATATTGTACGGTGTATTGAGAGATGGAACAACCGACCCTCATTACGGCGTGAACGTATAAACCACCTTTCGGTTGTTCAAAGTTTCTTTTTTATTTCCATACGCACATGCAAGTGGTTAAGATCACATGACCAAGCTTTGTTTCTGAACAATTAATAACTGGAACACATTTATGCCTGTTTTTCTATTTTTGATAAAACAAGTGAAAATAATATTGAGTTTGAAGAACTAGATGATTGAAATATTATAATTTGACTTCAATTTAAAAATAATCAAAATTTTCTTTTATTACATCACTATTTGATTCAATCCTGGTAGCGAATCTTGTGGTACGGTGTTTTTGTATACCCGTTTCTTTTACCAGTTTTAAATACTGTTGTTTGATATACGATATTCGTCTTTCACTTCTGATTTCAGTGGGAAAAGTATTAGTTCCTTGCGGTAATGGGTGTGCTCGAGTACTGGTTAACCTTCCAGGATATCAGGAAAGAGTGGTTAGGTTAACTAGACGCCCGTTAACCAACGATGGCATAAACATGACGTTAGATATTTAAACAAAACAAAATTATGTTGTGTGTATTCTTCTAATTTAAACGTGACCCCGGTTATAGTTATATATATGATATATAATTGATATACATGAAGTTTTAATTTTTCATTTTAACCAATCTGATTGAAAGATTTCCTCCAATGTTAGACGTCTTTCTGTATCCGGTTCTAAAATTTGATAAACTAACAGCTTGCACTGTTCGCTGACTTTGTCAGCAACTTTAGTCGGAAACACAAATTCTCATGCCAACTGCTTCTGTACCATCACAGTTACATTAGAATCATCAAACGGCATGGTGCCGCACAACATGGTGAACAGTATACATCCCATACCCCCATACCCCAAATATCGTCATGCTTTGGGTTATAAGGAATTCCACGTAACAACTCCGGGGAAGCATAGGCGATGCTGCCGCAGAAAGTTTTGCACTTAACGTCGGCAACATCGGTAGCGGAACTACGGATAAATCCAAAGTCACTCAAGGCTGCGGAATTATCTTTGAAAATTAAAATATTTTTACATTTTAGGTCCCTGTGAACAATGTTCATGTCATGCAGGTATTTCATTCCCTTTGATATATCTCTGAATATTCCTTTCGTATTTTTTTCCGGTAAAAATCCACATCGATGTATCAGCTGTAGCACGTCCCCTATTTCGGCATATTGCATAACCTGGAATACAAATTCTCTATTCTGGATAATTTCATAAGTACAGATGACATTTTCATGTTTTATAAATGGGTGTATCGAAACGTACATCCCATTGATTATTTCTAGTTGACACAACAAGACGTAACACTGAGGTTTTCTCACCATTTACAATACTTTCACCGCATATATTGGAGCATATAAACAAACATTGGTTGTAACTATATAAAGTCTTGGTTTTAGAAGCTGATGCTTGAAATTCTAACAATGACACTTGCCACTTTCTATTAAATGATAACGGTGTTTTTAGATGGTTTTTGAAGTGTCATGGTTTATTTTCCGGAAAATAATCATCACTTTCATCACTACGTAGATACACAATCATGTTTCTTTGACTTCCTCACTAAAAATCCATGAAACAAATGATTTCGAAAAACCTTACTACAACACTAAATACTCTGTTTTTCCTTGTTTTTTTCCCTCTTTTTCAATATTTTATCGATAAACCATGAACTGTTTTCATCTTTTTCTTCTTTTTGCCATTCTGAATTGTAAAATATTCCAGATATTTTCTCGCTGCTCATGTCCTTTATTGAATACATTGGGAGCCCACAAAAACATATGGATCTATTTGTGAGTAATCAAAGTGATTTAACGTTCAAGAATAAAATTGTTTTGCTTTAAGAGTTCCTCCAGCGAACAAATCTTACTGGTCACTTATGATAACCATGAGAATCCGTCTTCAGTGATGTCAGATCAGATAAGCTTTATCAAGATGTAAATGTAACGAACTAGGGAGAGGTCAGAAGGGCAATCAAGGACATTCAAGTATCCGCCAAACATGCGGATGTCCTTTTTCACTGATACTTTAAACACGTCATTCAGTTTAGATCACCTCATGTGTAGTAGGGATGTTACACATATACACATCATTCTATCCCGTGTCAGGGGCGTAGCTAGCGTTTCGCACGTGCGTAACATTGAACCAAATATTGAAAACTAAAATGATACCATAACCAATAACAAAAGTTTCGGTTGTAGAACCAAATATGATACCATAACCAATAACAAAAGTTTCGGTTGTAGAACCAAATATTGAAAACTAAATTGATACCATAACCAGTAACAAAAGTTTTGGCTGTAGAACCAAATATTGAAAGCTAAATTGATACCATAACCAATAACAAAAGTTTCGGTTGTATGGATTTTTTAACCCATATAACCATTTGCTTCCATCCATTGGTAGTGCATTTTAACATGAACAACAACTTAGCTACGTTCCGCATGCACTATAAGAATATATAACAATAAAAACAGAGATAATAAATGTTTTATAACAAATCTTTATTGCAACCAGTTCTCAACACCAAAATAGTATAATAGACACATTCAACACAGATATATTCACAGTAATTCTTACAATGGAAAATCATTAGTATTCTCCCTTTAGTATACATAACTGGTATATAGTGTGAAACATATTCTAAATTTTATCATATGAACGTCTCTTGTATTTCAAACCTGGATTGGGCAACACATAGCCTATACTACTACTTAACAAAAACCAACCACAAATCTTTATCAGGATGCTGTATTGTCAGATTAATAATTGCTGCTAAGATGATACCATACACAGCAATTATCTGAAATATTAAAATAACTTTGTTTTCAGCAATTCTATTGCTACATAAGCGACTGTTAGTTGATAGTGAGTTTACTTCATCTTGCATGGATATGTCAGTTGGTTCTGTCATGATGCTAGAAACACATAAGCTGTTCCGTTGAATATTGGGTTCTATCTGTATTGTTTCCCTTTTTTCCATAAAATGTGAATAGAATGTTCTATTGTTTTCGCAACAAATATTAGTTTACTGCTTCGATAAGCTTCCAAAAAGATAAGCTGTATTACAGGAAACTCGCAAGCAGTATAAAATCCATGGTGTTGAAAATAGGTTTCTTCTGTTGTTCTGTGAAAATACTACGAAAATGTACAACTTATATACACGATGGGGTATAAATTCGACCTTGAACCGATGACTGTCGCGCTAAATCGGATTGATATTGCGCCACTTCCAATATCCTTGATTAATATGAGCGCGCGCTAAATCGGATTGATATTGCGTCACTTCCAATATCCTTGATCAATAAGCGCGCATGAAGCTAACATTATGTGACTTTAAATTGACTTTCTGAATAACCTTGAGCTACTGACATGCGCGGTGGAAACACGATATGACCTTAAGATATGCGCACGAATCAAATGACCTAAATCTGACCTTGAAGAGATGACGTAGGTTGACCTCGATTCTAACATGCGCGCTAATGTGAGTGATCCTGACTGTCCTTGACACTGACCCAGTTCTAGGCCTGGACCCACCGGACAAACCTCCACGGAGCCTCATTTGTTACTACTGATGAGGTGCAAATTGTGTGACGCAAACTATAAACATTATTTTATTGATTCATTTCAGTTAGCAATGACATGGTAAAAATGATCTTAACCTGAAAAGAACTTTGAAAAAAAACGTCGTAAGCCATGCCAGGAAATAAATACGATTAAACATCAAGAAGATCACGACATGTGAACTTTTAGCGGGGGCATCTATGAAATACATGTGCAAGGTGACAACGATTGTCCTTGCGATGATACTGACACCAAGCTGGATGAATTGAAAATACAATATGTACAAATTCATCTTAGTTTTACCAATAGGCGTAAGGACACAACAATAAATTAAAATATAGAAGGAATGGACATTTGTGTCAACGAGATATATACCAAAGGTTTCGACAAAATTATAATAACAACAAACCATGCTATACTTTTATAGGTCGCAATCGTCTATTTTAGATTAAAAAAAATCATCTTTAGAAGTATTCAAAAACTTCACTTTAGAGCAATGGCAACATCTCTTAATGATTAAGTCACAATATCAGGCGAGGTCTCGATTACATGCAACTGACTTTGCGCTGGCTGTCAATCAGACAAGTTGATAATCCAATTTCTATTGGTTGCTACTCAGTCATTTTCCAATGCTTTCTTCTTCCTTAGGCAAGTTAACGATATCTAAGTAGCACTTCATTGTATTTACTTAAACAAAGCCGCGTTGCCAGTTGGTGGAGCGTTAGTCTTTCTCCCGCCAGGTCCATGTATAGGTTAGAAATTATATGTTTCATGTAACTTCTAACCCACTTAGATGTTGTTCTACGTTCTCGTTCCTGGGTACCAGTCATGGTTTTGTTGCATAATTTTTATTTATAGAATTGAGCCAATGAAAGCCATGAAAGAATTCTCTGTTATTTCACGTTTCCGTGAAATAAATGTTGATAACTTCATGTAAATAATTTGAATAATGATATATATTACAAAATTGTATCTAGATCCTGAGCCGTATCCAGAGTTTGAGTTCACATGAGCCACACTCCCAACCTTGGTAGGCTGATCTGCTACCAACACGGTAGAAATTAATGAAATGAAAACACCGACGGTCGTCCATGAAATTCTACCACTGAAAAAAATAGTTCAACGATTGAGTTCCGAATCCTATTCTGACACAGACTTTATTTCTACTCAACCATTGTTTGGCCAGGTCTCGGTCAGTTCTTAAAATTCGCTTATTTCAGTACGTTAAACAAGTTTAAAGGATAAGCATCTCTGTGAACATACAGCAGTGCAAGGCCATTCAACCGGCCCCCTTTCATTGACGTTCTGGATCAATTCTTTACAGGCCTTATAGACTATTAGTCTGTATAACAAACCAAACTCTTCTGATTGGGTCCGTAATATATCAGCACATTTAAGCACATTGATTGGTCAGTTACTTCAGGGGAAATTGAATGACGCCGTAGTTTAGTAAGCGTTGAATGTCTATGAATTGTGGGACAGTCATAGAATTCCCTGCTTTTTTCAATGGGAGTATTATACCTGATTCAGGAGATACCTATAAGAGTTCTTAAAGTAATTTAAAAACGGTGTCAATTTTTGGATAATATGATTAATTGCGCACCTTTAGTCCGTCAAGTAGTGACATGGGTGTTTTAACACTAATGTTTTAATGTTTCCATCGGACAAATTCAGACTCAAACTGACTAGAAAATTGAATGTCAGATGCGAATTCTTATTCTCCAATTCTGCGATTATTTCCTGGCACCAAATACTCCCAGTTGACACACCGTCCAACTCTGTGGGAAACCGACTTGTCATATGTGAAATAATGTTATCGGCAAGAAGATAAAAATGGGTTATTTTGTAATATTCAGCAAGGAACAGACTTTTCCCAGCGTTCTCCCTATGCAGCTCTAAACATCGATTGTAGATGATACTCGTTTGGCTCTGCTATATACTTTACTAAAGGTGTCAATCTTATTTAAATAACTAGTTTAATAGTGCCGCTTCTTTGTGAGCATAACGATCACAGTCAGTAGCTTGTAAAACTTTGAACAAAAGTCGTATATGAAGCTCAGATATACTGTGTCATGGTCACTACAAATATAAATTCAGAATATTCCATGACTTGTAACTAACCGATGGCATAGCAGCAATATGTCCAGTTGAATCGTCCTTAATATTATTTAAGGCGTAGTAAATCCTGTCGTAATATACCAATAGGGTGCTTATCGAACCAATTCTATCTTGTGTCAGATAGTGTTGGTAAGGATCGATACTTATCATGTCTTGGAATATGATACGTCGCTTATGTCTCCGTTAAATTCACAAGCAATTTTGATACAGCACCTGGCATTTGTTGTTGTTTTTTATTTCAAAATAGTTAGATCTACGCGTTTGGCAGAGTTCTAGGAGAAAAAAAATAAGTTTGTGAACAAACAGACATAAAGTTATTGTTTGTTTTTTGTTGTTTTTTATTAATTTGCACAAGATACCGCGACAACTAGGTTAATGCAATGACTATTGCAATGATAAAAATATTTTGCATTTAGATATAGGGGAGACCGGGGATAGTTGTTATACTGGGTAAGATATTACAATACGTGTAGACGTCGCGTCAAAAGCTAATAAGTGTAAAGTCAAAACGCCGTAAAATACGAACCTCAACCATACGTTAATTTTGATTAACTTTAAAAATAACTTGCATTAACACTTGATTTGATGTTTTATTGCACTATATAATAAGTTTATAACAATACATTGAAGTCATTCGCAAAAAGTAACTGTAAACTTTAGCTCACATGTCAATGGTATGATCGATTTAAATACATCTGCGTAATATGTAATACGTCTACATACATATAACATTATATTTATCGAGATCCTCTATAGTGTACTTTCAAAGTTGATAGATAATCGTCTACATTCAAATTGAATGTTTTATATGTTTCTGTAATATAAAGAATAGATGGCGCAAGGATAAGGGTTATATATTTACATTCCTTAAAACCATATTTTCTCAAATACATGCTACGCTCCTGACTATCTCGACAACACACCTGATATGCTGTTTTCTCCAGAAAGAATACGCCCATTTCCTAAGGCTCCCCAAATAAAAAACACAGGAGAACGAAAGAAACGTAGTTGCACAGTTCTTACAGATACACCAGAGAAGAATGCTATAGAAGAGGAATTTAATCTGAAACAAAATAATTCAAAAAGTGGAAAATCTGTTAAAATGTCAGCTAAAAAGGCGCTTACTAGTAAACTGCAGAAACGAAACCGAACAGAAGAAGTCTAAACTCAAAAAGAAAGTTAAAGTCAACGCAGACGTGATGTTGTCAGATGAAGACGATTGATTAATTGAATATTTAGCGTCATTTTTATGCCATCGATGACTAACAGACGATCAGTAAACCTAACCACTGTTTCCTGGGATTAACCAGTACTTGAGCAGACCCCGTCTCCGCAAGTAACTGAAAGCTTTCCCACTTGAATCAGTGGTGAGAGACGAATGATAATGAGACACAATGTTGTATATCAATCATTACGGAGACTGTTGCTGGGCGGAGGATTCGAACTTACGACCCTGGATTGATAGTCAGACGCGTAACCGACTAAGCTAATCGGGCCCGGCTAGATGAAGATGAATGGTATTGCTTAGTATGCGTCGAGCCGTACTCGAATAGTCGGGCAAGGGAGGCGTGGATCAAGTGCCTTGGATGCAAGGGTTGGGCACATGAGGGATGAACTAATGTGCCCAAAAACAATGTTTATATTTGTCACAATTGTGACTCCGACGGGGAAGTTGATGATACGTTTTAAGTTTAGCCTAGGTGCATATGGGTCATGATGGCATGTTTCTTATACAAATTAAGGCTATAGCCAATCAAATCAATTAGAGTTTGGTACAGTGAAATTAGTAGACCCTTATCAGAGTTTAGGAGTGAACAATTTTTCTTTTTTGAATTTCGTTGGTTGTTTAACACGTTTTATTTTCAAATTGGTTGTTTTGTAAAAAGAAATGCAATGATATTATGAAAAACATTACATGTTGACTTTTACTTGTTAAAAATACAAAACTATAAATTGTAACAATTTACCCCAAACTCTGTATCAATTTACCCCACTATTGGGGCAAATTGTTACATTTCACCAGCCTCATACATCTAGTTGTGTAGATAGAAATAGTTATACTTTATAACATTACTTTTCATTGTTGTAAACTTCAAATATTGAGCTTTTTACAGATATACGGCTGATCTAAATCAGCTAACTATTAAAGTTGATGTGCCTAACCATGCAGAAAATGTAACAACTACCCCCGCCGGTCTCCCCTAGCTTTGTTATTCTTGTCTGCACGCTACCGATTTCCCCATTCATCATTGAAGTACCATCAAATCCCTTACCGCGCCATTTTGGCAAATCTAAATAATATTCTGTTAAAGTAGAAATCATAGCATCAGTGATTTTATCACATCAGTTTTGGGCATTTCAACGAAACCAATTTTTTTTCTATATTGGGCAGTTTTTTAAGTCATACCTTACTCACGAACTCATTTGCTCAACAATTCCTGCATCAGTTGATTCATCTGCCATGAATGTGGATTCATTATTGAATTTATTAAACGAGTTGGGAAAAATATATTATGCGAGGCTCTGACGACCATTAGATCTAAATTAAATCATTTTTCCCAACAAGTTTAATAAATTCAATAATAATATAAACAAGAATATCATATTCGTTTTATCATAAACTCAGAAAAAGTGTACATAAATTTACCATTTATTTAACAGACAACCTCTTTAAGGAATTCTAACCTATACTGAGACATGATCGGGTATATTAGTTTCCGTGAAGCATCATATGACGTAACGTATCAAAATAACGTCATTTAACCATGACAAATCGACGATTTTTTTTTTGTGAAATGACGACAGCGACGACAGTCGGAAATTATGTGGGTTTTATATATCACGTGACACGCACAAAACACGCGTCATTTCTTACTTCCGCCCAAGACGGAATACGAGGAGAAGTACAGCTTGTAAATTATTCGACTTTTAATAGTTAAATCAATTGTGTTGTTCCGCTAATTTCTTTAAGGCAAGATAAGTAAAATGTATGAGTGAAGCAAAACAATGAAGCTGTGATGTTTACCATGAACTTTGGTTCGAAGTATGCCATGAAGACGATCACAAAAGACGGCCATCTTGTTTATCAGTAAATTTATTTCATAGTTTCGACGGTGATCTCCAAAAGTAAAAATGGCAGTGGTTCATTATAAGTTCAAAAATAGCATAGACTACGATTCAATCACGTTCGATGGATTGTCAATATCGCTGGCAGATCTGAAGAAGAGCATTCTTCTAAAGAAGAGAATGAAAACTGAAGACGTAGATCTGCAAGTTGTAAATGCCCAAACTGGAGAGGGTGAGTGGTTCTTTCTCTCAGTTATGACGTATTCATTTCTACATTGCCTAAATCAAAGGATGATTGCCACTAAGGTCCACAAGGGAAGGGGCACCTAAGGGTTCCGTTAATGTATGCAGGCTTACAACAAGAGCCTCGCTGATTTGGAAAAATGGCACATTTGATAGGAAATTTGGTGACTGATATTTCTTGTACAGATTATATTTTCAGTTTTTTTCTAGTGAATTGCATTTCTATTTACGCGGGGAAAGAAATGTGTCATTTCTTGGCAGACCTACAGTCAAGGGCCACTTCTATGTTGAAAGCAAATTACCCAGCGCTTTGAATATCCTTATGTTGTGTAAAACAGTGTTGTGTTACTTGAAGTCAAGTTTTTTTGTTTTTTTCACCTTGAAAAATATATCGTGGTCAAGTTTCTGTCCTATCAGAAAGAAAATATTTCTTATTTACCATATTTCTTCTTTTTTGTTTACAATATCACTACATTCAAATATCGAGTAGTTCTAAAGTATAGAAACATATATTAAGATGTGTTTGCTCTGATTTTTCACGGAAAAGGTACAGATTTCGGAACAGCTTGTAATCATCGGGTTAAAATCTGTTTTATTATTTCAAACGCAAACATATTTAGTAGACAAACTTCTTTCCAATTGTTAGAATATAAACAGAAAGTGTGCTTTGCTATTTTACCTCCATAATGAAATCAAATATTTATTATTCTGTTATAAACTCCGCTTGTTTATCAGATGATTACTCCGCCTTGTTTATGTTTGCTCGCTGTGACTGCAGGACAGGTTGATTAAGATTTCCACTGTAAAATAAGCTGTCAGCTATGCGCATTAATATCAACTCTATTGTGAGCACTACTGCTCCATCATTATTTAGTTTTTCATGAGCGTACGAATAAAGATCACAAATGAACTTTTTTATTTGTTTTTTTTTTTAACCAAAACAGGCCGGCAGCATTGTAGTGCTGTTCATTTTGGGAAATTACATAATGCAGCTGAAAATTAACAAACAATTTTTAGCAATACTGGTTAAAGACCAGAAGTGCTTATTTGATGGCGCATTGTCCATCGTCTGTTAGCAGCATTTTCTCTGAAACCATTAGGCCAATTAAACTGAAACTTCACATGGATGTTTCTATTGCATAGGAGACTATACAGAAGATTTTTTTTTTTCGATCTGAAATTCAAGATGGCTGCCGTTATTAAAAATAGTACAGAACTTGAAAAATCTTCTTCTCATGAACGGCCCAACAGAATACTGTCTCAAGTAGACACCGTCACGATATGACTGAAAAATGGTTGAAAGCTACGCTAAACACCATACAACCAACCTTAAATGATATGTCAGATTTGTTCATATTTGGCATAAATTATCCCTCTGTGTAGGGGTTTGATTGAAGATAAGAATTTAGGGGCTAAAATTTATTGGGGCCCAGTAAGGGGACTTAGAATTTTACATAGGGATACTATGGGAAAACAGCAAATTCTCTTTTTCTTTCATCTGTTCTCAAACCACTAGGCCAATTAAACTGAAATTTCACATGGATGTTTCTATTGCATAGGAGACAATACAGAAGATTTCTTCGATCTGAAATTCATGATGGCCGCCATTACTAAAAATAGTCGAAAATTTAAAAAATCTTCTTCTCATGAACGGCCCTACAGATTTTCAAAATGTTTATGTAGTAATGATGACCAACTATAGTTCTGTTAGATTTGTTCAAATGGTGTCCATAGGGTTAAAAATGACCCTGCCCCGATGGTTCAATTAGGGGACACATGTCAATATAATTTTATTTTTTTTAAATGGAAATAGTTTTGCCTTTATCTTCACAAAAGCATTGTTTGGTGAAGGAGGTTCAAATTTGTAAAAATGACTGGGTTCCACTGTCTTAAGGGGTCAGGATGGGTCCCAAAAGGGTAAAAATTGAGAATTACTAAAATCGTTTTCTTAAGAACCGGTATGTCAGATTTGTACATATTTGGCATAAATTATCCCTATGTGTTGGGGTTTGATTGCAGATAAGAATTTAGGGGCTAAAATTTATTGGGGCCCTGTAAGGGGACTTAGAATTTACATAGGGATACTATGGGAAAACAGAAAATTCTCTTTTTCTTTCCATTTATTCTAAAACCACTAGGCAAGCTAAACTAAATATATTTCTGTTGCATAGGAGACTATATATAAGAGGTTGTTTTTTTTCGATTTGAAATTTAAGATGGCTGCCATTACTAAAAATAGTCCAAAACTTAAAAAATCTTTTCAAAATGTTTATGTAGTAATGATGACTTACTATAGTTTTGTTAGATTTGTTCAAACGGTGTCTCTAGGGTTAAAAATGTTCCCACCCCGATGTTTCTATTGCATAGGAGAATTTCAAAAAGTGCTACAGCCGCTATGAGTCAGTAGAGCGTCCTCAGGTCCTCTTGGGCCTCTTGTTTTTATAAGCTTTGAACTCACTTTTGATGGCAAATGTACAATTTCATCATTGTGTTATTGCAACACATTTTCCAATTCCAAAGGGCCAATTTCCAGTTTCAAAACGGAAAATGCAAAGAAATGCGTTTGAATTATACATGTAAAGTAAAGTTGATGGTTGTTATTACAGAATACTCCTCAGCCAACATGATGATTCCCAAAAACACATCCTTGATACTGGCCAGAATTCCAGTGGCGGGCTTGAAGAGGAATGAGACAGTTACACCCCAGACAAAAGCTAAGAAGTGGTAGGTCATTGTTTGAATTTATTCATGAACCTCTGTATATATGTCCCAATGCTCTGTCATCCAATTACCACATACCTCTCAACTGAGGTCATGGGTTCAAAATCTTAATGTGAGAAATTTTACCAGTTACATACAAAGGAATGTTGATTGTAATTAAATTCATTCTGAGGTTTTACACTATCAATAAAACTTGACATGTCAGATATACCCATCTAGTGTTACAAATATCCTTGAACATCCATTCTAGCCCAAGTTGGTCCAAAGATTAGGCTGTCATTAATATTTAGTTAAATATAAAAGAACTGAAAGTTTTAGCAACATATTATATTTTGCACCAGTTGCTGTGTGTGCCAACTACATTGTTTACTCAGAGCTCAATTCTTACTTAAGCATTAATGCATTATGTTGTTGGAACATTAAGTAAAAATTTTTATCAAAGATTTATTTCAATTGTGCAGAGATGCCAACTCTTCCGATTTTGGCGGAGTGAATCCGATTTTTGTATGAAAAATCAGCTCTCCGATTTTCCATGAATTGTCTCCTATTTTTAAAAAAAATGATCCAGGATAAATTTAACGGGTAAAACAAATAATCAGCACTGTTTACACTGACACTGGTTTTGATGTTCGGACATTTCCGTACGCGCTACATCACCTCTAGAAGCGCTATTAATCATGTTATCCGGAAAATACCTGAGTATTTACAAAAACTATCGGATGATCCGGAAAGGCCGATCAACAACCTTCAAAATCCAATATGGCGTATGCAACACCATCAAAGAAAAAAAAAGTACGAACATAAACAAACATTTATTAAAAGTTACACCGATGCATATCCTTGCTTTTCGACATCGCTGATAGGGGGTGCATTATTGCATTCTGCAAGGTCTGCAATGCAGAAATTATGTTATCTCACGGTGGGATGGGTGATTTGAAAAAAACATTGCTACAAAACAGCACATCACCCGCTCAACTTGTCAGTGACAATGGTTGCGGCAACTCAACCAATGGATGAGTCGGTAATTAAATCCCAATAAAGCTTAATTTGAATGTTCAATAAAGCCTCGCTTTTCATCAGTTTGTCAGCTTTTTTAATTTTTTCTATAAAACTCGATCACTCGATCCTCTTTTTCATCAGGTATTATGAAATATTTCATAATGAATACATGACTTTTTATCACTGAAAAGTGCTGAAATGCCATCTCAGAGCATCTACAACTTAAAAAAATCCACCAGACCCCCTCGAAAACCCATCGCTTTTGACCACACTCCTATTTTCAGTAATTAAGGGTTGGCATCTCTGATTATAGAGAGGATTGGTGTTATCATATACCATCATGTTGCTCTTTGGGAACATTAAAAATCATTCACAATGATTTATGTCAGAATAGAATCGTCATTTAACATATTTACTGTTTAAATACACTATAAAACGAGTTTGTAAAAGTGATTAATGAACAGGCTTCAAGATGTATGTGAAATTAACAAATAAAGAAACTAGTTTTAAAATTATTTATTTTACTTGGATTGTGAAGCAAGTTATTACAACTTGGACAAATCATGCTCAAAGTCTTCCTAGGTAGAACACTGACTTGTACTAAGCATAAATGGAAAAGGTGTCTTACATATAGTCACTGAAGGCGGAGGATTTTAACAGTAAAAAAATAACCGTCCAAAAATGTGCATGAGCCTGCACTTGTGAATAGGACTCACTGATGTGATGACATGTTGATGCATAAAACATATGTTTCTTGTTCCTGGAATAATCATGTCAAACTTGAAGTGAATAATTTATTTGATAAATTATCATTTTACACAATTAGATTGTGGCAACAGTGTTATCACCGTCACAACAATGCCGTAACAATGTGGGCAGTTAGTTGGATAATGTGTTTGAAACAACAAATATAAGAGATTCAAAATACAATTTTTGTTTGGTATAACTTTTGAGCAGTGTTACGGAAATGATTGAACAATTTTTTTTAAAATTGGAGGAAAAAATTAATTAACTTTTAGGGTCAGTTGTGAAAATAAGGGTTGGTCAGCCAACTGAAAAATACATGCATCATCTGCAATAACAATTTCTTTTTATTTCAGGGCCGCTTTCAGACAAGAAACAAGAGCAGCAGTACGTAATTTTTTATGAAAAATATTATGGTATCGTATTGACCCAGATTCTATTTGAATTTTGTTTGTTGTGTAAAAATATGATAATTAAAATTAAATTGAGATTAGTGTCACAATATCTTTTACAACCTCTCAACTACTTGAATGTAGTCAGTGGGGGTGGGGTTACTACTAAAAAGGAGGATTATTTTTAAAATTCGTAAATTATCTCTTAAGTTTTTTCAATTAAAATATTTAAAAGAAATTAACAGCATGGTGCTTTTAATATTTTTTCTATGCTTTAATCTATTTTAAATTTTTATATTTTATTGTTTATATCCACTTTTGATGGTATGAAAATGTGTATTACAGAATTTTTTTTTGAGATTCACATATTATGATTTTTTGTGTAAAATGATTTTGATAATGTGCAAGTACATGTTTTATAAAATATATATTTGTTTATGATGTATTTGTTATGGTTAATGTAAAGTTGTATTGCGTCTTGTAAGTTTATACATGTACATGCTTTGTGGCGATTGAAGTTTTGTTTCAGTTTAAAATTGATGGAAAGTAAATCACAAGAACTTTACCAACTGATGATACCAGCATAAAAGTGAAAAGACATTAATAGACAAAAAATAAGGGAAATTTTCATAATTGAACAATTTCGTGACATTGAAAACAGAAGATTTACAATGTGATGTTATAAACTGTCAAATAAATCAACTGACTGAATTCTTTGTGGAGATACTGCTAATATGGAATCATTCAAGGGAGACATGTGGAAGGACACTTACATTTTGGTTACTGCAATGGAATATTGTGTTTTTTTGTTACTGTATTTGATTTTGACAATAAATTTTGTTGATTTGTTATGATATATTAGTAAATTAATTGTATGTTGAACAGCAGTTTTGATTTGAAGTGCCTGTTTAAGTAACAACTTGATTGTGAAACATTTTGTGCAATATATAACTTAGTTTTGGTATTTAATAGTATTTAACATTCAGCTTCAAACAGCTGTTAAAGACTTGTTTCATTTATTAAAATCTTTGTCAGAAAATAGATTTCTTCGTATATTAAGGAGATATTTTTGTCTGATTTGGGAACATGAATGATTGTGTGATCCAAATCCATTTGATTTTGAACATGTTTGGTAGAGTAAGTTATAAAAAATGACAGAATACAGTGTTTTGTGTTATATTACAATTTTTCATTCATGAAAAACAACCCTGAAATAACCAGTCCATAAGCATTTCTAATAGTTAAAATTGTGAAATTGTTTTTTTTTATTTTATTTAGGTGGTCAATAGATTGCTTGTAGTTTTGTAGCATGATTTCAGAACAATGCCTGAAGTAGGTGGTATTAATTTTGATGTGTGCCTTTTCATGATTTACATGCATCAGGTGAACGGGGACACTTATTATATGCTAGTGCAACAATTCCATTTATATAGCTGACACAAATGTGACCGGTTGTTTGTAATTGTTGATTGTTTTATTTTTTAACATGTGTTTATTGTTTGGGGGGGGGGGGGGGGGGGGATTTATCAAGTTTGCTGTTAGTCTTTTTACTTTAATGAAACTACAGGTAAAGTGAAGCTATGTCAGTTATACTACATGAATTTTCACAGTGTTTTTAGACTTGACAATTAAATGATATCTCATATCTAATGACAGCTACCTTGCCCTTTGGCAGTTTTAACAGCATGTGAATCCATTAAAAGCTACTATCTGTATAGCATTACACAATAGAATGATACTGCAGCTTTGTAATTTGATGAGATTTAAATCGATAAAACTAAAATTGCAAGTTTGAGTCTCGATTGCTCCTATAACATATTTCTCAAATAAGATTGCCAGTTGCAGAAGGACAGCGGTCCTATTCAGGTTCATTCTGAGGTCTTCCTTCACGATTAAAACTGGATATGCTATATATATATAATCTGAAATGTGTTGAAAATGGCATTAAACTGTTATTTTTATTCATAATATTACATAGGAATTGCCCGTAGTACATGCTGGCTATTTTTTTCCCATCAACTTCTTGTGATTTTTAATGTTTAGTATGAGTTTAAATGAGGTAATATTTTAAAGTGTGAATAATTAACCTAGACTTGATTTGTGAGTGGCGTGCAATATCTCAATGTTCTTTTGGAACTTTATTTTGAGTAATTTTCTCATGTATAAAACAGGTATGGAAATCGATTGTGCTCATGTTCTCCGATTGAGTCAGTATTTATCCACTGTCTCAATTATTTGTTATGTTTTAACAAGATAATTTTAAAATTTCAATACATAATATAATATATTTATATGGAGTAAACAAAACGGACATGCGGCATATTTATATGTTTAATTCACATAGTTGTAGTTTTTAACACTAATACACAATTTGTAATGCTGTACCATTTATACAGCAGGTTATATGATCAGGTTATATAAGTACTTTGAAACTGAGATCTTATCCCACTGGTGTTTTACCCATGTTCACTTGCTTTAATATTCATAAATCATCAAAACATTATAAAAGATTCAGTCTGTACCCATGAGTCTCCCACCTCTGGTTTTAAATTAATTAAACATAATTCACCCAATAATTCAAAAGTCTTCTATATTAGAGATGTCAAAAGGCGTCTATACTAGAGGTGTCAAAAGACGTCTATATGAAGTAAAGGGTTAATACTGTTTAGCCATGAGTCTCCCACCTCTGGGGATGTAGTCAGTGACTAAGTGAGATAATGTCATTATTATGTTTGTTTATTACTGATTAGTCATGAGTCTCCCACCTGTGAGGAAGTAGTCATTGACTAAGCGAGGTTATGTGTGTTCAGTACTGTTTAGCCACATAGCAAGAACAGTAGGTGAGCCGACTGGTGTTAAGTAATTGAAATACATTTGAAATAATGCATGAAACCTCACACACTCAACCAAACATATCTGTGGGAAGTAAGAGACAAAACAAAACTTGGGTGTTGTGAGGTTACTTGTTAAAAGCAATAGGAAGTCAACTGTCCATTTCTGCAATATGTTGGTTTAATGAAAACTCAGGGGGAAGGGATCTACATAATATAGAAACTGAAAGTCACAGTATCGCAATGGGTCACTTCATCAATAAAATGTTGTTTTTTTTATACAGATGTCATTTTCTTTCTCATGATATTCATTTTTGTGTAAAGCCAACTTTCTTAGTTTAATTTTTTTTGTTACCCATTGTCCTTCTGTTATTTCTTTCACTTAACTGCTCTCCATTTTTCAATTATTTCAGTGGACTTGTGCACTAGTTCTATAATTTAAGAGCATAGATCAATTCCTAACTCTACATATTAAATAATCTGACTTGTAAATGGCCATTTTCCACATCAATTGTTAGACAGATGAGCAGATTTAGTTATTAAAACCATTGTTGATTATTTTATTGATAATTGGCATATATTTGACCAAATGCTGAAATAGTAAAATCTTAACTTGTTGCTGTTGTTTAGTTTTGTATGGTGAAATGTTTTGTAATGTGACTTCTATGAACTATAATGTATATGTCATTCTTCTGTTTTGTGTTTGCAAGCATTTCAAAGTTGTGAAATTTTTTCACAAAACTACAATTTATAAGGGTACAGACATTTTCAACTGAAATTCAGAGTCTGAATCGTTCATTATTCATTTGACTGCTTCTCCTGCATTTGGGGTTCATTTCATCCCTGCTCATGCATGTGAAAAAAATGCATCAAACACATATAAGTTGTTTTTCATTTTTTCTCAACAATATCACATATTAATATCTAACTATTGTAAACAAGTAATCATCATGCATTATCTCCCTTTGATTGTCATTAAATCTGGTATATGATAAGGGACCTATTCGAAATAGGAGCTTTGGCATTAGGCCACGTTGGCGCTGAAAATGTTGAGGGCTATTCCATTTAAATTTACCACACATTGTATTTTCACCATGATGCTACTGGGTGTTATTGAAAAAAATTGTTTATTTGTTGGGATTTATTGTTTGTGACTTGTAATGGACTCATTCATAAATTGATATGGTTAGTGTCGTTGTAATTGGAGTGTCATCGAATTCTCAGAGTTGCTTTCTCAGTCAGTCAGTCTCAGCAATTGTCAGAAGGTAATCAAGAAAGTTACTGGGACCATGTTTATTAATGTTTGTGTGGTAGATTTAAATTGAAAAGCTCTAAATGTATACATTTAACTAGACTTTGATATTATATCAATAAAATATATGAAAACTGCATTAAGTGTACAAATAAAAGTTATCATAATAAAAATTTTTAAGCAATCACATTGTCGGTTTTGCTGAGTTATACTTTTTTTTTGCTTGTCTTCACAAACTTAATCATGATTAACTCATTTGCAGGGTTTGATGAAAAGTTCCACAATATATGACACAAACATTTAAAGTTATTGTTTGAAAATAAAAAGTAAACAAAAATTATTCAGTTGACCAAAGTCATTATACATGTCTTCAGAACTTTCTCTTGAGAACGTTTGGACTTCCCAGGAATATAAATAAACCAGAATATTATGTTATATGTGCTGATAGTTATTATGAGAATGCACAATTATTCTAAATTACAATGTTGAACATTCGTTTGAAAGTATGCAGGATGCAGAATATGTTACTCAGGAAAGGGAAATATTGAACAAAATATCAGTGTTGCTTAGCGATTTAGAGGATAGTTCTAGCTGTGGTCAGCTCGGTGTCAGTATAAGATGTCTGAGCACTTGTAATACTGTCTCGAGTAGACACTATCACAGTATGACTAAAAACCGTACAATAAAATATCAAAATTGGTTACTCCTATAATTCAATGAGTTATTTAAATTAAGATAAATGAAAATGCACCAGTAAATGGTCATATATCAATTTCATATTTCTCAAACTAAACAAAGAAAAATTTATAAAGATAGTTTGACATGCTCCTAAGCCAATAATTTGGAACAACTTTGTCTTACATATAATAAAATGTATTAAATAAAGGGTCACATGGAAGATTCAGAGCTACAGATGAGAGGCGTTTATGCATAAAAACAAATTAATATTTCATTAAAACGATTTGAACTTGAAACAGGGCGAAAAAAAAAACGCTTTGCAATTAAAAAAAGGGAGTTATAAAACAAATTGTGAATTTCGACATACGTTTTACCATTGTTTTGATGGATAATACTGTTTGGTAATTTTTTACCTCAACACTGCCCGTTCCCGTAATATTTAGTTTTTGTGATGTTCACAAGTGTCGCGGTTACTTCCCTTTTCATAAGAGGTTTGTTGAAATCGAAAGAAGTTACCTCCTGTTGTATTGAAAACAGCCGAAACTTCGGCACGTCTGAAAATGGCGAGTTTAGAGCTTCAAGCTCTAAAAGAGATTTTAAAACAAAATTATGACACAAGAACGCTATCTATGATAAATTTCGTAACACAACCATCTGTTTCCATTGCTCCTGAAACAAGCGCCAGTTTTGTTATTAATGACATAATTGCCAGTCTTGTTATTAATGACATAATAGATCATTCATTGACACAGGAGCTTGGGCAGTGGATAATAACGTTTAATGGGGGTGGGCAGGTCCCCTAGCATGTCTATATATACGCTAGGGGAGCTGCCCACCCCCCATTAAACTTTATTATCCACTCCCAAAGCTCTTGTGTTCATTGAATGTTTTTGAATACATACGGGTGTGACTGTTTTAGAAAAAATGTTGCGAACAAGGAAAATGATTGCCCATGGCTATTAGTTGAAGATGATGGACTTGAAATGCGTTTCAAATATAGTGGTTGTTTAAAATGCAATGTCATTAACACTTGAAATATTTTGAAACATTGCAGTGGATTAAAGGTAATATTTTAGTTTGATAACAATGTTTAATGGCAATACTAACTGAAAATTGCAAAATACTGATTGATGTGAGAATTTGGTTGTGTAAATACAATTTGAAATTAAAAATAGGGAGTAAAGTATTATTTTTGTCAAATCCTAATCTGTAGCTCTGAAGATTATTAAAACTAATTTTTTTTTTTACACCATTTAGTCGCTCATCTTATCAATAAAGTGAATCCCAGCGGAGGCCCTGATAAGACATGTTACTACCATTAGTTAAAAATGTGGTATTGGTAGGAAGTTGATGCTTGTTTGCAGTCAAATAACACAATTGCCAAGTTTTATTGCAAATCATTGTATTAAGAAAATTGTTGATCATAGATTAATGGTCATTGACTAACTGAATATCTATTTCAATCTAAAGAGTTTGAAAGACTTCTGAAATAATTGATGAATGAACTGGCAAATGGTACACGTACAATGCAAATATATAATTTTAAAAAGTTTGATTTTCATATATACCTACATATATTTTGTGCACTATTAAGTTTTTGTTATTGTAAAAATAAAATTTGACTTGCTATTAGGGTTAGTGTGGCACTTTAGTGTGAATTTGATATATGTTTACACTAGATATAATACAATACTTGTTTGAATATAATACTAATTTAAAAGAACTTTGTTCACAATAAAATCCATTTTTGTTATTTTACCTATCAATTTCTCTTAACTTCATGATTTGGTAATGCAATACTTATATATCAATTCAAGGTTACTTTGTATATGCCTATACGAATTATAGATTTGCTCACACAGTATAAAATATAGATTGTTTCAATTATTGTTAGGTCATACTGTATGCTGTGACTGGGTGTGGTCATATCATCCAATAGTTCTATAGTGTGGCAACACTTAGAATACTCTTACATAAAACACCATAGTTATATAAATGAGATATTTGAATACTTAAGCACAACCACAGTGTTAGTTTAATGAAATAGCGTCCACCATCATGCGAAAGTTTGTGGGTTCGATTCCCGAATATTTGAAAAATGGTACTAGAAGCTTCCTCACTTGGTCCTCAGCATTTAGAGAATAGTTTTAGGTAGTGTCGGCATAGTCTGACTTGGTGGATATTATACCTTGTGTCTTCTGCATGATACTTCAGTGTGGCAGCACTTTTAATACTGTCCCAAGTAGAAACTGTTGTGATATGATAGAAAAATTGTTGAAAGTGATCAGGACACCTTGCAACAACATAGTTGAAAGCATATTGTAGCCAAATCAAAACAATTCAGTCAATATTGCTGTACATTGCCCTGTACATTTTTTTGATATTGTGAACATTAATGATGGTACAGTTAATTATCATGAAATTTAGAACATGTGCTCCAAGCTGATAATGATTCATCAGGTATTCTAATATAAGTTATCTTTGGCATATTTACTTCAGTCTGACCATAATCTTAATTGATATCCACAAACCTCTTCCACAAACCAGAGGTTTGATATTCATAATGTTTAATCTCCACTCAAGTTAGTTAGGTAGGAAATAAATGTTGCCACATTAATGATCACACTCAACATCTGACTAGTATTCAAGTTTAAGATTCGAACTGTATGCATGGATTGATATATGATCATTAGCATTCAAATGAGAAAATTCAACAGTTTATCTTGGTCTAAAAGTGTTGTCTTTTAAACTGCTGAAATTTTATTTGATTAATTTTTGTCATAAAAGTGCCCTCTAATTAAGCAATATTTTTATTCTACTACTATTTTGAAAATTATAATACGTATGTACCAAGTACATTTTTTTTGCAGTTCTTTAAGAAGTGAATGTTTACCTCTCATAATTCAACAATATAAGCTTTAATACCCAAATAAATTATAAAGTTGTTTTAAGCTTTGTGAATGTAGATACAACTCTGTTTCGCTGACTATACACATTGTGTAATTTAATATGTTTAAGAGTACATTTCAATTTTAAACAATTCCATTTTATGACTTGGTACATATATGGTTTTTGCTTTTTACAAGTTAATTATTCCATTCAGTCAATCAGAGAGTCCCATATACATTTAAGCTTCATGTATATTAGCTTATTCATTATTACACATTACCATTGTTTTTTGTATGTGTGAATCACTATATACAAGATAATAACAATATGATATAAAGTTGTTTTATATTAATATATGAAATATAAACAAGTTGTCTGTGCAATAAAATGTTGTAACCGTTATATATACATTTGCATATTGATCTATATAAATATGTGATACAATATGAGAATATGTTTATTACTGTTTATTATAATTGTTATATTGATCTCAATTATTCATGGTTATATACATACATGTCTGTATTTACTTGCAATAATTTGTTATGTATACAAATGTTATTTTCTTTTTATAAAGAAAAATAAAAGGTGTTAAAGCACTTTGGCTTATTTCTATATGCCTGTAGTGTTGACTTACTCGCAACTACAACGTTGCGAGACAGCAATGTGAGAGTTCTGGAGTTGGGTGAATGTATGTTTGAGATGATGGAATAGGTATTTATGCCACAATTAACATTGAAACATTGTAACCATGTTGCACCATACAGATACTGTCATGCACTTATGTCATATACACCATACATTGCATTCTGGGACAGATATGAGTCAATGACACATGTTTTAGAATGATATTTAGAAGATTAACAGTGTTGTTAACGTGGAATTGAGTCTGAACTAAGGTTAAACCCTGTATTGGTTTATTTGTCAAGGTGTGTTTGTAGGGAGGTGTGATTCTTGTTCAGAGATTTTAACAGGTATCTGGTATTACCAATATCAATATAAACTGAACTTTGATACCACACACACACACAACACACAACACACACACACACACACACACACACACCACACACACACGCACACACAAGATAGTACAAAAGTTAAAAATGTCCAGTAGACTGTGAAAATGTACGAAAGCAAGAAAAAAAAAGAGAGAACGATTTGCTTACATACAAGTACTACCGTTAGTACATTGTTGAAGAAGATGTACATGGCGAGACAAACCTTTAAAATATTTTAATACACACAAACAAGAAACACTCAAATATAACCACTTATGACAGTATTATAGACTAAAATATAATCACTTATGACAGTATGATAGACTCAAATATAACCACTTAATATGACTGTATGATAGACTCAAATATAACCACTTATGACAGTAGTATTTTATTGGACTATTTCACTGAAACTTTCAATATTCATTTGACAGATTCACATGTATTAATCAAAATGGTCGACATATCAATGGGTAGTTAAAATGTAAGGGGTTGTGGGTGGACATTGCTACCTAAATTAATAGTCGTACGTTTTATGTGCTAAATTTGAAACTGTACAAGGTACATGCAACATAATGATTGTTAGTAAACCAGTAATTGAAGGCATATACACGTAGCCTTGGGAAATGGCAGTTGTCTCCTAGAATGTACCATAAATAGTACTGCACACTTAGGAAGACCATCCATTTATTAGCACTGCTAACCAAAGGCCTGAAGAACTTATGCCATTGTAATTTGTCATCCTCTTGTCTATAGTTGTCTTTCCAACCAGCGTCCATCTGTCAGTGTAGTACAGTCACTTTTTATGCAATATTAACCATATTTGGTTGAGATGTTTATGATCCATTAACATTCAGACAATTCTTGAACAAGATTGGACCAAGAACAACAGAGCTTTGGTTCATTGAAAAATGCTAGTTGTTGGACAAATGAATCATTGAAATAGTGAACATCCTTCGACTTAGATTGAACATCTGCTGCATGACAAGGATCAAAGTACTTTATAGAGTATGGCTATAATTGACATGGTCAAACCGTTATTTTAAGAATGACTTGTAGGTGTAAATTAATAAAAATCAATGCCTGTGGTATCTGGTTCTCCACCAATCTCAAAAACATTGAAGGTTTTTTATTAATGAAAGATTTTATGCTAATATCTCAATTAAAATAGAAAAATGGTCCACTTAATAATTTCAGTTTAATTTAAGATAAAAATTTGTGTAAAGGTCCTTTACATGGAAAGTAAGCCTGGGATTGATTTTTGGGATATATCCAATCATGGTCAGAAATAAAGCTAATATCTGCCTTGTAAACATTATTAAAACTTGTGGCAGACTTTTACTTGTCAACTTGGACCAGAATGAACAGCGGAGCGTTACAGGCCCTATTATAAAAGTTTAAATGGAAGGTAAAGTACATAAATGACTAGAATGGGTTTTCAATAAAGGTGACATGATAAGTTGGTAGGTATATATTTTGTTTAAAAAAAAAATTAAAGAAATGGTTGGCACTAGCATAATGAAATGTTACATTGAGATTATTGGTTTCTTAATTCATCCATAAAGGAAAATTGTATTCGTAAAGTAAAATTGTACGCTGGTAAGTCCCCAAGTTACTAAAGGGATACATGGCAATATATATGAAGTAAATGCTTTATTGGACCTATGGAGAATATTGTCTTTCATAACTGGGGAATGCATTCTCCATAACATTCATTTTTAGCTTTGGACATAGTTTACGATCAAAAGAGTTGCCAAGATATTACAATATGTGAGGAAAAATCCCGCTTTCACAATAGCAATTCAGTTTAATTGAAATAGAAGCAGGAACGCATTTCATTAACCAACTTAAACAAATGGGTACAGCAAGTTATTTACTAATAAAGGCTTTGAATAATTGATAAGTATGAAAAAACTCAGACAAGTAGGGAAAAGTGAATTTGTTTACAGTTAAACATCGTATTTTCAGTATTATACTCATCAGTAATTAGATGTATGAATTGTGCTATTTATTAAATTTAAAATTATAATTTGTAGTTGAATTGCACTCTGCTGACCGGCTGTTCAGTCACGCAAACAAAAAGTGTGATCAATATGCCACATGTGAACATTTACATTATTGATGGAAAACTTGGAATGACGGTCGAAAAAAAAATCTGTTTTAAATTCTTGGTGTTTTATCCACCCATGATGGGAATAAAAATTTAGATCAGCCAATGAGTATGTTGCGGACAAAGAGTAAGCGTATGAAATTATATGTTGATAATTGCCTGGGGATATTTGGAACTGAGACAACCAATTACTGTGATTGCGACATTTATCCATGGATTAGAATATACACAAAATATTGATTTAAATTTTAAATTACACTTCGTCGGCGATAAGAAAAATGTGAGGTCATTATTTTTAAGATGACTGAAACTTTGCCTTGACATCAAAAATAAAGTGACATGATAGAAAAATGTGATTTTGTCACAGTCACCCTCTGGTTCAAGCACAGAATATGACTTGACTAAATGCATTGTAGTAAAATTATATGGAACAAACTTCACTTGAGGGACATTCACAAAATGTGAACATGCAGCAAACAAAGTTTACAAGGACTTACTTTACACGTGACGCATGTAAGTGTATATCTCGAAAACAAACGAGTAAAAATGATTACAACTCGCCAAATCTTTACACATTGGAATATATAGTCTCATAGATATTTGAAAAATTATCAGTTTTAATAAGAATATAGAAGTGTCAAACGAGGATGATTATATCAAAATGCTCAGAAGCCCAGAACTGGTAATGCATTGGCAATTTCAGAATGCAAATCCATTGTCAAAACTTTAGGTCATAATGCTGTTGGAAATGGTTACAAACTTTCCCACCTTTCAATATAAGATCTGATCACATGAATTATTACAAACGTCATTCACAAATTTGATCTTAATGAGATATAAATTGGAGTTATTGCACAATGTTGTTTTTCACACATACAAGACCTAACATAATGTTTAAGGAACAGATGGTTATACATTTTCATGCCCATTTATTTCCAATAATAACCGGACTATGAAAGCAGTGCTGCTACAATATTTAAAAAAAAAACATGGAAGGATCTAGTTGGCAGTTAGATATTAGAGTGTGTACAATTTTGCAGATAGCACCATATACTGTTAATACTTGCATTTATTACTGTAAAAATCTCATTGCATCTGTTCTTCTGTGTCGGATTTCAACTCCTTGCTGTTGACATGGCTGGCCTTCAGTTCAAACATCAAATGGACATGAGCATATCCCGGTATTTTGTGTCTGGCCTGTTAATTTGTTGGGCATAGTTGGATTTTATAAGCACTTGCTACAAATGGTCAACATGACATGACATGTCTCGCATAACACCCAGACTCACACCTCTAAGGTCAAGGTCACACTTTAACTTGGAACTTTGTTTGACCACACTTCCAGTCTGTTTGAGATTTCGTGTCCGGTCTGTAACTTGGATAAATTTCAAAAACATTTTGCTCAATTCATCAGCATGACATGATGTGTCATAAATGAGATCCACACCAATATACAAAGGTCAAGTTCACACTTTGAGTTTGTTTGACAACGCTGAGTCAGTGTGAGATTACGTGTCTGGTCTGTAACTTTGTCATACATGGACGGACTTCAAAAGCACCTGACTCTATTGCTCAACATGATGTGATTAAGTTTCGCGAGTAAGATTCAGAACCTTTCCTCAAAGGTCAAGGTCACACTTTCAATTTGTTTGATATTTCCTGTCTTGTCTGTAATTTTGTCTTTCATTGAGGGATTTAACTTGGTTAATCAACATGATGTCGGCATGTCACATGTAATGCCCAGGCTCGTACCTCAAAGGTCAAGGTCACACTTTCAGTTTATTTGATATTTCATCAGATGTCAAGGTCACACTCTTCATGGATACATTTAAATCCCTACCTATTGTAAAATATATCGTTATTTTCACAGACCATTTAATTCTGGTCAGGTTATTTTTTCTGCAATTAATGCTCCTTTCAGACCTCCTTTTCAATATTGCAAAATGCTCTTGATGTAATATAATAAGTACTATTTCTATCATGACATTTTCTGGGGCCATGCATTACACAATGTTGACACCGTTCTAGTTGACCACCATACTGAAATTAAAGCTTATTCTCCACTTTTTGTCATTGATGATGAATATTTCAAAAAGGATGTTTTTCAACCAGAGTTATGCCCCTTCTCAAAAAGTAGAAACATATTTAAGGATCTGCATACATACTTAGCTATATTAATTTGAAAAACAGTATTAGTGTAAAGTTTTATATTTGACATGTGTTTCCTCTTAAAAGCGATCGTGGCTATGGCCTTACTTTTGCCTCTGTCAAAATTACCTAGATTTAGAAAGAATGCTGTGTCGAAGTACAACATACAAATGGTGCAAGGACAAAGGGTAGCGAGGCAACATTGAATCGTACAGCAGGATATACTGTAGTAGAGACAGAAATAATTCCATATCCTGTAGAGAGACTCCAGAATTTTCACCAAACTTGCACAGTCACTATAAACCATAACATCTCGGATAACTTTTTTATAGAATGTGAAAACTTCAGTTTCAGCATCATCAGATCTTAACTTCTTTGTAACATTAAGATGTCTAACATTACTTTTGATAAATTATGTGAGCTTCACTCAACTCTTACAGTTACTGTTACTGCAATAGCGCAAGAGTTTAACTGGACATTTTCACCACAAAGTACTAAAAAAACAATTACAGACATATACGGCACTGCTACTTTCCAGTCTTCATCTGATGGTTTGTCTGTTGTGCCCTGTGTGAGTGTGTGTGTGTGTGTGTGTGAGAGTTGGGCAGTAACAGACAAGCGCATCGATGACAGGACTGGGCTCACCGTTTCCTATATTTTATGCGTCTTGTTCTCATTCGGCTTTCAGATCCAGGAGGCCGAGAGTGGGTATAACGATGAAAAAGTTAAAAAGGTATAATATAACTTATGTGTTACATTCCGTGTTTATTATGCAGTAATGCACTGATACTCCTTTTATTAAAAGCTTATTTCAGAAAATTCAAGAGTGATAAAGTTACCTTTACAAGTTCAACTGGGAATATAAATAATTGCCAAGGTTAAATCGGCTAGAAAAATCTGTTTCAATTAATTTGTTCACATTTGGAACTTTAACTGAAGGGATGTGAAAATACACAATATATATATGTATGTGTAAATGAATTAGTTTTCTTTACTATTTATTACTGTTGTTAACCTGATATTGTTAATGAAATTGTTTTAATTGTTTATTAGAGGTAATTATTTTTATTTCAGTCCTCAGACTTGGTCAATTCCCAGCTTTCAGAAATGGACAAAATTCAGGCTATGATGAAGCAGTCAACAAAAGATTTTGATCCATCCAAGTGAGTATCTGCCTCTAAAGTTCTGGTCTGCGTTTCACAAAAAAATTCTGACAAAAATTTATGTAAATGTAAGCCAACAATTATTCGTAATATTTCATCCAAATGAACTCAAAGTTGGCTCAAATCATGCAGAGAAAGATAAATTTTCTGGAAACACAATCGTTTTGAATGCATTCCCCCCAAAAAATGTCAAATTGACTTACGATGATTTTTATCGCAATTTGCTTTGTGAAACGCAGCCCTGGTAGCTTCCTAATCATATATTAAGGAAGTAAATCGAGGGGAAAAACTCCCAAGTTTCTTGAAAAATATAATTACTTTTTGAAATAAATAAAATTCGAATGTTTTGGTGTATTTTAATGTCTCAAAACCAATGTTTCAGTAGGTTTTCAAACTTGAAACAATGTGACGTTCATTGTGTAAATAGATAAAACTAGTTTGACTTTATATTTCAGTTACTCGTACAAGTTTCCATCTGGGGTGCCAAGTGCAGGATATGTGTGTTATCGTTGTAATAAGAGTGGTCACTACATTCAGAACTGTCCAATGCCTGCAGTAAGTGTTGTGTTACTAGTCTAGACTAGTAGTAGACTGTCCACTGGTCTCTTGAATATCAGGACTTGATTTTTTTTATAAAAGCTACTTGCTAACATTTTTTATTGAAGGCTTACAATGAAATATTAAGGTCGGTTTCTTAAATGTTACTTGTTCTGACCAAATATTATGACCAAGAACAGTAGTGGTTGCAATAAATGTTTTCTCATTTATCTGAATTATTGAAGGGAGCCCACCTGCCAGACATGATCGTGTATGCAGTTATTCCACATTGCTTTAACATTATAATTGCTTAGAAATTGACAGAATATCAAGTAAAGTTTTATCTTTATGAGTATCAACATTTAAGATGTTGGGTTGATAAAGGGAAGAAGCCAGTACATCATGTATAACTATTATTTAAGCATTACATTACAGTCAAACCTGTGTTAGTGGTCACCTCTGATAAGCATCCAACCTGGTTAAATAGCCAAATTTCTATTTAACATTTTTATCATTTTAGTTTTAATTTGCCTGTATTAAGCAGCCACCTGCTTTAAGGGGTCATTGTTCTTTCCCTTGAATGACTGCTTAAGACATGTTTGACTGTATTTAATGTGCATTATCCAAGTTGCTGTTTGGTGCCTTTGCAGCTTTTCTATAAGCCCCATCACCAGCCCTAAAACTCGCCAATTTTGAACATTACAAATGATATTAAAGACAATTCTCACAAGTGAAGGAGGAGGATACATAGCTTTCCTCTAAAAAAAACCCAACAATTTCTAGTTATATAGATGTCCATTGACCATGTTGTATAAATGATATTTGATATTTTACTAGAGTGATCCTGCTGCGATGGCTAATGAGAACGCACTTCGGATGAAGAAGCCGACGGGAATCCCAATGGAGCACATGATGATTGTAACAGAGGCCTTACCAGGGGCTTATAAAACATATACTGGCCAGTATGCTGTTCCCAAGATTGATGCGTAAGCATACATATGCATTTTTGCTTGCGTTTTGCGTATAACTTTCCATATTTGAAGTATTTCTTTAGAGTAAATTTTAATGATTTACATATACTTTTACACAAAAAGTTGTAGTTACCAGATCAAGCTGATTTATAACTTTTCATGTCCTCAGTTTGTGACAAATAGAAAATGCTGTGTTCTCTGTTTAGCTGTCCATCCAAAATTTCAAAACAAATTCACAACTTAGTTGAGATCAGAAAAAGCCTTGTATATGTATGTAGGAAGTGGTATTGGTAGTCTGTCTGTACTTTGTCATTTATTTAGTAATTTACAAACAATATTGCACAAAAATTGTTAATGATCACCATGACATCACAAAGTGACATTTCTCGTTATTTCTGTGGTAGTTTGTAAAACTCACACTCTAGTGTGTAATGGGTAGGTAGAACTTTAGGCCTTTTTCATAGTCTCACTTTGTGATAAGGATATATGGGCATAATGTTTTATTCAATAGAATTCTCTTGTTTATGGATTCAAGTTATATAGGTAAACTGGCCCTAAAGGTAAGCAGCCATATATGTATCTATATTTATTTATAGAGTCGCTTATGCCACGGGGAAGAAAGAAAGACCACCATTTTTACCCGAAGTTGAGAAGAAAACAATGGTGATTAAACGACCTGTGCCCAAGGAGTTAAAGTGTCCTCTGTGTGGATCTCTAGCAAGGGATGCAGTTGTGATACCATGTTGTGGGATCAGTTACTGTGATGATTGTAAGTCTCTGTAATATACACATATATTTAATACATTTAAAGTTTTTTAAGCTATCTGAAGAGCTTGCACATAGCCACTGCTTTCTCCGGCTGGCCATCAAATTGTTACCAAAAGTACTGAAGAGAATGCAACAGCACTTGGAATAGATAGAGGGCAATGTGTGAAAGTCTGTCTTTAATTATGTCAAAATTATCAATGATTTTTCATGGAGTTGTGGCCCTTTGATTCTGTCTGTGACCAAATTCTTGTCTGCACCATTTCTGTACAACCCCATGTTGGAATTTTATGAAACTTGCTAGGATGCATCACTACCAAGTGGAGATGTGCATATTGTCTTTGTATTCGGGTTTGATGGTTTTTCACTGAGTAACGGCCCTTTGATTGAGTATGTGACCAAATTCTTTTCGGCACTAATTCTCTACGACTTCAGGTTAGAATTTTATGAAACTTGCTAGGATGGACCATTACCAAGTGCAGATGTTTTTTTGTTCAAGTTCGATGATTTTTCACTGAGTTATGGCAGTTTGATGTCTATGACCAAATTCTTGTCCGCGCTATTTCTCTACAACCCATGTTGGAATTTTATGAAACTTGCTAGGATGCATCATAATGACCTATTTCAAAGTATGTTGTGCAATGTATTATATCACAAAATAAAAAATAATGTATTGATTTCTCTTTAGAACTCACATTACTTCCCCCATTCAATATCATTACCATATGGTACACACTCACTTGGGGAAGCATCAATTGGTTCCATCGATATTTTCTTGTTTTTACTTGTCATGAGTTTATCATCAACATTTTGAAAGGGAAATTAACTACTCAGTCAAGCACTTGTTTGGGAAGCATCCATCAGTTCTACCAATACTCTTGTGTTCAGATTATTTTGGTTTGTTATATTACAGTTAACTCAATTTTAGTAGAGCTGTTCTTGTAGCTAGCTGTCCGTCATTGATGTTCATAATTTGTTAAAAGACTGAACTGGTTTTATTGGAGCATAGTTTACAATATTGATTTGGTGGTGCATTTGCTATTTATATTAATAAGATCAATATTTGGAAAATTTCAGATGATATCTCAGATGAAAATGTTTTTAATGTTGACTAAACATCATATGCATTCCTTTGGTCTCAGGAGCCTCCCTGCATTATTTTATTCTCATAAAATATTCAAAAACATTTCTTGAAGTTTCCCATTACGTGTCTCAAATTGTTGTACCAATCAATCTTTTAAAATGTTGAATAATGATGTGTAATCATGTATTATTGCAGGTATCAGAAACAAGTTACTAGAGACAGATGACCATGTTTGTCCATCATGTGACAGTATGGATGTATCACCTGACGGACTTATAGCCAATCAGATGTTGCGACGAGCAGTCACCAGTTTCCAGAATGAGTCTGGATACACAAAAGTTGCTGAGCACACTGCAGCAAAACTAGCTGCAGCTAGAGCAGCACATCAGGCAAAAGTAGCAGCAGCAGCAGCAACCGCAGCAGCAGCTGCAGCTTTGGTTAAGACACCTGCAACAGTTGTACCTAGAGGTCCGTCTGTTTTAGACTATCGACCACCAGTTGGTACTGTTATGTCTATTCAGCCAGCAATGGTTGTCGTATCTTCAGCAGCACCTGTACAGATGCCCACACCAGATTCTACACCACTCAAACAGTCAATACCAACCCAGGAGCCCCCTACCCCCACCCTGGATGAACCAGCGAGGTTACCAGTCCAGTCACAATATAGCAGCTCTAGTCAAGCGGTCACTAAGGTCAGTTACGAAATCTCATTCTTCTCATAAAAATTGAGAATTGAATAAAAACTGAGTTAAAAGGTCATGATTGACAACCTGTCTTTGGCCTTGCCTTTTGTAAAGTAATGTGTTCTTAGACCATAGACGCTTGTTTACACAGTTTGGCAATGTGTTTGTTGTTGTTTTTTGTGTCACTCTTAGTTGTTTACATAACAATAACAAATTTTATGAATTTTGTCTTTTCATAATTGTTTTAATTTACAGTTAAATTTAAAGTTCTATTAAATATCATCACAAGAATTTCTGGCAGCATTACAAGAGAAAATTGTGATGAACAATGTTGTTTCATCCATTAATGTTTTGGTCTTTATTTTCAGTTAAAAGAAATAATGATTAATCATTTTTAAAAAAGATACTAATAAGATTTTTTTTTATTTCACCTGTATTTTCATCATGTATGTATATTTTATTTTATTTAGGCTGAGCCATTGAGCACAGTTGTCGGAATAGGGACTATCCAGTCAGTTACGATGCCAGTCAGGTAAGTGACATGGATTTCATAGTTACTCATACTTTGGCTGCTGACAAGTGTTTAACCAAGTTGAAATACCTTTACGTATAAAATGCTGTGCAAGATTAATTTAAAATACTTAAACAGGCAAAACCAGTATCTACGTCCGTTCAAATCAATTAAAGAAACTTGTATACAATGTAATTATAATATTTGGTGGTATAAAATGTGGCTAACTAAATCATGTTTGGTGCAAAATACTGTTGTTTATCTTTAATAAAAACTATAACTCGCTATTATCGCCGATATTTGAATTAGACCCGTGGAATAACATAAGTGATTAAGTAGTTACATGTGTAAACGTCTGGAAATTTGCGGACTTGTGAGATTACTGTTATTTCTGTCAGCAAGGCAACTTGTTTACATATAAGAGTTTATGATCAGTATATTAAGATTAAGAACATAATTTATTCACATTTAAGAGAGGTATCGGCTGTTATAGATATATCATTGGCCTTGAGAATTCACGAAAATGTTTGTCATTCACAAACAAATTCTTTTCTTTATAAAAGAAATTTATTCAGCTAATATTGGTTATGCTGCTTAAAAATTTTCATGCATCAGTCATATTAAATGAGAGAGAAAGAGCTTGACATGGTTGCCACAATCTGTGCATCCACAATTCTTGTCTGGGACTGTAACTTTCTCAAGAATAGTGGGATTTTCTAATGATATAGCACAAATAAATGCCCATCATAATGGAATGAAGTGCTTAAGACAAAGGTCCATAGCTGAAAAGTCAAGGTCACACTTGGAAGTTAAAGGTCAGAAATAGGGATAAAATAATAATTAATTTCCTGTCTGCTCCATTTCATATAAACCACATGATATGTTTTGAAATAACATGCCACAAGAGTTTTCTATAATCAGAAGATGTGTCAGAAATAGGTTCAATATTTGGTGTTAACTCCATATTTTGTAAACCACTTGGCATATTTTGAAATAATGTGCCACAGATATTCACTATAATGAAACAACATTTGATCACATGTTGATAATGGCAGGCTGAACTTTGTAGCCTGTAAGCATCTAGATTTTAGTTTAAGATGCATCACTTATATCACCAATATTTTTTCGTTCTTGTCAATAAAACTGCACATTTATATAGACATCATATATTACGGATGTTCAATAACTTGTATTGTATTTGTCTCTGTAATAAATTTTGTTGACCAAATACTGAATCGCGGCCCACAGTAAGTCACTCATTGTCCAGTATTGGGTTGTGCTTAAATATTGATGAATAAAATGGAAAATGCCAACCTGTGCTTTAATGAATATCTCATAAATAAGATAAACTATAAGGACAGAATTAACATTTATTTCAAATGAGGCCTTCCTCTTTCTGATTTAATAAACTTTATTTTAAATTTATATGAAATTTTCTTTTTCAGACGGCCACTATCGACTTTTGATACATTCTACAACGCAGCAACTGCGGGAACTGCTATACCTCCTGTTGCACCCTATCCAGTCCCAAACTACCCTCCACCAGTAGTACCCGCTCCATTCATACCAGCCCCTGTGCCTGTTGTAGGTAAGTAAAGAATTCATGTTATTCATTTTACATTTTATTACTTACTTACTGGTAAAGTGTTGTCTTCTGCATTGTACGGTTGCATTAATATTGCTAAAATGATTTCATATTTTGAGAAAGTTTTGAAAATACTGTTTTGTTAAAAATAAAATTTTGCCTTTGGTAACCTCTTCATTACTGTCAAATTTCATCAGAGTCGTACAGAAGAAAGTGTTGAATCTT
The DNA here is from genome assembly GCA_029582155.1 of Panopea generosa. NCBI lineage: Eukaryota > Metazoa > Mollusca > Bivalvia > Adapedonta > Hiatellidae > Panopea > Panopea generosa. The sequence continues at coordinate 79,808,870 of CM055895.1, read as the reverse complement.
ATTACTATGATTGATAATATTTTCTGTATTTCAGGTTCAGTGCCGCCACCAGTTTTGCCAGCAGTATTTCCTCCAGGACTACCACGCCCTCCAATACCTCCACCACCTCTCAATATGCCTAAACCCTTGTCAGAAACGGAGTTCTTGGTGGAGAAAAATCGTTTACTCAGGGAAGAAATGAAGTAAGAACAATAATTACTTTCGATTGGCAAATTTTCTTTTTATGCCCTGCCATATGGTGAATAATGAAGGGAAATTAAGTGTAAAGAATGGTTTCTGATCAATAACTTCTGAATGGGTTTATGTATTTAATTTATATTTGTCTACCTAGGCCCAGTTGTTCAAAGTTTGGTTAGCTTAACCTTGGGTTAAGTGAAATTTTGTATCTTCAATATTTTCTATACTTAATGATGTTATGGCAGTTTAAATGCATTTTTAGAAACATAATGGCATACTTTCATAATATTTAATAAAATAATAACATAGAAAAATGTAAATCTAAAAATATTGTGAAAATTTATCTTAATCCAGGGTTAAGCTATGGGTCCTGTTCAATTATAAAATACAGGTAAAGTTCGATATTTGTCAATGTCTGCCCAATTTTACAGGAGTTTGGTCCCTTTTCGACTTAATTTTCAGTAAAAAATTTCCAATTAATAGCGATGGCATTCTTTTAACAAGAGACTTCTGCTTCTAAATTTGTTTTAACTTGGATAGTTTTTGTGTCAAATGGTTGTGTTGCCTGCCAAGCATGGAAGACAATTGAAAATCTGTCTGTCATAACATGTTGTCATTAGCCAGACATTACATTAGTTGCCATAAAGATGCATGTACATGTAGTTTGATGAAATTTTATTAATGTGTTGTTAATATGAAAATGATGCTTAGAATTATTTTATCCAAATGTACTTGGTTAAATAATATATTTATAAAATGTATATATATGAAAATCTCAATAACGTAGTTTCTCAGATATCATTGAGCGGAAGGAGCACGGTCAGTGGTCAGTGTTTCTAAAAAGGGGTTAGTTTTTTGAAGATCTTTTGATGAAATTTCAGTCTAAAAAAAACGAAGTTTGGGTGTTTGAGCAGAATCCGGCCACTAAGTCCACCATTACTTAAAATGGAATGATAGTTAAAAAAAGGGGAAGGGTGGAATTGTAAGCTTTTGGGTGATATATTTTTTTATTGCTTGGATTGATTGCATAGAAAATGGACTAGAAACATGTATGAGCAATTATAGTGTAAAGATTTATATATAAGTTGCTACATGGATTTTTCAGAAAGTTGAGTGATCCTCTGTTGGAGTTTGCCAAGGAACTGGAGAAACGTGGAGACAGAAGACCCCCTGCTGTGCCATCACGCTCTAAATCACGATCTAGAACACCTAGACCTAGAAGCAGGTAATTAAAAACATTATTTAAACACAAATTCTACTCAAACTTCAGTTCTAATATTCTGAAATAGTTAATACATGGGTTTAATTTTATATAATCATAGCTGGAAAATTTCACTTGTCTGGTAGCTTGAAAATTTAGTCAGGTAATATTTAAGAAACTGAACTTAATTTTTTTCTGATTTTTTTAACCATTTAATTAAAATTGTTGGAAAGGGAAGACATGTAAATGTTCAAGAAATTTCAAGTGATAATGCAACGATTTAGGATCAATTAAGTGTTTCAGGGCAACTTTACTCTCTTGTCTTGTAAAAAACCCTGAGCTTATGTTTAATCTTGTTTCTAGTTATTATCGACATATATATTGGGAACTTTCCAATGTAATAATTTGTATCATAATCTGTCCTTTAGCTGTGGTCAATCAATTTGACAATATGTTTTTATCTATTCTGTTCATTTTTGGATATCTTTCACAAAGTATTATGAGTAATGAATGTATGCATTTCTGTATTTTCAGATCTAAATCCAGGTCACGGTTCAGATCAAGGACACGTTCAAGGTCACGAGGAAGACGCAGTTATTCAAGGTCTTTATCCCCGCGAAGATACTCGCCAAGAAGATCTCGTTCACCCAGATATTCACCACGGCCTCGACGATCATACACACCCAGAAGATCATGGACTCCCAGACGATCAAGATCACGTTCACGTTTTAGGTCATTTTCCAGATCTCCAGGCAGAAGAAGGTCATTTACACGATCTAGATCAAGGTCAAGACGGAGAACACCTCTGAAGAGATCATTATCAAGAAGTCCAAGAAGACGTTCACCATACAGGAGGTCACGGTCACGAGACAGATTTACTCCACCTAGACGATCACCTGGAAGATCACCATACAGAAGGTCATTGTCACCAAGACGAAGAAGTCCATTACGTAGACCATTCTCTCGTGAACGTTCACCTGTTGGAAGATTTTCACCAAACAGAAGACGGCTTTCCCCTTTCAGAGGTTCAAAGGAACCTTTCTTCAGAGGCAGATCCCCTCCAAGAAGATCCCCTGTACGACAAGCCCCAATGTTACCTAACAGAAAGAGGTCACCTGTTAAACAGCTACCAATAAAATCAAAGTCACAACTTCCAAAAGAAGCAAAACAAATTAAACCTGAAGGCAAGAACAAAGAAAACGTTCCAGCGAAGAATAGCAATATTGTTACTAACAAAAATAATAGTGTAGCTCCTTCAAAGAGTAAAGAAACAGTTAAGGAAAAAGCCGATACTGCTCCTCCCTCGAACTCAAATAATATAATTGTGAATTTGATTGATTCCCCTGCAAAGCAAATAAAAACTCAAGAAATAACTGAAATTAAGGAAGTAATTGAAAAAAAAGACATCCCTGAGAAGTCTGAAAATGTAAAAATTCCAGAGAAAAATGAGAAAAGAGCAGCTACAACAGAAAAACGTAGCAAAACCGATACAACTGAAAAGACTGATAAAAAAGTGAGAACTGAGAAAAGTAAAGCAGATGAGAAAAATGAGAAAAAGGCAAATTCTAGTGAAAAAAATGAATCTAAGGAAAAAGATTCCAAATCTGTGGATAAGAAAAATGATACAGATCAGAAGCAAACAACAGCACCGTCAAAATCGAAAACAAAACCTAGAATAGATGACAAAGCTGTTGATAAAACAAGCAAACAGAGAAGGAAGAGAAGTCCACCAAGGAGAAGAGATAGAGAACTGTCAGAATCTCCACCAAGAGTTAAAGAGCCACTGGTTTTGAATGTACAGAACCGCTGGAATGATCGGGATGGAAGGTCTGGAAGAGGGGGTAGAGGAAGAGGAGGTTTCAATAGAAGAGATGATTATTGGGAAAAAGGGGATTCGCTTTATAACAAGGGTTCAGAATTAAGAGGTGGTCCTGGTTATGGTGGTCCAGGACGAGCAGCTGACTATAGGGGCATGGGGCCAGATTATAGAGGGCCAGATATGGTTGCTAGAGGTCCAGATTTTAGAGGCCCTGATTACAGAGGGCCAAATTTGCCAAACAGAGGACCACCTGCTGATTTTAGAGGCCCAGATTTCCGGTCGTCAGACTATAGAATGTCTGACTACCCTAGTATCAGTCCACATTCATTGGAGTTTAACAGAAGAAATTCACCGGGTTTCCCAGCTCCATACAATCCTACTAACTTTGCTTATCCACCAAGAGATCCAAGAGAGGATCCAAATTATCAAGGGTAAAACATTTCTTTTGTCTGGATGAGTTTAACCACCATTTTGAATAATAAAAACAGATCGTACAGAGCTATTTATATTGGAGGGAAGCTACAGATATCTGAATATCTGCTTTTAGCTCTTATGACCAAAAGCAGAATAGCTTTCGCAATGGCACGTCTGTCGCTTGTCGTTCGTCTTGTGTCAATTATCATTAGTTGGCAGTACTTTCTTTGAAATTAATAGGCCAGTCAACTTCACATGGCTGACCATCATCATGTTTTTCATGTGTGTAAGACAATAAACAAGATTTTCATTTTTCAATCTGATATTCAAGATTGCTGCCATCGTTAAAAAAAGTAAGAAAAATATTCTTGTAAAGCCTCAGTCAGATGTTTGATTGTTTTAAAAAGAAAATATAACGATCACTAAAACGTTTAATTAAATGATCACCAACTATAGTTCTATAAGATTTGTACACATAGTGAGGTTAAAAATGACCCCATCCTTAGGGTTCAATTAGTGGTTACATGTGCTTTTAAAATGGAACCGATTTTGTCTGGATTTATACAGGAGCATTTATTGGTATAGCAGATTCAGATGTGTTAAAATGCCTTGACTCCATCTCAAAGACTTTTTCTTAAGAACCAGTTAGTCAATATCCCTATGAGTAGGGAATTACAATTTATATATTTTATTGTCAACTTTTTTTTAATAAAAATATAACATTGGACCTCGTTTTGCGTAGTACTCTTTTTATGAGTAACATTTTATTGTAACATCATGCATCCCTAATCAGCATGTCAATGTTAACACTTTTTCAATGCTGGCAATTTTGATAATTTATTAGTAAACAACATTTAACGCGACACTGTTTGTAATAGATGTGCTTTAAATATCAAGTATGTTTTTATGTCATTGATGTTGCATTGATATATTTATGTTTCTCTAAATAACATCAGATCTGCTGCTTTAGTTGATTCATTTTATTAAGAGAATTTTGCTTAAATTCAGAGCAAATGACAGTATTGAAGTCTTGCGTGCATCTGGATTTAAAAAAAACAATTTCTTGCTTTTGAATGTTTATTTTTAAGTATCATGTTCTGATTAAAAAGCAAATCAATAAAATCAAGCAGCCGTGAAAACTTGAAACTATTTGGTTAAGTATCAGAACTTCACTGAGTAAAGTGATTAACTGTTAGGCCTGTTGCCAGTTTTTAAATAGAACTTGAATAAATGGAATAATAGTCATATGCATTATCAAACTTATGAACCATATTGAAATTTACAGTGTTATGGAGTATAGTATACGATACTTTTATTAATCGAATATGCTGTTTAACAACATAGTGTTTTTGCTTGCCCTCCATGAAATCTACTGGCTGTCAATAGAATATAATAGACTGCTCTCATCAAATGAAAAGGCTGCATGCTTGTTTGAGTTGAAATAAAAGCTAGTAAAGCGTCCTCTTATTTTCGATGCAAAATACTTAAAATTAAAGTATATTTATGTATATATTCAAGTATTATATGTGGTGAAACAAATTGTATTTTGTTTTGTAGTATTAATGACTACTTGGTAATATTTTTATTAGACAACAGCGAGATGAGGATGTTGTCAAGTTTGAGCAATACAAGCAGATGTATGACTACTACAACCGTACCTATGGCTTTCCCCCTGGACCCAGTGCGATGCCTACTGGGCAGACACCTCCTCAGGGACCTCCTCCAGCCCCTCCCGGCACTGCTCCACTACAATCACCTCGTGATGTATCTGTACCAGGAACATATGAGAGACCATCATCTCCTAGAAGACACAGGTACCTCATATTTCTTGTATCCTTGTATTTGTAAATTGTCCAGTCCAGAATAGAATCCATTTGTTTTTAACACTGAGCTTAACCAGTCTTGATATTTTAACAATACATGTATAATCACAATATATGTATATATCAGCTGAATAGTGTTTTTGTAGTGGATAATAGCAATACTTTATTAGGGCTGTTCAATTTAAACATACATCCCACCCATGGACGTCAAAGTAATAAACTTTTAAGGTGGGAGTGTTTTTCAAAATGGGGGGGTCTGATAAAACGAATTAAAAACATAAAGGGGGAGGGTCCAATTTCAAAGTGCCTTTCCTGGGTGGGATGTATGTTTAAATGGAATAGCCCTTGTTCAAATTTTGAAATAACACAGAAGAAAACTTTTTAAGGGTAAATCGCAATGCAAAGATTTGATTATTGAAAATTTTGAAGAAACATTTTTTTCCTGAAATTAATGTTAAAACTGAATTACCTAGAAATATGGGTCAAGTGACTATATTAAATTATTGAAGATTTATTGCAATATTCTGTGTCTATCGGAAGTGTTTTGGTAACACTATATTTGCATTGATTTTCCCCATTTAAAAGCAGTTTCTGCTGTAAAGCAGGTTTTCTTGACAAATTAAGTAAGACACTATTATTTACCACTAAAGAAATATTGATCTGCTGATATCTAATTTATAAATATATCGCAGAAGTTGTATTTGTAAATGCAAAAACTGTTATACTTTCAGTTTTCAGTTTTATTGGCACGACAATGCACAATTGCCTATGGCCATATTTAAAAATATAACTACTACAACTGAAACCAGTATCCTCCCCAAACTATCCAAAAGAATTCTGTATCAAATGTAAAACGATAAATAAAAACCGACCATAATTTATCAATAAAATGAAATTTTTAGTTGAAAATGATCTGAAAGAACAATATTTTTAAAATACCAATATCAAATGTAAAAACACAATTCTTTCGAATCTTGTGCCCTTATTTCACAAGGTCAAACATTTGGCGTGAAGAATTAATTACTTACTATTAATTTCATGATTTATTTGATAATGATAGGTCAAGAAGTCCAGGCCGAGGTGGTGAATCGCGTGGTAGGGACAGACGAGATTTTGATAGAGACAGGGAAAGGCCACGAGAATTGGAATACAGAGATAGACGAAGTCCTGAAAGATACGGGAAGGATGAGCATAGTCGTGATGCTGACAGAGAAAATAGGAAGCATGAGTCAGATAGACATAGTCCAGACAGAAAACGCGACACAGATCGTGATAAACGTGAAACTGACAGTTCAGAAAGAAGTCCGGACAAAAAATCTAAAGACAATACTGAAAAAGAGAAAGTTGTTAAAAAAGATAGAAAAGCTAAGAAAAAGAAAGAAAAAGGAGAGAAAAAGAAAAAGAAGAAAGATAGAACTAAGGAAAAATCAAAAAAAGAAAAAACTGGTAAAAAGAACAAAAAAGAGGAAAGTTCTGAAAATGAAGAACCTATTAAAAAGAAATCGAAGCAGAAGAAAAAGGATGATGACTCTGACAGCTCTGATAGTGCAGATGAGATGGAAGTAAGGCAAATCAAAAGAGAGAAGTTGGATTCTACAGCTCAATCTGAATCTACAGATCACGAAAAATCCCCAGCTCCAGAGTCTCCAAAAGAAACTGTTGTTGATACAGAGGTGAAAGTGAAGGAAGAAAATATTGAACAAGAAACTGTAGTAAGTTCGTCAGTAGGAGAGCCATTAAGGGATATAAAAGAAGAAAGGAAGGCTTTAAAATCAGAGTCATCCGATTCCGAGATGTCAAATAGCGAGTCGGATAAGAAAACTGGGAAGCGCAGGTCAATCAAGAGATCTAAACCTGGGGATTCTGAAGCTGAAGCTACTGCAGATGGAGCGCAGGACGATTCTGAAATTCCTGTTAAGAAACAAAAACTTGAACAAAAATCAACTGAAGTGACTACGAATAAGTCTCCTGCCCACTCAGATGCTATGGACGATATTCCTCCACTAGATGAAGAATTACTTTTGGATCTGCCAGAAATATCTAAGTGGGAGAAAGAAGAAGATGATCCATATGACCTGTCTCCAGAACCAACAAAAGTGAAGGAAAAGTGGAAACCAGAGAAGCAAACATTCCTTCCAAGGTATTTGATTGGATCATTTTTAAGACCAATTTATACATATACATCATACAAGATAGCTTTTCAAGGAAGAGTAAGCTGGATAAAGTTGAATTGTAGGACTGGTGATTTCAATTATTGTAAATATGAGGAGACTAGTATTTTGTTATACTTTTATAGTATAAAATTGAGTTAATAATCAATATAATTTCTGAAAAAGTGATTCAGTTCTCATTATTTTCTTACAAAAATATTATATTGTACAGTTTGTAACCAGGGCCGTTAACCCTTGTTTGTTGACACCTGACAGCTGTATTCCTCATCTTTCTGAGCAAAGATCATGTGTTTTTCTCCAATCCAAATCTACCTTGAAAATTCACTATCTTTCCAAAATGTTTGAACAAATTTAGCCTGTTTACCATAAAAAGGTAAAATATCATATTTTTCCCTTTTAATAACTGTTTTCACCAATTTCTATTATGGTTTCTAATTAACAACACTCAAAGCACCATAGAAGACAATTAGTCGTGACAATGAAAAACAATTAGTTTAAACTTATTTATTTTACTTCGATTGTGAAACAAGTTCTTACAAATTAGACAAATCACTCTCAAAGTCTTCCTGGTTAGAACCAGTACAAAGCATATGCGGAAAAAGTGTCATGCTCAAGGACACCACACATAGCCGTGGCGGAGGATCGAACACATGACCCTCCGATCATGGGTTCGGTGCTCTACCTAGAGACCACGCACTCCACATTGTTTTTGTAATTCTCTCGTTACTCTTAGTGTTTCATATTGACAGTTTGAAGGTCTGTAATAAAATAGTTGTGTGCAAGTAAATGGCTGACAAGTTGTCTGAGCCTTCTCTTTCTGAGGGTAATAGACTAAGAAGTTTGACCTCTGTACTACCAAATGTTATATTTATAAGGTTCATATGAAGAGAAGTCAGTGAAGGCTCGAGGTAGCTAACAAGCCACTTATGTTAATGGTTGATATTTTACATTACATACATTTGTCATATATGCTGTACAATTTTGTATGTTTAAGGTCTGTGATAGAGCAGGCAGAGAAGACTCGAGGTAGCTGACAAGGCACTTTGTTAATGGTTGATATTTTACATTACATACATTTATCATATATGCTGTACATTTTTGTATGTTTAAGGTCTGTGATAGAGCAGGCAGAGAAGGCTCTAGCTCAAAAGGTGATGAAGCCAACAAGTGTTGCCTCGGCAGTATCTGTATCACGACCAAGAGAAAACACTAAGGAACAACCAAAGGAGAAGGAAGAGGCCAGAAAGCGTGAGAAATCACCCGTTGTGGAGCAGTCAAAGCGTAGAGTGTTTGTAGAACCGAAAGAACATAAAGATGATAGAAGAGTGCTCAATAAGCAACATAATGTGAAAATAACTGTGTCCTCATCCAGTCAGGATCGTAGGAAAGTGTCAACAGAAGTGGATTTGCGAAACAAACTCCGTGATAAACGAAAAGATGATGATAGATCAGTAGACAGATCTCGTGATAGAGACTATGACAGATATGACGATCGCAGAGATGACAGGAAAGGAAAGGATAGTCACCGAGACAGAAGAGATAGCCGTGATTATGAACGACAAGACAGCAGAGTTTCTGTTAAAAAATCATACTCTCGTAAAGACTCAGTAGTTGATGAATCGAAATTTGTGCCAGACTATGATGACGACAGTGACTCGGATAACGAACAGTCATATAGCAGCAGTGATAGTTCATCAGAGGAAGAAATGACGAAGAAAAAACACAAACATAAGAAAAATAAACATAAAAAAGACAAGAAACATAAGAAAAAGGAGAAGAAAGATAAAAAGAAGAAGAAACATAAAACAGAGAAAGAGAAGAAGGTTAAGTCGTCTGTTGGAAGATCTTGATGATAACTGATAATCCTAGCTCACTTGATGTGTGATGTGAATGTGTGTGTAATTGTGAAAAGAATTGTGTACAAAATATTTGTAAAAATGGGCTGAAAGTGAACATTTTCAGAATGTGGTCTAGGTAGACCTTAGATAAAATATGTTTTAGTTCAGTAAAATCAAGGTGTATATTTTTATTGTAATATTTGTTAACATAACAGTTTGAAAGTGTGAAATATTATAGCTGGTATTTTAAAGTTTGTGTGAGAGAAATATTCTTCTTCATTATAGATACATTGTATGTGCAAATGAAGTGCTGTTATTTATGTAGTATTGTGCTGTTTGATAGCACTTGTAAATATGTTTGAAATAACTTCATTGTAAAAGTATCAATATACATGCAAGGGAAACAGTTGAATTTTTCCCCCAAAAAATCGGAAAAAGGTCTTTTATTTTTGACATTTGCTGAGGTCATCATTTCTTAAGCACAACATGTATTGGCAAGCATTATTTTTCAGAATGAGAAAAAAAAATGGGCCTTTTATTTATTAATATTTATTCAACAGGACAGATTCTGTGTATGATGATATTCAAAGGGTAATAAATGTAATAAAAGAAACTTGTGGACTTTCAATTAATGTAAAGAATTATAAATTCTTTTAACTCTTTACTCCATATATATGCGTTTTCCCGCACAAATCACAGAAGGCCTTTGAAAACAGTGCAGGAAGAGTTCAAATTGCTCGTAACAAGCAATCTGAACACTTCCTGCACTGTTTTCCACTCTGTCAGTTAAATATAAACATAATTCACCCAAAAATTCAAAAGCCTTCTATTTTAGGTGTCCAAACGCGTCTATATTAGAGGTGTCCAAAGGCGTCTATATGAAGTAAAGGGTTAAATATTGTTGACCAAACCAGAGTCCATTAATGTTGTGAAAAGTTTCCTCTACCTTAAATTAAAAAAAAAAATAATGTATACTTTCAAAAATAATTTCATTTATAATGTATTCATTCATACTGGATCTTTCTAAAACTGCTTCTAATGTGTGCACAAAACAAAACAAAGAACTTCAGAAAGGTTTCAATCTAAACAGTGGGTATCCATATTACATACTTGGATTCTTTTTTTAATTAATTCGCACTACCGCATTCCTTATACTTGCATTACACACAAATTGATTTTACTCTATTCCAGGATAATGCGACCACATACTAGCATTTTACTTCTGTGCAAGGGAGTGACTGTCTAAAATGTAGATAAAGTATACCACAGTAAAATGTTTATAGATATTCTTATTGTAAACTTCTATTACAAATGTGCCGACATTTAAACTTTTCCATCTTTGTTCATGAAATCTGTTTTAAGAATCTTGTAATTTTAGATTTTCTGTAAACACATAATATTATTAAATTACACTAAAACCATATCTTATCAGATTATGTCAAATAGTATCAAGAACGATTATGTAAAAAACAGCCAGTCAGTGATCATAAGCTTAAGTCAAATGACAGCAGATTAAATGTTAACTTCCATTGTTGTGATGTTGATGCAGCATAAGTGTTTACATAGGATCTCAAGTATATGAAAAATACAGTAAAACTGTCAGAGCAATAGAGTCAATCTAAGTTCTGTCCATATTCTTTGATGAATAATATACTGAAAAAGAAAAAAATGTTGATAAGTTAAACTGAGGATATTTAAAATATCAGTATTAAAGCGATAATACCTACACATTCATTTTATGGTCATTGATTGGTTTGTGTTTGCTGCAGTAATAGTTGGAGATAAATTGCTCGCTCACTTTAAATTTTTTAGAATTCTCGACACAATTTTTGATATTTCAAATTTCAAAAGGTTTCCATCATATTTACAAAATATACTGTAAGGTAGGATAAAATATTTGCAAGAAATTGTGTACCGATTCGACCATCCTGTGTGCATGTACAAATTATAACTGCACCTGCTCTACATACCGGACAGCTTCTGGTTTTAGAAATGTTTCGTCAAGGTCAGTTTTATGTACTTAACTGTAAATGTTCAAAGACTTGTAAAAATGAAAATATGCAAACCAGATTTTTTGGTTCAGTATATATTTGGAAACAAAGTAAAGCAAGCACAGGTATTCATATAAAATATAAATATATAAATGGGGAGTTATGAAGTTGTGTGGTGCTCTTTTTGTTGTACCTTGTTGTTGGAACTAACTTATTGTTTTAATAACAAGATAATGAATTGCATACATTGTTTTGTCAAGAATATCATTATACCCCTGACAAACGAAGTTTTGTTTGAACATACAGGGAATTTAACATACATTTGTTTATTGTTTATTTCCGTAATATATAGAGTGAAATATTTGTATGATAGGCCTAGTGTCAACTCTTTTTGAATGCATTCTCCAAAAGTATTTCATTGGAGACAATAAATATGTTTCTTCAGAGGGCATTTTCAGATGCATTATTCAGAATGGCAACTTCTTGTCAAAACAGAAATAAATGAGTGCAAAATAATAATTGTTTATCAGGGATGAATGTCCATCATCTTACTGTTTAATCATGGTATTATTGTAGTACTGATATTTTGTTTTTGAATTTGACCTTGATATGAACTATTGATTTAGTAGTAGTAATTGGAGGCAAAACTCGGTGGTCATGTATTTTGATGTGGATGAAAGTGACCCAGTCTGGATGGAGTATCAACACAGATCTCAACATATACATCCTTGTTTCATCGGCACAGATTGTGTTTTAATAATTGGGTATTACCTATAAGTGTTCAGTCTACTGTATCAGATCATGTCAAATTTGATCAAAACAATAAAATAATTGAAATGTGAATTGATTTTTAGTTTTTAATTTATCACCAGAATTTAAATCATCGATATTGGCAATAACTGCACTGCATTGAAGTTTCTGTAAAATTATATGATGGTGTGTTGTCCATCGTCTGTCAGCAACACTTACTGGTGTGTTGTCCATTGTCTGTCAGCAGCAACTGTTGTCCATCATCTGTCGGCAACATTTACTTTAAACCACAAGGTCAGTGTATACTACACATGGATGTTTCTAATGTATGCGAGACTATGCACAAACTTTATTTATTCAATTGAAATTTGCAAAAATACAGTCAAACCTGTCTTAAGTAGGCAGTCAAGGGAAAAGAAGGAGCAAAACTGGAAAGGTTGTGTCTTGATGCAGGTTAAGTTGCTCTGAAAGCATAAAAAATAGAAAGAACAAATGTTGCTTGCAGTAAAAAATCTCATTTACTGCCAAACAGATTTTGGAAATATTTAATTAGAAATTAGGTTCTACTGGCCATGTGCCAGAAGGGCTTTTGCAATAGAACATTGTTGGTTATCTGTTAGCAGCACTTTCTCCGAAACCTCTAGACCAGTTAACTCGCATGGATGTTTTGAATAGGTGCCCATATCCAATTTTTGTTTTCAATCTAAAATTCAAGCCGAGATAGCCACCATTACTATAAATACGACAGTAAAAAAATTATCTTGTTTCAAATTATATTAAGGCAATAATGATCAATGCCCCTGCCCCCCACCCACCCTGAGGACTCTATTAGGGGACACATGATTATAATGCACATTAATATATATCTTTTCAGCATCATCTAGGTAGCTGAAGAGATGAGAACTGTAGCTCTTGATTTCCCTTTGACATAATTATTGCCTTTTGAAAATTTGGTTAAGAGGTTTTTTTTAAAGTTTCAGAGTTAGTACATTTTTCATCAACCTTTCATTGGACATGAAGGAAAATTCACATTTGTGTTTAGCATTATCTAGGAAATTCATAGAGACAAGAAACAGCTCTTGAATGCATTTTGGCAGAATTATTGCCCTTTTAGACTTGGACATAGTGTGTAAGTTTTTAAGCAGGCTGAAGTTTGTAGTACAAGGCCTTGAGCTTAGATGTTTAACAATTAGGGACATTATGTGGTCCTCTCTCACCATGACCCTTTGGGGCAAAATTGGCCCTTCTCTGAGGGGTCAAAATTTTACATGGTGTTATAGGGAAAATTTAATCTTTTTCTACCAAAGTTGGAGACCTGGAGTTCACTTCTTGTTTTAAAAACAGGATTTTTTTCATTTTCACGAAAAAGTATCCACCTGTGATAAACCAACTGCAGGCTGGTAAAAGATTATTTCAACTGTAGGTCCATCTTCATGAACTGGTACTAATATATTGCCTTATGATGTGAAGTTAGTTTGTATATGTAAAACATTGAAACAACGTAGAATGTGAAAGGATATCCAGCTTTACATACACAATATAATGCACTGTGATAAACTGTGTATGTTGGTATTAGATTATTTCAACTGTAAATCGATTTCAATTAACTGGTACCAATATATTGTCCTATGATGTCAAGTTTGTTCATAAATTGTATATGTAAAACATTAAAACACCACGTATTCAGTTGTGTTAACCTGTGCATGCTGGTACAAGATTATTTCAACTATAAATTATTTCCATGTACTGGTACCAAATATTGCCCTAAGATGTGAAGTTTGTGCATATAGTGTATGTAAAACATTGAAACAACATAGAATATATACATAGGATATCCAGCTGTGATAACCTATGCATGCTGGTACAAGATTATTTCAACTATAGATCCATTTTCATGAACTAGTAACCGATATATTGCCCTATTCATGCAATTGTAATCTAGGGTTATCATACATACATGCTGTGTAGTATTGGCACACCTATTATGTTATTTGTCAGCAATGATTAATGAAGCAATTTAAAAGTTTGAATGACAACTGTTAACTGAATTAAATAATATTAAATATTAAAGCAATATTTAAGCCATCCATTCGCTTCAATTTTTTCAAAAACACTTGATAATGAAAACGAATAATGTTGTTGAATTATTTTGCCAATTTATTTTCAACAAGCAATAATTATAGCTTAATCAATCAGTCCTGTGAGGGACTTTGAGTCTCATAGGAATAATATGGGAAAAAGTCTCTTTTTTTTAATTCATTTGTTCTATACTAGTTCGATTGAGATATGGAGCATCTTAGCAAATTAAGATTTAGTTCAATATGATGGAATTTTCAAGTGGATTGGGTCTTACGAGGGACATTACTTTTTGATATATATAAAGGAATGCTATGGGAATTTAAAGCATTTCCTTTTCATACACTCTACAAAATAAATAAAGGATCATGCCCTATATACATTTTACTGAACTAAAATTAAAACTGTTCTGTGGATGAACTTAAAAAAGGTAATTGAAAACAGTTTTCTGAACCTTGCTTTTAGACAGTTCTTTACAAATATTCTTTGTAAAAAAAAAAATGAATTTTAAAATTTGTTAAAAAAGCATTATAACCCCAAAACAGTCTTTTGTTGCAGTAATAAATTAATCATAGAGTCAATAAAAATATGCAAGATTTGAAAACAATCTTGACGTTAGATAATTACAAGATTTAGTGATTTTTTAAACTGCATACCAAACTTTTTCGTACCAAAATGTATGCATTTCATTTGGCTATTTTTGAAAATCAGACGACGGTCCAGTTCAACAAGGTGAAAACAGTGTTTACAATTCAGTTCGATGTTGAAAGAGTATGGTTGATAAATAAAACATTTTTAAGCTAAACACAATGGGGCCCATTTTACTAACCTTCTTAAATGGAATTTTAACAGGATTTAAATAAATTAAAATAGGCTATAAACATATTTTTCAAATAAATCATGCCTATATATACTCAGCGACTCCATATTGCCTAAAAGATATCTATTTAAACATGCCAAAACAATATCTTGAAAAGGGATTTCCTAATGTCTACGTGCCTAGGCAGGGCGTGAAAATTCCACTCATCCCACGTGCCATGACGAGTGAACATTTGGTTAGGACGAGTAAGATTTATCCCTTGACTCCATAGATACGCATTTTCCTGCACCAATCACAGAAGGCTATTAAAAACAGTGCAGGAAGAGTTCAGATTGCTTGTTACAAGCAATCTGAACACTTCCTGCACTGTTTTCCACTCTGTCAATTAATATAAACATGATTCAACCATTGCTGATACATGGTGAATTAATGCTTTCAATATTAGAGGTGTCCAAAGGTGTCTATATGAAGTAAAGGGTTAAGAAACTGACCTTAATATTTCTTTGATTTTAAGCATTCAATTCAAAATGTTGGAAAGGGAGGACGAGTAGCTTTAATCAGAAATTTCAACCCTTGCTAGGTTAGACTAAAATTGATTTCCCCACTTAAAACTGCAACATATTTTGTGATGTATTCAATGAGTCATGTGATTTCATTGTGATTTCAATTTGATCCATTATTCAGGTCTATTGTGGTTAAAATGATTTCATCTTAGAACCAGTCAGAATAATGATGCAAAGGTTGTCTAGCAGTTAAGTGCTGTCCTTTTTTAGAATGGGGAATTTGCTTCATTTATAGCGTAAAATGTTGATTTTTTATGCCCCCCCCCCCTCCCCCCCGCAATTTTTTGGGTGACATATAGTAATCGCAGCGTCCGTCCGTCTGTCTGTCCTTCCGTCCGGTATTTCGTTTCCGGCCTGTAACTTTGTCATGCATAGATGGATTTTGTTGATACTTGCAACAAATGATCAACAGAATATGACGACGTGTTGCGAGTAAGACCAACACCCTTACCTCAAAGGTTAAGGTCACAATTTCAGTTTGTTTGAGATTTCGTTTCTGGCCTGTAAATTTGTCATGCATAGATGAATTTAAATGATACTTGCTTCAAATGATCAACATAACATCATGACATGTTGGGGGGCATGTGACACTTAACAGTGACATTTCTTGTTTAAACATAAAGTTCCAGAAAAGAATTCATATGGTTCTATTTTCATGGGTGTTGAAGGGGAATGCCGTTTTAATCAATAAAATTATTTTTAAATGGATAAAAACCATCTCATTTTCATAGAAAGTGGAGTGATAAACTTGATGATATCCCCACTCTAAAAATAGACAACACTTAAATACTGCTTGTTCACATCGCCATCGAATCAGCCCAGTTTGGATAAGTTGTCTGTTAAAAACCAGAACCTGGTATCTACGTTTTTTGAAATTGTTCAGGAACATGAAAAAAACGTCAAATGTTAAAAAATCCATATTTACATAAAATTCTTAGCAATTTGACTCATTATACATGTTTTAGTAATATACATATGTTTCAAATTATTTGTTCTTCAAAGGATGACATGTAAGGCTATTTTGGTTTTGGCAGAATAAATTTAGTTAAAAGCAGTATTTATGTATAGTTAACATCTTATCTTCCGATAAGGGGTTCTGGTTTTGAGCAAAATGAAAAGTGTTCTTTACTTCAGCCAACCACACCCTGGTATCTATAGATGCGTGTATTTAGCACATGTGAATAACAGATATTTCTGAAAGTATTTTTTGCCAGAACCTAGTATATAACTATATATAACTATACCAGTCTTTAGCTTTAAGAACATGATAACAAATTGTATATGAATGGAGAGGCAAAATGTTGTATTGACCAAAACAATATTTTGGCATTAACAAAAGCAAGAGTTAAGTACTATTTTGCTATATAAGAGTATACATGGATACAATGATATTGCCATACAATTTGATAACAAAAATCTAATAAGATAAAGACATAACACTGTAAATTGCCATATGCTGTTCTGGTTGTAACATAAGTCGCAGAAATACTGAGCTTTTTAAATCAAAACATGTTATCTGGTAGGTTAATAAATTTATAATCATGATAAAGTTATTAAGATGCATTAGCAATTAAGATTTTTTTATCACACACAATGTGATTATATTTCTCGTAATCTACAGACATGCAATTCAGGTATATAAGGCTTTAAACAAGTTTCCTTTAAATGACAAAGAAAATATTACACATTTATTATACACACATTTTACATACTATTACATAGTATTACTTTTAGACCTTAAATCCTGCCTTTTTGCAATTCATGGTCATGACATCATCATAATCATTTTTCCTATACACCGTGATCATTTCTAATTTCAAACAGTATAAAAACTAAGACATCAAGTTTAGTATTTTTAAGTATATGAAAACTGAACATTTAATTGAACTTTTTTTTATCACTGTTCAACTGTCTTGTCTTCTACCATTACATGTTTAAAGATCTATGCTGTTACATGGGAATTTTTTAAGTTTAAGTACTCGTTTAATACGGATGGTATTCCACCATTCTTTCACAAAGCAATCATGTCCTTTTTCTTGGCACTTGATATTTGTAATTTTGCTTTGTACAGATACAGCAGTTGTTCTTTTGACTATTTACTATGCATCATCTTTACTTTCTGATATTCCTTTAATTCGTCAAAATCATATTTGAAGTGGCACATATCTGGGTCATCTTTAATGATTCGCACCCACTTTATGCTGGTTCATTTTGTTTTTTGCCCATTTTCCGTGTTGTTGCTTTGGGTGTTTTATATCTGACATTTTGAAATCCTTATGTTTCGGGGTCACTACATAGTAAGGACCTTTTCTGCCGTGTCATAGATATCACAGTGTCCCACTGGATTGTTACGAAGATATTTGATTTTGACTTTTTTTACTTCAATCGCTGCGTACATACAATCTCACATCATGTGCATTATGCCCACTTTCAAGACATTCATGGTCAATTATTTTGATGTTAAGTATTGTTTTACAGAAATATAGATATGTGTGGCCATGATCTGATTTCTGTTTTGCCCAGGGTATACACCTGAGTATAGAATTACGTGTTCAACTGAAAATTCCAAACTTGAAAGATAGAAATGTTTGATTTCTGATCAAAGATAATATGCTGCCCTTTTGTCACCTGCACCATATATAGACAAGATATAACAACACTATTTGTTTATGCAATACATCACATTTACTAGTGAACATGGTGTGTACATGTACAGGTGTGAACTTTGCTACACTGCCTTGCAATCCTTGTTTTTCGGGGCAAATGTTACAGCATCACTATCATTATGTGGAATGTACCGGTTGTTACAATTAATGACGTTTCTTCGAGTAAGTTCTAGCGCGAAGATTTTTTTTAAATTTTGCACACAAGTACTTTGAAGTAAGACAAGTTTAAAACACTAAAAAAAAACATAGGTCCCCATGCTTGTTTTTTTGCTAAGACTATTTTTAAACTACACCGTTTTACATTTTTTAAAGAAAAAATAGCAAATTGGTGTAAGTTATAAATCTTGTTTAATTTACTAACAAAGTGATATATTTCAACAAAATATTGTTGTCACTCATGTTACAAAAGATAAAGTATCTAAAACAGAAAAAGTCATGATGCTCTTTTGAGTTTCACATTTCATACAGTAATTTTCATAAATTTCTACGATTATAGAATTGGTCGTTAACGATGTATTTTTACACTAATTTAAAAATAAAAAAAGTTCTAACGCGGAGAATTGTTTCATTTTTTCTACAAAGAGGCACCATAACAAACTTTATCAGAAAATAAAATAAAAAATATATGTCCCCATGCTTGTTACTAAGTTACAGTGCTTAATGTTACCTCCCTTTTCATAAAATGGCCAGAAACGATGCATTTTGACACTAAATCAATAAAAAAAAATTCTAATGCAGAGAATTGTTTCATTCTTTCTACAAAGAGGCACTTTAACAAACTATATCAGAAAATAAAATAAAAAACATATGTTACCTTACTTGTTACTAAGTTACATTGCTAAATGTTACCTCCCTTTTTCATAAAATGGCCGCAAACGATGCATTTTTACACTAATTCAATAATAAAAAAAGTTCTAATGCGGAGAATTGTTTCATTCTTTCTACAAAGAGGCATTATTACAAACTATATCAGAAAATAAAATTAAAAATACAGGTCACCATCTTGTTACAAAGTTTCAGTGCTAAATGTTACCTCCCCTTTTCATAAAATGGCCACAATCGATGCATTTTCACACCAATTCAATAAAAAAAAATGTTCTACGTGGAGAATTGTTTCATTCTTTCTACAAAGAAGCACAACAACAAACAATATCATGAAATAAAATAAAAAATACATGTCACCTTGCTTGTTACCAAGCTACAGTGCTAAATGTTCACTTCCCTTTTCATAAAATGGCCTAAAATTGTCAAAATTGTGAAAATTATCTGTTGTAATTTTTATGAATGAAGTTTCATTGCAGAAGTAACTTTCATATTTCTAAATGATGCACTAAATAGCAATTATAATATTTGTAATTTATAATGTAATTACTGTTAAATTGCTTTTATACATTTCAAATATACTGGGTAATTGATGAACATCAATAGTTGTAAAAGTTTGAAATGTTAGAGGCCTAGTGGTAAAACCATGTACTGTCAATCAAGGTTGGATCACCAGTGACCTGCTACTCAACATAATATCTTCAGAGTTTTATATACGAGTCCATTCAAGTCATTTTTTTCTGGTATTTATCTTGGCTATAGAAGTCGCACTGTCATCCATTATTATTACATAAACTTGAAATTTTGATTACTGTACTGGGCTACTTCCAACTTTAATCTTTGAATTGTCATTAAAATTTTAGAACACTGCCTGGTGAACTGGTAGTGATTGTTCTTAATTTTTCATAATATGTGCATTTCCTAGTCTTCTGGAAAAACATCATATGTTTTTCAAATACTTTTTGTTAACATGGTCCCAGTATCTGATTTACTGTCACAATCCATTCTTCTGGCAACACATATTGTAATAAATTGGCCTGGTCCTGGTGTGCTACTTGACTGACTTCATCACTGAAAATTAAAGGAAGCTTATATGAGATAAAGAAATAAATGACAATGTTTGTTTGTATGTAAGCTTAATTTGCATCATCACCAGTTTCCCCTTTGGGTGATGCACCCAGAAGAGTGAACAGTTTAGACTTTTTAGGTTTGTGGGGGATAGTGCAGGAAACAAATATCATAGAAACCTAATAATATGTTTCACCTGATTCTTTTGCTTGGTGTATCCCTATACTTCATAAAGACGCATTCCGACGACCCTACCCCCCGCTTCATAAATACGCATCTGGACACCTTGTGCGTGTCCTTCATAAAGACGCATTTGGACGCGTGGTCTCATTCTCATAAAGACGCATTTCGACGCTCCCTGTTTTCAATCACAAAAACAACACCTTTTAATTTATTTTTCAGAGATCGTAAGTTTATATTCGTGTAGTGCAACATTTCACAAAGTAAATTTACGGAAGACATAATATGGTTACTATTGAAAGTTTTTATAAAAATAGCATCTATTTGCACATAGTGTCATATCAGTGACCACGCGATGTCATTGAATTGACCAGACTTACGCGGGAATTACACAAATATCACCAATTTAAATCGCAAAAGAAACACATTTCAATTTATTTTTCAAGGACCGGATGTTTATGTTCGTGTAGCATTGCATTTCACACAGTTAAATTATGCAAGACATCGGAGGTTAGAATTAAATATAGCGTCCAATCGTAAAAAGGGTCACATCAGTGATCACGCGAGGTCATCGAATTGTCCATGCTTACGCGGGAATAACAAAAATATCCACATTTTCAATCGCTAAAACAATACATTTCAATTGATCAATGATCACGCGAATTCATTGCATTGTCCATACTTACGCAAGAATAACAAAAATCTTCCAATTTCAATTGCAAAAACAATATGTTTCAATTTATTTTTCAATGACAGGTGTTAATATTCGTGTAGCATTGCAGTTCGTGTAGTAAAATTATGCATGACACCATAGGTTACATTTAAAAATACCGTCCAATCGTAAATATCCATGCCAGCGATCACGCGAGGTCATGGAATTTTCCAGAAAGAAATAGGTCAACACTATTTTCCGAAAATGTACATCGGCATATTTTGATTTTTTTGAAAAATCATGCGTGCTGATTGTGATAATTGACACGGTAATAAATCATTGTTTGTTTTGATTGTGATTACTGGGATAGAATCATGTACGCTACCGTGGCTTACCGTAATGGTTTCGGGTGGTTAGAAGTTGGGAAGGGGGTGTCATAAATTATGTCAGTTTGCAGTTCGGCAATTTACCAAAGCCGTGATATATGTCCTGGGGGTATATGGACTAATCAAATGCACGCGCCAATATGCGACAATACTGGTTTGTTTTCACAGCTGACACCCGTGACCGGAATTTTTATACCATGAAGGGGCAATAAAACTATAAGGCGTCCAATATCAGCATGATGTCTGCTGGTCATTATAATAAGGTAATTATTTTTTTTAAGTATCTGTTCGTCTGTGAAAGATCCCGTTCTAATTAATTTATAAATATTATACGCATTACCGATTTAGATTAATTTTGAATTCCTGTCCGATTCTAACTTTTGACTTTCTGATCTGATTTGATGACAGAAGCAATTTATTTACATACAAGTAGATCTACATGTAAAAATAATAGCATGGGGATTCTTTTTAAAAATGCGCAAGAAGGGAAAGTAATAAAACGTTTTTTCTCATAGGTAAAATTATAGCATGGTAATAGAACACATAAAAGAATAAGTAATTTCTATTTTTACCATTATACTAACTGATAAATTGTAACTAGACCAATCATTATTATAATTAAAACTTCCCCTATCTATTATTGTCGTTAATTATTCATAATAATGATTCTAATAATAAATATGCAGTAGTTGTATTAATTATAACTAAGGTATTGATAATTTATTATTAGTAGTAAAGGTAGTCCTTAATTATTATTGTAAATAATCTGTTTTGTCTGTTTAGTGAACTTATGTATGTTTTTGTCTTATTTCAGTTTGAAAGTCCGCATATAGCAGTCGGGACCAAAACTTTCAGGAGGATTTGATATTTTTTAATTTAAATTTTGTGCTGCTTTTACCTGAAATGGAAAATAAATGAACAAATTCCACCAAAACGTAAAGATTAAAAAATTGTACAACCATAACTGAACGCTCTTGCATATTTTGTATATAAATAAGTGTAGTAACATTAAATATATGATACTTTTGGTAAAATAGTAAAACATTATATATCTATTTAACTATTCCTATTTTAATTATTTTATTAAGTTTATTTGTTTGATTTATATTACATATAAAAATATCATTGTAAAATATTGGTATGTATAAATTTGTGTCAAAATTAAAAATTAATTGAAATGAAAAGTCTTCTTGTTTTATACCCGTGTATCTTTGTATTCCATTGTCATAGAATTATTTTTTTTTTATCATCGCAAAGATAATTCAATATTCAACAAAGTTTACACTGACATAACAAGCGTAAAATCAATATATCTTGCGGAAATATTAACTTTATAAGCGAGATATATATAAACTAGTGTTGAATTTAAAGAAAAAATAAAATGAAACAAAATCTTTTTAGTTTCTACCCATATATCTCATTATTCAATTGCCACAACATTATAATTTTTATATCACCAAAAAGAAAATTTTATTTGCAACAAACTTTACATACACAAAAAAAGTATAAAATCAATATTTCTTACTGAAATAATGACTTTAATGAACTGGGTGTGCAATCAGCGTGTATTTTTAAATATCCCCTATGGGAATGGTGCAGAAACCTTATCAGCTGGGTATTGGTTTATTGACATCTGTTTCCTTCTACCTGTATCTGTTAGGATAGGCAATACTGCTATATCTCTATGAAGTAAAGAGGTATAGCACCATCATAAAAGTCCTCAGTTTAAAGTCCCATCTGAATGACAGTTAGCACTGTAAGTTAGCCAGCCTCAGGTATCAAACTCTCAACCCTGAGCTAGAAGTATCATGCTCTACTGACTAAGCTCATCGGTCTGGCTAAAGCAACGACAATGTATTTTAATAAAACAGCACAATATATGGGTATAGTTTGACAACTCAAGGGCTATAACTGAGCAGCAATTCCTGTTATGATGTCTATGTTCAAACCATTGACCAAAATCTAATGGTTATAAACTTGCATACATGTATGTGGACATTTTTTTACTGAGTGAAACTGTTATGTTATGTAACAAGCAGTCAAGGGGTTGCAAGCTCAA
This sequence comes from Panopea generosa, assembly GCA_029582155.1. Lineage (NCBI taxonomy): Eukaryota > Metazoa > Mollusca > Bivalvia > Adapedonta > Hiatellidae > Panopea > Panopea generosa. Next base: position 79,785,394 of record CM055895.1, on the reverse strand, counting down.
ATCCCCACTTGGCCAGTCTCTGTGATGATTTAAATATATGCAAATTCCAACATTGTGTCTCATGTTCATTCATCTTTAATCACTGATTCAAGTGGGAAAGTTGTCAGTTATTTGCACGGATATTTGGTGTGCCAAACAAGTAGTCACAGGTTTGAACCCCCTCAGATCATCTGTTGTGCTCATGATTATTTTGTTGTAATCCATAGTAGAAATAAACTGAAATGGTTAAATTACATTAATAATTACCATTGGCCCCTTTCGATGATTGTCACTCTTTCATTTAGTGTTTCTGTACACATTGTCTATGTCACGATATTGATTGTCTCTTCATAGTTAATGAAACCACTACAGGTATTTAAAGCACCGACATCTCAATCCATCTGTAACCTGAGCCTCTGTTTAGCATTCCTGAAATGTGTTGAATAGTTTCTTATTTTCATAATTCATGTAACAATTTTCTGTTTAACAGGAAACACAGAACATGACGGTGTATAAATTTATTTTTAACATTTACTCAATGTAAGAATACTGTTCGAATCCCCGCCTGGCAACAGTCTCCAGGATGATAGATATACAGCATTATGTCTCTTTATCAATCGTCTCTCACCGCTGATTCAAGTGGGAATATTCAAGTGGCTATCAGTTACTTGCAGAGATGGGGTGTGCTCAAATACTGGTTAATTCCAGGAAACAGTGGTTAGGTGATCGTCTGTTAGCCCTCGATGGCATGAAAATGATGTAAATGTTCAACCAATGAATCACTTTTTATAGTTGTTCATCTCTAGAAATCATAAAGTAAGTTATCATTTTATGTGATACATTTATATTGATCAGTGAGTTATGATAAAGCATCAACTAACCTTATACTCAATTGCTTTGTGTTGATGTCAAATGATATTGGACTTTTCCTGTTTAATCGATGTGTCTTGTTTGTTTCCACTGTTCTTATACTTCCACATATACAGTTTATGTATAACGTTGACCCATATATATATAAGTGTCTTCCATAGTGTCCTTCAGTACCAAACTTTTACATGCATCAGGTCAGCTAAATGTCAAAATTCAAGATTTATTCTTCCTTGTCTCCATCCCGGTATGAATAATATTGTTTCAGGTAAATTCATTATGTATTCAGCGCTTTGGAACAAATTCACAAATGATCCATATCCGAAAAATGAGTTATCCAAAATGTTACCACTACGAGTATTGACTATATTTTCGTAGTTGTGTCTTTGACTTCGTTATGTACACACATTTCTGGTGGTTGAGAACGAAAAACAATATACTCTTCCGTGCTACCTTGAAAAAAATTTGCATTTCTGACATCTCGAAATGAAAATACTTCACTTTGTAAATATCCTAATGCGCCTCGACTTTTAATTAACCAAACGGCGACATTAGACCCCGAAACTGAAAGTAACAGAAAGGAATTATGCGCATAGCGATGCGCAGTAACAACCCGCAGAAACGTCTTTAAATAGAATTTGAAATGTGTTTTTGAAAAAAAAATTCTTGTAGGCATTCACTTTGGATTTTAGTGTTTCTTACTATCACTTCTATCTACAAGTTCACTTTCCATTGTCTTTCTAGCAGTTTCGTTTACTTTTGTGATATACTTCTCTTTTATGGTTGTATTGTTACATTAGTTTTCCTCTGTGACAGCACTTACATTATGCGACTTCTGTTTTATGGTTATTGTATCAAGCTCGTTTTCCTCTGTGACAGCTTCAATTACCAGTCTTCTCTTTCATGGTTGTTGCATCGTTACATTTGTTTTCCTGTGTGACAGTACTTACATTATCCGATTTCTCTTTAACAGTTGTTGTATCATCACGCTCGTTTTCCTCTGTGATAGCACTTACATTATCTGACTTCTTTTTAATGGCTGCAATATCGTTACTCATTTTCATCTGTGACAACACTTACAATATCCTTCTTCTCTCTTATGGTTGTTATCGTTATACTCATTTTCCTCTGTGACAACACTTACAATATTCTTCTTCTCTGTTATGGTTGTTATATCGTTACAATCATTTTCCTCTGTGATAACACTTACAATACCCAACTTCTCTTTTATGTTTGTTATAGCTTTACACTCATTTTCATCTGTGACAGCACTTACAATATCCAACTTCACTTTTATGGTTGTTACATCATTACACTTATTTTCCTCTGTGACAACACTTACAATACCCAACTTCTCTTTTATAGTTGTTATATTGTTACTATTTTCCTCTGTGACAGCACTTACAATATCCAACGTTGTTATATCATTACACTCATTTTCCTCTGTCACAACACTTACAATACCAAACTTCTCTTTTATGGTTGTTATATCGTTACTCATTTCCTCTGTGACAGCACTTACAATATCCAACTTCTCTTTTATGATTGTTACATTGTTACACTCATTTTCCTCTGTGACAGCACTTATAATATCAAACTTCTCTTTTATGGTTGTTATATCGTTACTCATTTTCCTCTGTCACAACACTTACAATATCCATCTTCTCTGTTATGGTTGTTATATTATTACACTAATTTTCCTCTGTGATGACACTTGCAATATCCAACTTCTCTTTTATGGTTGTTATATCATTACACTCATTTTCCTGTTACAACACTGACAATATCCAACTTATCTTTTATGGATGTTATATCGTTACGCTCATTTTCCTTGGTTACATCAATTACAAAATCAAACTTCTCTTTTATGGTTGTTATTCCGTTACAATCATTTTTTTCTGTTACAGCAATTGTTTCCAGACATGTTTTCATTTTCAACCCAAAACTTCTATCTGTGTGGCAAAGGTATAAAGGTCGTTATCATTATCATTTGGCTACATCTAGAAACTTACTTACTGATAATAATTCTGTATTTTAAACTAACCATATATCAGGCTACTATAATATGAACAAATGCGAGATAACCACAAAAAGTGTTACGGCTACCGTAGTAATAATTAATATAATTATTCAGTTAGTAAAATTTTAATATACTTTAATTAACTAAATTGGTGGACATATACAAGAATAATTATTGAAATTTTGGTATTTATTTATAATATCTATTTCTAGTACATTAAATACTTATCTTATTGCATTTATCTATAATATTGAGTGATGCATAAAATTATACACCTTCAAATTTCATGTTTCTTTCTTAATTTTTCTAGATTTTGTTTATACTGTTGCTTATCATCAACACAATAACAGTCAGATGAAATCTGATATACCAGGTTATCAACACCAATTTGCACTTCTTAGGTCAAATACCTGCTTTTAAAACGTTTCATTTACAAATGATATAGACTGGTTTTTACCACATCAGACATTTTCACTATTTCTCACACAGCCATACAATTCTATTGTTCAATACCAAGGTATGGCTGAATATTGTTTGTATTTATTTACTAGTAGACATGTGTATCCCCAGATGCTTGGTTTTGGCAAAATGGAACAGATGCTTATAGTTGTCACTTGTTAAAGCTGTAACCTGTCATAGTCATATACTATGTTCTGTCTCTGTTTTTTTACCGATTCTTCCTGGTAGTTAAAAACCAAAATATTGTATGCACAGGTGATATACTCTGGCATGCAAATGAGTTGAATAAAATGACAAACAAATATAGTATCTACATCTACAAGATTTTGGCAGGTGGATTAATCGATTTCAGATACAAGGTTTGATCTATAATCAAGATCTTCCAAACTAATTAAGATATGAAGCTGAAATTTTGAGACCATGTGTTTACAAGATATCATAGTAATAATTTGAAAACCTTATTTTCGGAAAATTTTGGTAGATACCTGGTTCTGCTTTTTAACAGACCAAGTATTATATTATATGCTAAATTGAAAAAAAAAATGTTTTTTAGCCAATGTTAACATATTTTTTTAAACATTTGTCATAAAAGTATGAATTTGATTGACTGACGACAGATCAAAGTAAACAAGAGTTGTCCAACTCTAGTAGGTCTGCAATACCTTTAATGAAGTTTCAATCTAGTGGCTGTTGAGTTTCAATCAAATACAATTAGTGGTTGTGATATGGACTAGGTGGTACCTGCACACGAAACTTGAACATTAATTGCGGACTCAAAAAAGGGCCATAATTTTAATTATATTCATGCAAGAGTTATCTCACTCAATTATTCTAGTAAGTTTGACAACTAGAAGTCTTATGCAAAGTTTCACTCAAATATATCAAGTGGTTGGTGAGATATGGACTGGACAGTACTTGCATAAAAAACTTTTACCAGATTCTGAGAACTTTCAAGTCAAACAAGGGCAATGATTTTCATTATATCTATGCAAGGGATATCAAACATATTTATTTTAGTAGGTTTGGTGGCTGGAAAATCTCGTGTGAAGTTTCAATAGAATACATCAAGTAGTTAGGGAGATATGGACTTGATGGGACTTGCATGCAAAACTTTAACAAGAATTTCTAAGTCACACAAGGGCAATTATTTGCATTCTATTCATGCAAGTTGTAGAACTTAGTTATTGTAGTAGGTTTGAAGACTGGGACGTCTTGTCTGGAGTTTCATTCAAATGCATTGAGTGGTTGGTGAGATATGGACATGATGGTATTTGCACGCAAAACATCAACTAGAAGTCAATCAAGGCCAATAATTTTGCATTGTAGTCATCCAAGAGTTATTTAACTTAGTTATTGTAGAAGGTTTGATGAATGTGAAGTTGTGTGTGAAGTTTAAAGTCAATATGTGCAATGGTAACCGAGAAAATGACTTGTAAGCAAAACTTTAACCGTGCAATGCCAACATCCAGATGAGTACAACTCTATTCTTCAAATAGCTGAGCTAGAAACAAATCACTTTTGCCATGAAGATAAACAAGAAACATCTATTTCTTAAACCATAGCCAGGATGTGCCTAGTCATCTCAAAATCAGTTTACAACAGCTCTCGAGTTAGACCCCAGTTCAAAGAAAAAGTTGACCAGTTATAAACCGAATATGCTATTTTGAAACTACGTCATTCTATATTTAGATGGAACCTACCAAATTATGGATGATAGTTCACCTATCTGTTACATAAATTATGCAATACAATAAATTCAATATAAATGTGTTACCTGTATTGGTCAAGTCCAACTATAAATATAACGACATAGTTTCACAATAGCATATTCGGTTTAATAATGGTTCTACTTGGAAGTCTGAGGTACTAATATACTAATAAAATACTGCCGTGTTACTTAATGTTTATGGGTTTGAGGTTCAGATAGAATACATCATCCCGGGAGAGAACAGTTTAGGCAAGGATATTGTGCCAAGCTCTCGCAACAAATATAATTTTCTATCCGAACCATAAAAACAATGAATTTTTTTTTTCTTGCATGTCAAACTTAATTCACCTTTTCTTTTACAACAGGTTCCTTATCACTTAGGTCCCGCCACAAGAAGCGAAACAAAAGGCAAGTAAAAGAAGACGAGTTTTGTATCTGGTATTTTTTAATAGAAAAATCCATGCCTAGCATGAAAGAAATACTCTGTAATGTGTCAAGTTGTATAAACTCCCAAAATTTAAAATGGTCTGTGAAAATAACGATATTTTATAATAGGTAGTTTGATCTTTGTGTAACCTTGACCCTGAAATCTAATGTAAAGGTCTAAGTATTTCTACAGGTAAATGCAGGTGACACATCATGACATGTTGATCACTTGTGTCAAACTATTTTAAAGTCCCTCCATGTAAAACAAAGTTACAGACCAGACTTGAAATATCAAACAAACTGAAGTGCAACCTTGACCTCTGAAGTAAGGTTCTGGGTCTTAACACGACACTTCATCATGTCATGTTGATCAATTGAGCCAAGTGTTTTTGAAATCCATCCATGTATGATTAAGTTACAGACTGGACTTGAAATCTCAAATAGACTCAGTCTTGTCAAACAATCTCAATGTGTGACCTTGACTTTTGAGGTATGGGTATGGGTCTTACGTGCAACACATTGTCATGTTATCCTAATCAATTGAGCAAAGTTAAAGACAAAGCTACAGACCGTACACTTAATCTCAAACAGACTGAGTGTTATCAAAGTTAAATTGTGACCTTGACCTTTAAAGTGGGAGTCTTGGTGTTAAGCGCAACATGTCTTCATGTCATGTTAATCATTTGTAGCAAGTATTTAAAAAATCCATCTATGCATGACAAAGCTACAAGCCAAACACAAAATCTTAGACTCAAAGTGTTGTCAAACAAACTTAGTGTGACCTTGACCTCAAGGTACAGGTGTGGGTTTTTGCATGTGACACGTTATCATGTAATGATGATGAAATGAGCCAAGTGATTTTGAAATTTATCTATTGGAGACAAAGTGAGAGACAGGACACGAAATGTCAAGAAGAATAAGTGTTGTCAAAAAAGTTAAATTGTGACCTTCACCTTTGAAGGAATATGGGTGTTACACATCGTCATGTTATGGTGATCATTTGTAGCAAGTGCTTATAAAATCCATCTATGCTTGACAGTTACAGGCCGGACATAAAATCTGACACAGATTAGGTGTTGTTAAACAAAACTCGAAGTGTGACCTTGACCTTTGAAGTATGGGTTTTACATGCAATACGTCATGTCATGCTGATTATTTGAGTCAAGTGTTTTTTAAATTGAGTCTGGGTGTTACGCATGACATGTCGTCATGTTATGGTGATCATTTATAGTAGGTATTTATAAAATTCATCTACACATGACTAAGTTACAGACCGGACAGGAAATCTCAGACCAGTGTTGTCAAACAAACTCGGCGCGACTTCGACCTTTGAGGTATGGGTTTTATGCGCAACATGTCGTCATGTCATGCCTATGAATTGACTCAATTTTAAATTTATCTATAGGTGACAAAGTTACTGATCAGACACAAAATCTCAGACAAAGTGTTGTCAAAATTAAATTGCGACTTTGAAGTGGGAGCCTGGGTATAAGGTGCAACACGTCAGGCAGCGGATAAAAATCCATGTATGAAAATGAAGGGCATTAAAATAAATTGTCCAAATATTTTAACATTTGGACACAATACTGCTTATCACCAGGCCTTGTACGAGATCGCATTTCAGCTCAGCAGGTCAAATTTTACCCGTTTTATACCTCTTTTTATCAGAATATGGATTTTTTTGTAACATCTCTATTCTCAGCAAGTATGAAATGGTCACATGATTATCCTTGATGACATAAAGTAATACGAATCTATTTTCCAACTTTTGTCCTGGAAGCAGCAAAAGATAAAATCTAAAAATAGATTTTGAAGGTCATATACGCATCAACAAATCACACTATTTTCTCTTTTATAGATAAGTAGTACCCACCCAAAGTGTCAAACTGCCTGACCCAGGGGAATGAAACTCATGATGAACTACAGTACACTTACAATTTTAGTGCCAACAATTAGATTTTATAGTTTATCTTAAATTTGACTGTTTCGGTCTAGGCCCAAGATTACAGAGAGGGTGGGGACTTAATAAAACAATCATTAACCACCATGTCAACAACAAATCACACCAAAAACCCTACAGTCTACTCAGTCATCAGAAATTACGTTTTTTTGTCATTTTCTCTTACAAAATAAGGTAACACAGGTCCCACCCCAAACCGCAAGACCCAGGTACATAAATTTCATAATTTTTTATAACGGACCAACAGATGTCAATAATCATGCTCAGCATTTGTTCAGTGCTTCTAAATAGATGAAGATTTTCAAGTCTTTAGTCTGAAGAAATGTTTTTTTTGTAAATTTCCCTAATGTACATGAATAAAGGGAAGTAGACACCCCACAGTTAATGCAGAACGGCATGAAATTCACATTTTTACAAAGGACCCCTAGGAGTCAATAATCATGCTCACAAATTGTTCAGAGTGCATTTTACAAGATTTTTAAAGTTTACCTTTATGTAAGGCCCCACCCCACTGGATCAAACCGTGAGACCCAGAGACATGCAATTCACAATTCTTTATGAAGAACCCATAATCGTGCTCAACATTTGTTTCTCAGTGCTTCCTATAGGAAGTAGGAAATGTACCTCGATTTTGACCTTTATTGGCCCTGCCCAAATTTTAATGAATATTCTACTGTATTTTTTTACTCTCGATAATTTTGTATGCCGCCATTTTGGCAAAGTGAGATATAAACACTACAATTACCATATACCCGACAAAACTTGAAGTGTATCTACTATGGAAAGAGATGAACCAGAATAAAAAATCAAAAAGATGAGGGTCAATCTGGAAACTAAAACGCGCTTTGGTTGTACCAAATTCAAGGCAAATATTGCCTTTTGGTTTCCAATTTATACACAATGTTTCTCATCATTAGACCTTGCATGGGATTGCGTTTAGCTCTGCGCATACAATCCTTCACTGATATCTTTGCTAACGGAATATTAAAAAATACATTTTAACTAAATCATTATAATTTCAAATGATGCAACATTGTGAAAATGAAGATACTTCACCATTGCACTGTGTGAACCTTCAGCTGTGCACCGTTTAAACAACCAATGAGAATTAAACAACAGTAAACATTGACTAAAACAGTTGGTTAAAAAACATAAGTCTGTCAAAAAAAAGTGTTTGTTGATTTGGTTCAAATAAAATTACACACTATCTTCTTGATTGACAGTGGCATAACTGACCCTAAAATGATGTACAAGCGCATAGGGTTCTGGAAGGATTGGGGGAGGGGTCTGGGGGACATGCCCCTCTCCCAAATCAGAAAATTCAGGATGCATTTCCTGGGTTCTGATGACATTTCAATGATATGATGCATTCTCAGAAAAATATGCAAGCCCAGGCGTTGTTACGTAAAGAGAGCTATGCCGCTGATCATAATTATAACACCGTTTCGAACTATAACAAGAAGTATTCAAGGTCAGCAAAAAGCTTGCATATATACAACTCCCAATGGTAACAGAGACCGTTTGACGACATTGATTATGCTACATGTGCGCATTCATTGTTTAGAAAGCGGTGCAGTAGTAACCCGATGCTCTTGAAATTCATCCGATGATGCAAATGCACTAGTGTTTACAAAGCAGTGTGCAAGAAACACAATGTGTCCGGAATTAAATGTGTATTTTAGATAATCGGGACGAATCAGTTGCGATTTTTATACATCCAGTGGATGCACATATTTCAGAATTGTGCATCTGCCGCAATATTTGTGCGTATACCACGCAGGGGTAAATAAAACACTGTGTGCAACCTTCAGGACTGCATCATTTTTCTTAATTACAATTTGTTGCAATGGTTTGTACGCTGCTATAATCAGGATAATGCTCACCAAAGCCAGCTGTGATACAAACCACACAATGAATCATCAGCTACTCAAGTGGCACAACCTTAATACACGTCTTACTATTGTACAATTCCTGTATGTATTCTATATCCAGCTAGGTAGCAAAACAAGTTTGAGCTCGTCAAAGCAGGCTGTGATATGAGTTTATCAACACATCAACAGCCACTTTGACGCCTCACTGCTTGATGGTTCTGGTTCACTTCCACATCCAAGTTGCTGAAATCCCACATTTTACTGAGCGTCTCTCCTCTCTATCCTGTGAACAAAATTGTTTAATGTTGCCATTCTACTTGCAGGTTAAAAGGAATTTTATCTTAACTTAAAATTGACTAAATATCCCCCCCCCCCCCACCCCCAATATATATATATTACTCACTGATCCTGTATTGCCGAAAGAATATTTATTTAAACATGTCAAAATAATATACTGAAAAGGGATTTACCAACTTGGGCTACACTGAAATAGATTTTCTGCTTAAAATGGCAACATGTTTGTGACGTAAAATACGAGACACAATTTCATTTTGATCCGTTATACAAGTTAACATATGACAAAAATGGTTTCATCGTAGAAACAGCCTGAATGCTGTTGCAAGTGTTGTCAAACAGTATTTAAGTGCCGTCTGTTTTTAGAATGAGGACTTTTTCAAGTTTACCACTTCAATTAAATAATTATTTCGTCGTGCTTTGGTGGATCATTCGAGATTTGAATTATTAATGAGCATGGCTGCTTTTTACGGTTTCTGGTAATTATATATATATTATAGTTGAATGTGGGGTGAACCGTTTTACATACATTTATTGCACTGATTATTGCTGTATGATAAAATGAAAGTAAAATATTTTCAATTTTTATATTTAATTTAATATGTAAATACATATGCATTTACTACATACCAACAATATAGTTCTTCATGAAAACCTAATATGAACTTTTTTCATATACTGAAGTTCTATTGTAATTGCACCATGATTAAGTTCAGCACTTTTTTCTGTTCAAAGTAAACTTCCATCGTGTAAGAACAAGTCCCAATAAAAGACCTAGGAATTCCGAAGTAAATGTTTGTTTTAGCCATTGCAAGACGGTTTTACCAAAAATCTGTCGAGACGTGCACCCTTGTCTATCATTGCAATCAACAATGTCTATTTTATTTACAGTTTTGTTGCACGGCTCTGTTGTGATCCTGAATTTTGACACATTTACAAGCTTCAATCTGTATCCTCCATCTTAGGTGCAAGGTAATATCTCAAAAATCCCATGTCTGCCACCTTGTACTCAACAACTGTAAAAAAAGTTAAAAGGATATTGAATTTTAATTTTTTTTTACCAAATAAACCGACAAAACGCACAGTACAAATTTACTGTTGAAATGCAATACACCACCAGAAGTTTTGTTTACTAAGAAATAGAACTATCATACATCAAACTATAATGCAGTATCTCCCAGTAACAGTAGTCCGTTGCTCAACACTGCTACATGACCGGGAAAGTGTCCCCTGCAATGATTACATGTGTAATCAATACCTAAATAAATCCTATCGGTTTACATTTATACACAATGAGTCAAGACAAATTTTGTTTACTTAGTGCATATATTTAAAGCTTGTGTTGTTGCTATATATGCATATAATATCAGAGAACTGCGTTAGTTTTTTCCAAATTTAACATGGTAACATCAATTACACATAATTTTTACATATCGCAACATAACTTACCAAGGGGTACATCTGCAGACATCGACAGAGTAACTTGTGAAGAAATGGGTGTGGCCTTGGTAAAAAAGTTGAGGTAACGCAGAGCAAATGTTAATGTAACTGCTTCGCTCATATCAATTATCACAGCTTCCTCCTCCTTGTCGCAACTGGCATTCTGTGCAAGCTTGATGTTACCTAGACAGTGAAAAAGTGAACAACTTAATTTGGCTAAAACATTCATTTCCAATATATCATGTCAAAATATACTCACTGACAACTGTATTATCAAAAGGATATCTATTTAAACATGGCAAAGTAACATATTGAAAAGGGATTCCCTAAACTTGGGCTACACCCCTAGGTTAGACTAAAACAGATTTCCTGTTTAAAATTGCAACATATTAAGTGACGTATTAAATAAGTTGTGTGATTACATTTTGATTTTCAATATGATCCATTATACAGATTTATACAAGTTAAACGACCGAATGTCAATGAGAAGGTATTTAAGGTAGTGGACCCGTAATGGGCTCGTTAATTTTCGTGCGATGTCGGTATCCTCCGTAACGATTTCGGAGCATCTCGGTATAGATCGGAAAAAACTTATAAAATACATAAAGTATAGATATTTTTTTATTTCGTTACAATAAATCCCATATACTGTTTTGTTTCATTGCTTTTAATATCATTTTATCGTCATTAACGTTAAATTTAAAAATAAAATAAAAAAATAAACGATAATTGCTCACTTCCGGTTGTAAACAAAAATGGATTTTTACGATCGTCGAAGATGTTTTTGTTCGAATAAAAAGAAAAAAACAGCGAAGTCTCCTTCGATTGGTGGAAATATTGATCACAAATATAGCAATCAGACCGCTTGTAATGTGTCAGAGCCAGTGTATCAATATCAAATGAAGAATCGACGAAGCGCGTTGGAAAAAGTGATCGAAAATTGGTTGTGTTCATAGTTTTGTTGTCAAACCTAAAATGTTGTCAATTATGCAGACTAAGTTCTGTACCAGTTACTTATGATAGCATTGCTCAGAAAGGGTTAGGCGAATATGTGTATGTTGTGCGTCAGAACATTGACTGTGGACATGTCAACAGAGTTGCCTATGGCAAAAACACACCATCAAAGATCTAAATGAATGCCCTGTTTTGCAGCCAACACAAAGCTAGGCCAGGTAAGATAGTATTGATGACTGTCTGTTGTATAACGTTGATTTTTTTTATTAGAACTGATAGTAATTAGTTGCGATGAAACTGTTCAATTATCCAGAATTTAAAAAATGCTGAGATACATATATATATATATTTTTTTACTAGACTTTGATTGATGATTGAATATATGGAATATCATTTTCGTGCCATCAAGACCAAACGGACGATCAGCTAGCCTAACCACTCTTTACGGGATCCTGGAAGCTTAACCTGTACTCAAGTACACCCATTTCTAAAAGTAGTTGATAACTTTCCCACATCAATCAGCAATGAGATACGAATGATATTTATAAATAGACACATTGTCTCTTATCAACAAAATTCATAAAACTAAAATGTAAACAAGTAGTAAGAATTGTTTTTATATACATCATACATGTAGATACAATGATACAAGATACAATATATTGCAGTTAGAATGTTGCGTGTTTATTTCAGTAATGCAGTTACACTGAAGACAGCGATTCACTGCCGGCTCTCTACTGTCTGGAGGTCTGTCAGGTCAACACACAGAGTAAGCCACATTTTCCTGTCGGCCAAGAAGTGCAATGTTCTGTACAGTAAACACCGAATGGCACACACAAGACTTTGAAAGTTTAACATGTATGTATTTAATAATTTATAATTGATTAATTGCATTGAATTTTACGCTGTTTTTAACGTGACAATTGTTTTGATGCCCTTACATGTACACAAGGAATTATATAGAGCTATACAAGTCCATGATGTACATAGTCATCGGGTTTTTGTAGATATGCAATGGTTTAACCAGGACTAGATACCCATTATCTGTCATTATCTCTCTGCCATATTATGTTCTATTATAGAATGCAGCCAGATCTATACATCTGTGTAGATGTTTAGTTTCATATTTAACAATCAATACAAAACTTCTGGGCTACCTGTTTATGACAAACCCTCTTTAATGAATCGAATTGGTTTATACCAACTTATTTTAGCTAGATTGCGAAGAAAGCTCTTAGCTTTTATTAAGCGCTCTTGAGTCCGCTTCCCAAGTAGAACCAGTCCTGCATGTTGCTTTTTCAGAGGCACTGGATCGAGCTGGGGATCAAACCTGCAATCTTTGGCGTGAGCTGCCAACACTATCTACGAAACTACTGTCTCACTTTGAGTATTTTGAGAATTTGTGTTTACAACAGTGAAGTCAGTTGTTTTGGGACATTAGGATGAGCAAAAAGTGACATGAAGAAGATAAAGAGAAAATAATAGTATTCAATTATTAGTCACTTCTTGATAATATTACGGTAGCTCAAAGCAGTCTCAAATAATAACAGTACTTTATTCTGTATTTGTAGTACGTAATGGACTGATGCCACACATTACATCTATGAGAGCTGCAGTGGAAGTCGAGTCTTCACAAACATTTGCCACCTATGTTAGACCAGGATTGCCTATACCATCAGAAGGTTACTGGTATAGTGATGATGATTCTGGAACTATGTGTGAAATAGTATGAAACCAGTCTACATTCAAACAGCTATCCAAAAACTTTGTAAATGACTGGAAAAGAATTCTAAAGTCGTATTAGTCGCTTACAATGGAAGATGATTTTATTATCCAGTGGTATATGACGTACCAACAATACAGAGCAATTTTCAAGTGTGTATCAGGATTAATTATTCCCTGACAGTGTTAAGGAAACAGTTTCCAAATCATTCACATAAAAAGGTAGACCTTGTGAAATTGTTGTGCAATATCAGCTACAGTGCACAAAATGCCAATTCGTAGTCACTTGGGCAACTCCTCAAATAATTGACACCGGAAGAGCTCCTATCCTACAGTTTCGCTCGAAATGAAAACAATTTATAAACATTCTGGTAAGGGTGGACTGAGAGGCATATTTCCTGCCAATAATGGTGATGGTGTACCAAGGGTCACCAAAGCAAAAAAGTATTAGATGAGGTTATATCAAAGATGGCTATATATTTCAAACAATGACTCTTTATGACTTGAAGTGTGTGTGTGTCAAGTGAGGGGGTGGGTGTTCTATTCTGTTATACTCATAATGTGAACTTTTTTTCATAGTATTAATATTTAATAGTTTATGTCATACTATGTTTGTTTTGAAATTGACACTATTCGCAAGATAAATAATTTAAGTGTTTAAGCACGAGAATGAATCTGTGTAATGGGGTGGGGGTGGGTGGGGTTCTGATTCCATGTTCTATTTTCACATAAAAAGTACATATTTTTGCTTTTATGCTATTTCTGTATAATGTGGGAACATCTTTATTTCAATAATATTTATCATTATAGTTTTTGTATCAAAACTTGGAAACATTAACATTACTTTTAAGATAAACATTTATTTCTATAGAAGTGCTGATTATGAATTTTTGACCCTATCATATTAAAAAAATTATTGAGAAAAAAAACGGACGGTAAAACTTCCTAATCTTTTGATATCATATGTGGAATAGTATATATATAAAAGTTAGTCATGTAGTATTGATGCCCCAGTAGTAGAATGGATTCTCTACACTTTTATTTTAGAACAACTTTTTTCAAAACTATCAAATATATGGATTTCTCCTGTCCGCTAGAATACAAATGAGTTCATTTTAGATTATTTTTTTCAATTTAATGTTGCATGCTCATATTTTTTTTTTAAACAAATGCTTTTAGAATACACTGATACTGAAAAATGTAAAAAATATTGAAAATAAATAAAATTGTAGCAATTTTACCTATTTTGGACTTAGTAATTTTTTTGCGGCCTTTTGAAAATGGGATATGGTAATGTAAATGCGGATAACTTTTTTTTTAGACGGTAAAAGTTTCTAAAAATTTGGAAATTAGTCAGTGATACTATATAGTTAATAAAAATAAAAGGCTTTAAAAGATTTGAAATATTGCCCATTACGGTCCCACTACCTTAAGTGCTATTTTAGAACGGGAATTTCGTTCAGTTTTGCACTGCAATCAATTGTATGATCCAGGTTTTTTTTAGAAATAGGGGAAGGCCCACACCTTTTTTTTAGGGGAAAAAATCAAGCGCATTGTTCAGAATTTGGGGATATTTTTTTTTACATACAACAGTAGAAATGATTAATGGTTTAATAAAATACTAGTCATAACGACAAACATCTTCCTCAATTTAAAACTTCAACTAAAGTTTGAAACATATCTCAATAATGAATTGCATTCTAAAATTCAGTAAATGCAGTCATCAACTCTTTACTTCATACAGCTATAGCACTATTGCCTATCCTACCAGACACGGGTAGAAAGAAACGGATGCCCAGCTAAAAGTAAGCAAACCGGGCATGTTTTTCGCAGCTAGAGGGGAAAATGACCAGAGAGGGGAATTTTTAGCCATAGGGGAAACAAATTGGCAAGGGGAAGATGCCGTTAAGCGGCATCTGCTATAGAAAGAAAAAAACCTTGGTATCATGTTTTGGTAGTCTTTATATACCAAACCCTTTGGACTCTTTCAGCTGGATTCTATTACATTATGATAATGAGATGCATTTTACCCATTAACCATTTATTCACCTAGTTAAAATTGTTTCATCACAGAAAAAGTCTGAATGATGATGCCAGTCATCAAGCAGTATTTAAGTGGTCAATTTTTAGAATGGGGATTTCGTTTCAAGTTTACCAGTCCCCAAGTAAAATATCAATTTCATCACGTTTTTGTTCGATTGGGCATACCAAACCATTTGAATTTTATTTAATAATGATGAGATGCTTTTTATTCATTTAAATGTTTTTTTATTTTTTAAAAGTTATAGAATTTTTTTTCCCGATATACTACAATTATATCCTATATAAAATATATCACATAAGAGCCTTTTTCCATTCTTTGTAGACATCCAAGCAAATATATATAATTAAAAACTACCAAGTTTGAAAATAGGTGAAAACCCAGAGTTTTTTCACCATACTTCCACACAATCTTTAACAAGATCATGCATATTTAAATTACCTGTTCCTAAATCACCAGAAGCGGAAAACTTCACGCCTTCCTTTGTGCAACAGATGACAATTGATTCTCCAATTTGACTCAAATCTCTGCATATTCTCTGAAATTCTGCTGCAGGCATTTTTACAACACAGCTGTACTCAGTCTCCTGTAAATTATACCAGAAAGGTTGATATAATGCTATTGTTGGCATCTGCCATTTGTGTATTTTACAATTCATCTCCAGTAGTAATGGAAGAGATGATCGAAAAAAAACACAAACAAAAACAGGACACTGGAGTATTATGCAAGCATTACACAAGTCCCCAATCAGTTCTGTTGCCATAGCAACCACAATTTTTTCTTGGACTGAAAAAGTAATATAATGATCTCTGTATTGCCCTCTATCCAACTGATAAGTTTCACAAATGCAGCTTAGAATACTTGGAATCCATTCTATTCGTATGTATTTATAACTTTATTTGCAGCTAGCAATTAGGCAGGTTTACAAACTATCCCTAATTTGCAATACCAAGGATCAGTGTCATTTTGTGTACATTACAAACAGGGTTTCCACTGGCCCCATTTTTTTTGGCCACCATTAAACGAAAAAAAAGTATGCGTGGGGGAGGGTTCGAGAGGGGGGAAACGTCATCCGCCATTTTTTGTTTAGCTGTATTGATATACACTATTTTAAGCATATCTAGCACTTTTATGGTGTGTTATGTCTGACTGAATTTTGTGATTTTATAGCTTATTATAAAGAGTATGGATGAATTACACAATTGTAAATAAATAAACAAAAACCGTAAAACATTTTCCATTCTTTTATTCTTATTATTTCATCATTGTTCACATACAAAAATGATCAGCGGTTCACATGCCCAGATTTTTATTACCAATACTCCTTACGGTATATGAAATTTGTTAACATAGACTTAAATGTGTTAATTATATGTAGGGTTAGCTCCCCTTAACATTATGCATGTCTAAATCACAAGTTAAGACCGGGAGAAGTGAGAGAATTGCAGGAGAACTGACTATGTATCTATCAGTATGTAAACTATATTTCAAATATTAAAAAAAAACACCCCACATAATTGATCTTAATTGTTGTTTTCAATATTATATTTAAATCATGCCAAAGAAAATTATACGCTTAAACTACACAACCAAATAACAATAAGTTTATTACTATAATACCCCACCCACATTTGTCTTTACCGTAAAGTCAATTTAAATATCAACTTTCACGTTTTCAGATTTTTTTTTATATACATAGTTTCAATAATTGTAAATCTACGAAATATTTATAAAATTACCAAAACCTAACGCTGACATTTTACATAACGCGATCAATTGCAAATTATCTGCAAAAACCCAATCAGCTTTTAGAAATCGTTACCATTTTGGCAAAGGGAGATAATTTTATACTCTTCATACTGGAGAATTTGAGAGACACCCGCGAATTATGTCATCGTCTATTTTTTGTCTTTGCTCGGGTAGGTGGTAAGAAACGTGTACCTTAGTCGTAGATATCCGACCAATCAGAGCGGTTATTAAATATAGGTTAATTTATATTCAAAGCTATCCGCCAATCACATTAGAGTAATAAAAATAGATAATTGAATATGCATGAGAGGTTTTCCAAAGTCGCATTATCGGGCATGTGGTATGATAAACACTGCGGGGGTCAATTGTTTATACTGATTAGTTACGGTCTTAAAAAAGTGCTACCTCAATGTTTTTTTTACCTGCATAATTAGTTTTGATTGACATATTAATAATAGCATCAAAGGGGCAATTTCATTTATTCGTTACAAACTGTAAACAATCATCACGTGTCGGTGTTTCAATCAACCATTAAAGATCTAAGTACAACCGATGTTTATTGTTTTACGATGAGGTGATTTAAGATAAAAGGTGCCGCATTTTACCTCCCCTAGTCATGCTACTACATTGGCATGTCACACGTGGGTTGTGTACTGTGTACTGTGTACAAGCTGTGTTTTCGGCTGTGTGATATTATGTTTAGGCCAGATCGAGGTGTTTTGGAAAGGGAAATTTCGTGTATATAAAAAAATTCTTCTTATGGCAAATCATTTTTTCGCCATTTGCGAATTTGGCGAATGACAGCGGAAACCGTGACAAAACATAAAAATTCAACAGATACCTACAAAGTTTGTAGACACTCGTCATTAGAAAAAAAATAAAACGAAAATAATTACTACTTACTGGAATGCCAAGATGTTCCGTGTCAAGATCCAATAGCCTTATTTCATAATCCGATACCTTCTCATTATCTGTAAAAAAATAACTTAATAAACAGCATGATAAAATGAATTTTATTTATATATGCACAACAGTACTAACAATTGTTGAAAATGACTTTGTAACAAGTAATCTTCCCTCGTTTATTTAGGCCAACAGCGAAAGGTGATAGTAAGTATAGTTTGTATATATTTAAAATAGCCATTTTAAATCTGACTGATTGTGTCATGTTATGTCTCGTTAAAAAAATTTGCAGATTTTTTTTCAGCCCAATTTGTGCACATGCACTTCATGCAGAAACACTTATTAATATATGACCATACAGTAAATAGTCAGTCGATACAAGTGTTTTCTCCAGCTCCCATTTTTTGGGGGGGGGGGGGGGGGGGGGGTCATCAGTTTACTAGTTTTTAAACTTAATCAACTTGAATAAATGGAGGTAAAAAATACATGATTGACTAAAACAGTTTTACTTCCTGTTTCACATAAATTTCTCTATCAAAGCTGCAAAACTTCAAAACAATTAACTTCAAACAAATTTTTCACTTCTGGCAACAAGTTACTAGAAACTAGTTGGGGGGTCCCTGAAAATCAGACCACGTGATCTGTCAAAACAGTTAGCATTGTAGCCTGCCGAAACAAATATGCGTAATTTGAATTTCTGTATTTTTAAAGTTGCGTCATGGTGGACGCACTGAACATACTTAATTACGTCATGTTGTTGTATGGTGTTTAGCGTCGCTTTCAACAATTTTTCAGTCATACTGCGACGGTGTCTACTTGGGACAGTATTCCGAGTGCCGTCACACTGGATTATCATGCCGCAGACACGTGGTATGATACCCCACCCAGTCACATTATACCGACACCGGGCCGACCTCTCTCTTCTAAATGCTGAGCGCCAAGCGAGGAAGTACCATTTTTAAAGTCTTTGGTGTGACCCGGCCGGGGATCGAACCCACGACCTTCTGCATGCGAGGCAGACGCTCTACCACTAGACCACGCTGCGGTCTTATGTCAAATGAGATTTAATTGCGTTAAAAACGTAAGAAAGGCGCTCTGGAGAAAACACTGCCCTCCATAGACTATGATATTATTATTTAATATTTTGAATACTCGCAAAAAATTGTTACCAATTACTTACTTGGTGATTCAAACACAAACGTCACGTTATCCCCATCATCTGTGGTTTTTAACGTTATCACATCATCATTGCCTGCACATCGGATGATTTTAGCCATACTGAAATAGCAAATTGAGCTTAAAATACCAATACAAATTTTGCAATGCAGATTGATTTGCCAGAATCTAATTCAATGCTCCAGATAAGCACCATTTTGCAGTTGGTTTGCGGTATTGAGCATTAAATGTTGAAATTTAATCAACATTTTGCATACAAATACTGTCCGGAGTATATTGTACTCAAATTTTCAAAACACACAATTCATCATATATCATTGTTAGCGATTTGTGTTGCTCCAGAGGTTAGCAGACTTGCCCCAAGACCCAGAGGGCCCCCAATTCGATCAGTGGAGCTTTTTGTCTTTTTCAAATGCACTCCCAGTGTCTTATTCATACAAGGTACTACAACAGCATACAATCTCTCAGATGGGATTTTAAACAGCCAAGCCTGTGTGCTGGGAATCATACCCAGTGCAGGTTAAATATCACAATGTTAATCAGGGATTCAAATGCCCTTGCAATGTGTGGTGCACATAACCACTGCGATGAAGAGGTGTAAAAGACAAAGATTTACAGTTCTTGTTAAACTGTAATTGGACAAGAGGAATATACAGTACGGTACTCTTAAACCAGGGACCTTCACTGAAAATAAAACAACAGGCAACACTAGTAATGCAAATCATTTTTAAGTCTCGAAAAGTACCAAGAAACCAATACACATGATTTACTAAAAAACAACACAATTACTACTTTTACTTTAATAGAATACAATTAGAATCAGATCAAAATATTAACCGTTTGGAAACAATTTTGCAAGTGGTTTCTTTGTTTACAAAATATGGCGGGAAGTTAGAAATTTATTTACCTTGCTAAAGTTATTCCCATCGACAAATTTCTATCACATCTGTAAGTGTCAAATCCTTCGCTTCGTAGATTCAATGAAACTAAACTGACGTGAGAACTGTCCATTGCCTGAAGAGTTATGCCACTTGCATTGCAATCCCATTTTGCCTCGGTTAGCAAGTCTTTGATGGCATCAATTATTTTTTTCCACAAAGATCCTTGTACTAATCTTGCTTCAAACATGGTGAATCCAATTAATTTTACAACTAAGAAACAGAAAAAATATTTGTTCACGCAAAATAAATGCTATTATAAATTAATTCTTCGTAATAAAGCCGATGATTGAAGATATTCGTTGTCTCTTTCGAACAAGTAGATTTAGCTGACCTCCGCTGAAAAATGTCTGATTTGGCGCTAAATATTTTATCGCGGGAATTGTTAATACAGCGCTTTGATTGGTCAATTCATGAATATATCGCCAATAACGAGAAATCACGAGATATAAAATTCTTCATTCGGAAAACTCAGATATTATCATTAAGTTACATGATATTGTTGTCTGTTCATCCAGGCCAGTAATTTTGATATTTGTACACAACTCCTTTCACTCACAATTTGCGCGTGTTATTGGAATTATTTTTCAAGTAAGTTAACACATACGTACAAGTTACTTAGTTAATGCAACATGCTTAAACTCGTTAGTTGTTTAGCCCAAATTCCTGTCCTGTCCATATATACGGATAAATAATTTTCGGATATTTTTATTACTAACTTGACAGATATAGTTTATATATGATTCAGAATGACAAAGTTACTGAATCAAATCAGTGTTGTTATATTGCCTATTGCATATTCAAACAGTTTTCATATAACTTCAATGGTGTTGTGCCGGTGTTAGCAAATAGTCAAACCAAACATTAGGATTGTTGCATATATGACTCAAAATGTGCACCTATGCACAAGTGAGTCCATTTGTAACCCACTATATGCCTTTGGTAACCAAGGTTACTTGTTATATGTCTTTGGTAACTTTAACTTTTAAAATGTGCACAAGTAAGTCCATTTGTAACCCACTAAATTGCTGACGGAAACATAAAATTTCATTCATAAGCATTAAAAGCTACTGCATATGAGGGTGACGGTGAAGTCGGTAAATGACAATCTCGGTAAAAAGGATTTATATAGTAAATGGATTGGTGACCTCGGTAAAAAGGTAATTATATAGTACAATGGTGAATGTCACACCTACGGTGGATACTTTAACACCTTTCGCCAATCGTTGTCATGGTGGATGCATTGTCAATTACCGAATGTTGTCACCTCTAATTTGGGTGTGACTAAAACTCGCGCAGTGTGGAATTTTTTTTTGATATTTAGCCACAGCTAAATATCCCTACTTAAAGATGCCGAGTAATAAAAAAAATAGTCGGAAAAGGTGACTTTGTATTAAAGAAATTAATTATTACATCAAATACGGGTGGTGTGAATAAATAAAAGAAATTTTTTTTTTTTTTAATTCATTTAATACCATAAGATATTTTCACACAATTTTAACTAGTAACTGCAATACCATTTCAATGAAACCGTTCTCTTCAAAATACTTTTATTTCTAAACAAGTCGTTCGAACAATAAAATATTCTGAGTCACTAAGTATGTTAAGGTTCAATATATCCATGTAATTCATTTGCATTCATGTCCAACTATTCACTCTCTCAGATTTTTTATCTTCTTAAAACTAATCCAATAAAAAATCTAGTAATACCCTAAAGTGTTCAATACATGTTTTTAATTATGGCACCGTGTGATCAGCATCCAAGCTAATGCCGGGTTTTAGTCATAATCGGTAATGAAACTGAGGTTGGTTATTTTGTAATTGTAATGAAGACAGCGATATACTCAGCATCAAAATACATTTAAGAACTGTATATGATCTACATATTTGCAAATTCAAACAAATCAAATTAAAAGAAAATGCATTTGTAGTTATTTATCGGAAATGATAAGCCATGTTTAATGTCTGATTTTTCTCGATTAATACGCTGAGTCAGTCGGTGTCTTCATTTGCAATACAAAAAACAAAACAAACAAATCACTATATCCAAATCATTTATTGCTTCTTAGAATACACATATATTGTTTATTGGCAAATACAACGTAAACATCATTTCCCATATGACCGTAAGATCAGTATCCACACTGCCGATGTTTTATCACACCTCATTAATGAGGCGAGTGAAGGTGACAAACGTATCCACGGTAGGTGTGATATTCACTATTGTACTATATAATTGCCTTTTTACCGAGGTCACCAATCCATTTACTATATAAATCCTTTTTACCGAGATTGCCATTTACCGACTTCACTGTAAATCGCATATGATACTCTTGTCAGGCCCCAACTTGAATACTGCTCCTCTGTCTGGTCCCATACCAACACACTCATTAACCAATTAGAGGCTGTGCAGAGACAAGCTACTCTGTGGGTTAAACACGACTTTGCACGCACTTCTAGTGTCTCAGATATGCTAAACTCCCTACACTGGAGATCACTTGAGCTTAGAAGGATTGACCAGAAGCTTTTCATGTTTTATAGCATTACCCATTATCTTGTGGCAATACCACAATATTACATAAAGCTCAACACTAGACCTGCTAGATCTGCATCTACATATTACTCCCAACAACCAATTTCTGATTATTACTGGGAGTCGCTGTCGGGGCAGCATAAGATAAAAACATCAAAGATATACATATATTCAGTGCTCCAGATAAGAATTTATTAAATAGGGTGAAAACTCTTCAAAACTAAAATAATTGAGTGAAAGAATTTATTGGATGATTTTCACTCAGTAAGTTTACAATAATTAAGTGAAACATGGAGTATTGTCTAAATGAAAGTAATTCAAATGCCTTCTTTAGATAAAACTAGTCTCTCTAGAGATATGAAATACACAGTATTGTATTATTGTTGCTATCTGCAATTCTTGGCTTACATTATCAGTATTGTATCCAGGCCCTTCCCCAGGCGCTTTAATGTTTTATTTTTTTATAAGTTTGACACTCATGAATGGTGCATTTTTAAGTATGTGTTTCTATTTAGAATAAAATTGCAGAAATAAAATGAATACAAAGAAATTTAAAGTTTTTTTAATGGATGACTAGCATGGAATTATATATAGAAGGAAAGGCAACTGACTGAGATTTTGTGAACACTTGTGTATTTACTCAAAATCTCGCAATATCTCATTTTCAATTATCTTAACTTCCATTCAGAATTCAAATATTCAAAATTCTTGCATTGCAAAGAGATATTCTTATCAAAACAATACCGTTCCCAGAAATTTTTGTTTAAAATTGTTGAAACACTTTTGATTACAAAATATCAAAATATTACAAAAATATGCAGCTTAAATAACGACAAGTTAATTATGATACATTTTCCTTCAAGCTTCAATATCTAGCCAAATAATTAATCCTTTGTGTGCTATTTCATCAACATTTAACCTGGAGATACAAGTTTTCCTATTCAATACAAGTTTCCTACCCTATTCTATACAAGCCCTTGATGACTAGTCATATTTGAAAGTTATAATTTATATGTTTTAATGTTTGATTCAATATAGAAGCAAATTATATTTTTCATATAGTATTTGTGTATTTCCAAATGAATACCAATTTTATAAAAGTAAACACAAATAGATTATCCTTTAAAATTCTTTTTCCCTATCCTCTAAATATCCTGCATAAACGGGACCACAGTAACCAAATTTTGACCGTCACCACATCTGGGTATTTCCAATGAACGAAAATGCTTTAATCTATGTTAAAAATTTAAATCGTTTTAAGTGGGGATTTTATTTGTTGA
Organism: Panopea generosa; assembly: GCA_029582155.1. Classification (NCBI taxonomy): domain Eukaryota; kingdom Metazoa; phylum Mollusca; class Bivalvia; order Adapedonta; family Hiatellidae; genus Panopea; species Panopea generosa. Next base: position 79,761,074 of record CM055895.1, on the reverse strand, counting down.
AATAAGATGCTGAGAAACTGGGGGTATCAAACTATCCATTAAGTGCATTTCAAATATATATTTCTATCCTATATTAGAATATTATTGCCATAAAGATATAGTAAAGGAGTGTTTTTAAATGGACAATTTGTCATATTTCAAAGTTAATACAGTTGAGAAGTTTGCATTTTTAATGTTTGATTCTGTAATTTTCATTAGGTGTCAGTGTATTTCCAAATAAATATAAATTTTATAAAAGGAAACATTAATAGTTAAGTCTAAACATCTCTAATAAATGGGACCGCTGTAACCAATGCATCGATTTTTTAGGATCCAACTTTTGAAGGTGCCAACTTTTAGACCAGGTTTCTCAATTTTGTTAACATCCGGTAGGCAACATCCGGGTGTTTTTTCTTCAATTTATGTACAAAATAAACCCTTTTAAGTTGGGATTTTATTTGAGATTTGCTGAAATAAGATGCTGAGAAAACCCATAACGATTTCATTGTTTTGCTCACTTGCATAAAGCCCGATCTATTTCTAGTTGTCTTGGTCTGAGAAATGGTCATGACACACTTTATTAAGTGTTTTGTTCCGATTGATTGCATACATACTACATAGACTTCATGTGATTGGGAGGTTAATGAATCAATTGAAAGGAAATGCCGACACCTTGGTCAGTAGTCGATTTTAAATCTTGTGAAAAACAATCTCGGATCAAGAAATTTTACAGGACACCGCATTCTATAGTAAGGCGGAGTAACCTTCAAATGACTCGTTCTTATTGGCTTACCTGTACCCACCTCCAGTTCACCCTTGCAAGTGATTGACAAGTCTGTGAAATAGGTCAATTGATCACGGGGTCAATTGTTTATATACTGATGAGCTTGTGTAATGGGATTATCTAACGGTAGTCGCACCGGTTGGGAAGGCATGTCTGGCCACTTAAGGGATGTCACTAATCAACCAAATCTTTTGAAGGGATGTCGCATGCGACATGCGTTATGACTCTGGGGGAAACCCTGTATTGGGTTTTCTTTTTTTAAAAATATATTGATGTTGCAATAAAATTGTAAGGATACTATGGCACGCGCTATAACATCACAAATCACTTTATCACAGTCAATATTGAGAGGCTACCAAGGGTGGTTTGTTTAGTAAAGTTATTATAAAGTAATTTTAATTTTGTATGAATGATCCATCGCTTATGTACAATAAATTAGCTTGTGTGTTCCAGTTCATTAATACACTGAGGGAAATAAAGGGGATGTTCTTAAAAACTTTCTAACCGCAAGCGGTTATTTAATTTTCAACCACATCCCCTACAGTTCCCCATATTATGTTTCTCTCTGAAGTGAATTGATGATATATTACATGTACCGACCGACGCTTTTCAGAACAAGCTTCGTAACTCCCTGTTTTCTGCTGAAGGTGTTTATCGGAAAGAGACAAACATTGATTTGTAAACAAAACCCGTTCTTAATAATGTACTAATAATGTGCTTTATATTTATTTTTTCGTTTGCAAAGTCTCTCTGATCAAATAAACATGTATACTATGATCTGGAAGAGTAAAAATGACTTGAATTAAAACTAAAAACGACCATTTCAGAAGATTAATAAACCTTTAAACAGGCTCCTTAGAGACGTGCAATATGTCGCACTAGCTATTCAGCGGCATTCACATTACTATAACTGCACATATATTCCCGCTGTTGTCAGATAGTGTCAAACGCTAATTTCTTCAGCACCAAAAAGAAACACCAATTAAGTCTTGTGACAAAAAATCTAAATTGGGACATTGCGTCAGCAGTGAAAATAACTTTGAAACAAACATCCACACTCGCAGACTTGTTAGAGTTGTGGCTAAGTGCTACATTGGGCTCTGAAAAATATGCACATCTAGCTGATATTAGATTGTTTCTGTTTTTGTCTCGCCACAACGAAGGGGAGACTAGATAAAGGTGTTGCTTTTCCGTCGATGGCGGCGGCGTCAAACATTTATATTTAGCTCCAACGTTAAGTTTTCGTTTTTACACTATTTCTCACCAAGTACAAGTGCTAGGACACTCATACTTGGATCATAGTTACAACTAACACCCTGCATCTCATTATATGCTGCAGATGCTGAGTGTGACCTACATTTCATGGTCCATTGACATTGTTTGATGCTGAATTTTGCATTTACATACAAGATTAAGTTTTCATTTTTACACTATTTCTCAATAAGTACTAGTGCTAGGACACTCATACTTGGATCATAGTTACAACACCCTGCATTATATAATGCAGATGCTGAGTGTTTTTCTTCTTTTTTTTAATTATTTAAAAAAAAGTATTCTTTTTTTATTTATTTGTTTATATATATAAGTTTTACTCAGATTTTTTTTTTTTTTTAAATATGTTTTACTTAGAAATACTGGTTAAAAGTTTTGTTTTTTTTAAATATGTTTTACCTAGAAATACTGGTAAAAGTTTTGTTTGCAACTACCATTAAGTTCATATCTCAAAAATCACTTTGATTTGATTGAAACTTCACACAATACTTCCTACAATATTTCTTAGTCATTAAACCTACTACATTAACCAAGTTAGATAACTCTTGCATAAATATAATATTTTAATTTTTCTCTCTCTGATGTGTGTATTAACGGTCAAAGCGGGCACTGTGAGACATATCATTCTGCGGAATTCTTGTTGTTTTTTCTTGATTTAAATTAAAGTGGAATTCATAATGAATCTTTTTTTAATTAAAATACCGTTTTAGTAAGCTTTTCAGTCTTTCCCGTGGTTGATTGCCTAATTACTATATCTAAATAAAGTTGTTTATACAAAGACTAAGGCACTTGTGTCTATTTATTTGGTACACAATATGTAATAAGATACTAAATTAATCATTTAAGGTCAAACAGCAGTTCAGAAAGCTGAGGAATACTGGAATGCTGAGAAACCAAAGAGGGTGTTGTTTAGTTGATGTTCGTTAATGAGAAAAAATAAAATAAATGACATACACTTTAAATGGTGCTATTTAAACCTTAAAAATGACAATAAAAGTCAAATCAAATTTATTTTTTGTTTGTTTGTTTACCATCAATATTTAGTCCATAAACAATTTTAAATGGGGCCATGTACACTTGATAAATGACAAAAAAATGTCAATTACAATGCATGTTTTTAGAGCGTCATCGTCTGCAGACACCCAGGTTAAACTTTTGCGTTTAAGTTTAAGATATCTATGCAACCACTCATTGGATGTGAATGAAACTTTGCATGTGTGTTCACCATCATCAGTGGAACACACACAGACAAGAACAATTACTCTGAATTGCATTTTGGCACAGTTATGGCCCTTTTTGGACTTGGTCACCCAGAGGTGAGCTTTGTTGTCTTCTGACAACTCTTGTAATATACCTTAATACTCCAGGTGGTTGATATATCTACTTTATATAGCACCTAGATGCTCTAAGTGGTTGATTTATACTTTATGTAGCACCTTGATGCTCCAAGTGGTTGATATTTACTTTATATGCTGTGAATTTCAGAATGTCTGCTCACCTACATCACACATGTATCAATTTAATAATTTTAAGCTCTACTGGCCAAAGGCAAGTTGTCCCTTGTCTGTCTTCCGTTAGCAGCACTTTCTCTGAAACCACCAGGCTAATTAAACTCAAACTTCACATGGATGTTTTTACATAGGAGACTGACTATACACAAGAATTTTATTTTTTTTTCGATCTGAAATTCAAGATGAAGGCCATTACTAAAAATAATTCTAAACTTAAAAAATCTTCTTCTCATGAACCGCCCAACAGATTTTGTAAATATTTATATAGTAAAGATAACCAACTATAGTTGTATTGCATTTGTTCGAATGGTGCTCCTGAAGTTAAATATGACCCCACCTCGAGGGTTCAATTAGGGGACACTTGTCATTATAATAAACATTAATATTTTTTTTGAAAAAAAAATAAACTGATTTTGCCTTTATTTTCAAAGAAGCATTGTTTGGTCAAGGATGTTCAGATTTGTCAAAATGACTGGGTTCCACTGTCTTAAGGGGTCAGGAGGGGCCCCAAAAGTGTAAAAATTGGGAATTACAAAAAGCTTTTTTTATCAGAACCGGTCTGTCAAATTTGTTCATATTTGGCATAAATTATCCCTATGTGTAGGGGTTTGAATGAAGATAAGAATTAAGAGGCTAATATTTATAGGGATTCTGTAAGGGGACAGAACATTTTCATAAATCTTATTCTCAACAACTGCATGGTCAGTGAAATTTGTTCATATTTGATATAATTTATCCCTATGATAAAGAGTTCTAAGTTTGTAAAAATCAAGGGGCACTGGCCCGTGGGATGTATAGAGGCCCTGTAAAGGGACTTTGAGTTTTACATAGGAATACTATGGGAAAATGGAAAATTATTATTTTTTTGTCCATTTCTGTAAATATGTTGTTAGATTTGAGATCTAAAGCATTGTCTAGTAACAGTAACTTTGATTCTGTTCATTAATAAAGAGAATAATTTCCATAAGGGGCCAGTGAGTGGGGGCAATATGGTTAAAATTGGGAATTTTTATAAATCTTTCTCTCAATAACCTTTCTGTCAAACTTGTTCATATATTATAAAAATTATCCTTACATGAGCAAGGGATTGAAGATTCTGCAAATCAAGGGGCTGGGATATATAGGGAATGTTCGTATCTATGTGTACATCAGTCAAAAATTCTATTTAAATAAAGCATTTCTGCTCATAACAAATCCCTAAGAGTGGGTGATTGAAGTTTTGACAAATCAAGGGGCTTGGGATGTATAAGGGTTCTGCACAGGGACTATATTTTTTTTTACAGATGAATGGTATGGGAATTTAAAGTATTTCCTTTGCATAGCAATTAACTTCTTGTTCAGTATGGCCCACGTGTGGTGGGGGTAATTATCCATAAGTTGTTAAGACGACCCCTAAGAGATACAAGAGATACAAAGTTTATTGTGCAATATAAGGCCTCCGGCCCAAAACACATATACATGCAGTAAACAAGGTAGGCATACAAGTATTATAAAACGAAATAATAGAATGTATTATGTAATGGTGTTACTAACATAGAAATGTATGATGTTTCAATGTTTCCCCTAAAGAGGATTAATATTTTGAAATTTCAAAATGTGCTATGGTAGTGCTATGGTCACTATGAACCAGTAGAGCGTCATCAGCCCCTACTGGGCCTCTTGTTATTGTTTATTTTCTTATAAAAAATTTGAGGTTCTGTAAATGATTGTTTTACAGATGACCTTGTGAGACAAAAAGGCACCATAGTTGACAATGTCGCTGAGACACGTTGGAAGAACTGGAGCTTTTTGGGTGCCATTTAGACGTGACACTTTATGCTCATTACACGGAAACAATATTCGTCTCTCATCTGTCCTGGCAAGCAGTAATTCTCTCAGGATCAATTATCGTGAGAATGGAAAATATAAACAACTATTAATAAAAACTCCACCAATCTCATATACAACCTTACTACAACCGACCAGGGGTAAAAAAAGTGTTACTTATTCTAATTTTGGACACAGAACTAGAAATGAATGGACGATGGGTAGTGTGTTAAAAGTTATAGTTGTTTTTGCTCTACTGTTCTTTTGTGGATTTGAATGGTAAGTTGATTTATGTAAATATTTCCAGTTAAATATATATGGTCTACAATATACCCTCCACTTCAAACGAAACTTTACAGTTTTGTTTCCTAAATATCTGTTACATTGCTTATCATATCCAATTTCATTAAAAAATTATATTTATACTGAATTATCAACTTGGTACACATTGCCACTATTTAATTGGAAGCGTTTGTCCGTGTACACACGCAACACATTAATATTGTGAAAGCAATTGCATTCCATTGAATAATTAGGCCATTTTTATTAATATTATAATGTAAACTGCATAGATGATACACGTGTCCATAATTTTCATGTAAATAGATGTGATGGCTATATTTAAATGTAATTACTAACAATATGATACAACTTCTGTTCTAGTTTTGTTTTAAATGACAGCAGCTATACATAATCACATTCTCATATATAATTGAAAAATAAACAAGTTTTGATCTTTTTATGTTCAGGACAACTACCGATACAAAGGCCGCCACCACTGAAGTAGAAGGAGAGACTGGTGTGTCAGGTAATGAGAAAGATGATCCAGAACAGAAAGATGAAGAGAAAAAAAAGAAAAGAATTGGATTTCATGATAAAAGGGTTTGTTGACTTAATCACAAGAATATGATTATAACATTCAGACCACCTGACAGCTCAGGTGAAATTTGTTCATCTTCAATATGTTTGTGAACTCTGTGTACCTTCCATTACTTGGATACTTCTTTGCGGAAAGCTTAACTGAATCATGATATGGCTTGATTTAGAAAATGATACTCTGAAACTTAAAATCAGTACCTTACTCCACCATCTATTTTCAACATATAGTCGATGTAATTATGATCAATTTTTGCACTTTCACAGACAAATATTTATATACATTCAGTACCAATTATTTTAATTGTATGAAATATTTATAAAATTACCAAAGTCTAGCGCTGACATTATACCTAAATCGTTCTATCTTGAATTCTTTACAGAAATATATTTGGATGTTCCAAATTGGAGCCATCTTGATCAAGGGGAGATAACAATGTTAGTACTTCCTTTGTGGGTCAGAGAACCAGACTTTTACCTAAATTGTCTATTTTTAAACATTTGGGGTACCTGCTATTTTTATTCCCCGCCACCGCTTGTAGAGCGGAGCAGGGGGATATAGAAATGGGCTGTGTCCGTCCCAGCGTCCACAACATATATCCTTCAGTTGTGATTGGAATTTAAAATAACTTGGTACAAATGTTCACTAGAACAAGACGATATGTCATGCGAATGACTTGGGTCTGTTCGTCAAAGGTCTAGGTCAAAGCTCAAGGTCAAGTGTTTGGAAATCCAATGTATGCACCGTGTTTCCTCTTGTCCGGACTGTATCTTCTTTAGTTGTGATTGGAATTTTAGATAACTTGGCACAAATGTTCATTAGGACAAGACGATGTGCCATCCTAAAGAATTGGGTCTGTTTGTCAATGGTCAAGGTCAAGTGTTTGAAAATCCAATGTATACACTGTTTGTCTGGACCATATCTTCTTTAGTTGCAATTGGAATTTTAAATAACTTGGCACAAAGGTTCCCTACAATAAGACAATGTGTCATGCGAATGACTTGGGTCTGTTCGTCAAAGGTCAAGGTCATAGCTCAAGGTCAAGTGTTTGGCGGGGATATGACCATGTTAGTGGCAACCTCTTGTTAGATCAAGTGATACTCTGTTGATTTGACCTGAGGGAAACCACAGCTTTGTGCTGACTAGTCCGATAATTGCTTTGATTTTATTGGGACATGGGAAATAGTGACATGGACAAGCCAATATAACACAGCTGGAGATGAGATTTATGATCTTTTCAGATATTTCAAAGCGGTAGATTTTAGACTAAAAACGGTATAGTGGTAGATGGGGTTGAAAAGTGGTAGACTTTACCTACCAGTGGTAGGATCACATGTAAGCCATGATTAAATTAGATATCATAACTATAAAACAGCTGTCCATTCACGCCTTATTTAATTAGGCTACCGGTTGGGCAACCTACGCTCCAGCAGAACACGACCGGACCAAGTATTTACTAGACTTTGTCGGTCGGACGTGGGTTAACTTCTAACCCTGAGAGGCGTGCAATATGTCCAAATAGATCACATGTATGTGGTAAGGTAATGAGGTTCAGTGTCGTCAAATATAAAATTGTATATTGGAATTAATGACGAGTGTCCTTATTAAGAATGGTCCTCATGGGGAAGACATAATTATCTACGCAAGTAACCGAAATTTTCCCCTCTTAAATCAGTGATGAACTACAAAAAATTAATGATAATGAGATAATTTTATTTTATATATCAATCATCACATAGACTGTGGCTGTCCAGGGATCCAAACTCACAATCCCTGGATTGATGGATGCATCACAGACTGAGCTAACCAGACTCAGCCAACAAAAAGAGTTTAGATCCAAATTTGTCAAGCATCGAGTTATCCTTTCCTTGCAGCATTGCCAGTACAAACATGACATATCACATTGCTTATTGAAAATTACTTAATAATAGTATTGTGGAAACTGACTGTCAAAGTAAAATTAAAATTTGTGTGTATCTAATGCATCAACCATTCCGGCTTATTTTCTTAAGCTAATGAAATAAAAGTTTTGAATATAAAGGATGTGAATAAAGTCAAACCTGTTATCAGCAGCTAGTAAAGAGAAGGAGCAAAAGTGGCCATATTAAGACTATGCGTTTTCCCGCACCAATCACAGAAAGCCTTTGAAAACACTCTGTCAGTTAATATAAACACAATTCACCCATTGTGTGGTGAATTAATGCTTTCAATATTAGAGGTGTCCAAAGGCATCTATATGAAGTAAACGGTTAATGCAGGTTAATTTGCTCTGAAAGCATAATAATGGTAATAACAAATTTGGCTGCTGAAAACAAGTGATGCTTAGTTGAGGTGACCACTTATACAGGTTTGACAAATTCTTCATTTCAGATGATTGAGTATGAGAATCGTATCCGTGCATACTCCACTCCTGACAAGATATTTCGTTATTTTGCCACCTTGAAAGTGATGAGCAGCACTGGTGATTGGGAAGTGTTCATGACTCCGGAGGATTTTGTCCGATCCATAACTCCAGGAATGTTACAACCAGAGGGTGAGTCTATCATGATACTTTGCATTGCATAATAATCACAATGTTGACAATGACAATATCATATGGATGATAGAGACTCAGAAATAGGTAAAGTTATGGTTAGACAAATGTTGGGTCATCCTTGGCACTGTGTCTGAGGTCATATCCCATGGTTACTTACATCTCACTGCTGGGGTTCAGGGTTCAGGGTTTGGGATTGCTCTGCTCTGTCTCAAGATTTTCAGTATAAGAGGTTTGGCAGGTTGTTACTGAATAACAAAGGTACTACTTCACTATTTATGAAAGCGGTTTTAGGCAGTATTTTAGAATAAATTGCAATAAAAATATTTAAAAAAAAAAATTCATTGTGATTTATGAACAAATTACAAATAATTTGATATTTCATATATCTGCCAAATGTGACAAAAATTTTATTTTAATTTGAGTGTTGCTATTGAACCGAAATCCCTATTCTTACACATATTCTTGATAACTTCCACCGCATTGTTCACATTCTTTCTAAGATGAAATAAATTCATCGACATGTACATCAATAAGACGGTTCAAATCAAAATGACCGGGCCTGATTAGCTCAGTCGGTTACGCGTCTGACTATCAATCCAGGGGTTGTGAGTTCGAATTCCCCGCCCGGCAACAGTCTACATGATGATTGATATATGACATTGTGTCTCATTATCATTCATCTCTCAACACTGATTCAAGTGGGAAAGTTATCAGTTATTTGCGGAGATGGGGTGTGCTCGAGTACTGGTTAATCCCAGGAAACAGTGGTTAGGTTAACTGATCGTCTGTTAGCCTTCGGTGGCATAAAAATGATGCTAAATATTCAATCAATCAATCAATCAAATCAAAATGAAATCACACGATTCAATTGATATGTCACAAATAATAATTTCAAATTTAAGCAGGAAATCTCTTAACTGGGTGTGTAGGTCAATTTTGGAAATCCCTTTTCAATACATTGCTTTAAAATATATCACTATGGTAATACAGATGCAGGGAGTATATAAATTGGAAGGCATGATATGTTAGGGAAATACTTTTCGCCAATTTTAACATTTTGGAAAACTTTAATTCAAGTATATATTTTCTTCAAGTTTTCCTCTAAATAAAACTTTCGATTCGCATAAAATATTATAAATTGTTGAAAATGATTTTTTAAATATTCAATCATGGTTACATTTAAAGAAATATTAATTTTGTAGTTTTTAATTCCATATTTCTTAAATATCATATTAATATCGTGTTACAGATAATTGTAGAAAATGTAGGTATAAATATTTTCTTTCAATTTATTTTAGGGCTTGGTCTTGATCAGTTTAAGAAATTTGACCCACAGGTATGTATGCATTATTTTCAAGTGTCGTTATACATATTAAGTTGTTTGAATACAATTGTTGTGCAGGTACACATAGAGATAATTGAATGTTGTATATAACAATGAATGTACTCTTTTTGTACTGTGCAATATTGATGTTTATTGTAGACAGTGACTCTGTGATCACTATGTTCTTTCATAACTTACTATTTCTACACTCTAGATCTACATGTATACCATTCCAGCATCTATATCTACCTATATATTATGTAGTGACCTAGCAGATGGACAGCGGAAGCCATGTTTTTTTTACCTTTTTTTTACTATTTCTATACTCTAGACCTGTATCATTTCCTTTTTTACTATTTCTAAACACTATAAGATGTGTATTATTTCTTCATCTACACTTACCTCTATATATAGCGGCCCAGCAGATGTACAGTGGAAGCCATGTTTTATTTCACTTTTTACTATTGATCTGTACCATTTTTCACTTACATCTGCCTAATACATAGCGGCATAGAATTAATGTTTTTTTAACCATGTTTTTTTTTTCATTGAATCATTTAAAGTCATACATCATAGTCCATTAAATACTTTAAAAAACAAAACACAAATGATGCTCCATCACAAATCCTGAATAAAAACATTTTGTAGAAAATCATCTATTATGTTAAAGTTGCAATAGGAAGCAGAAATAATGTTAGATTTTCATTTCAATTTTTCGAACAACAAATTGTAGTTTTTCTCTCTCCGAGTATTCGATGTGAAGTTCAATATCTTGAATATAAAGTTATTGTGTTTGTAAACTTGATATTAGTTGTCTATCTATTAGTCTGTCTGTAGCATGGTGAGAGTCTCTATGTGTCTATTTAGAGGTATGTCTGTACTACGGTGAGTGTCTCTATGTGTCTATCTAGAGGTATATCTGGACTATGGTGAGGGTCTCTATGCGTCTGTCTTGAGGTATGTCTGTACCATGGTGTGGTCTCTATATGTCTATCTAAAGATATGTCTGTAGCATGATGAGGGTCTCTATGTGTCTATCTAGAGGTATATCTGTACCATGGCGAGAGTCTCTATGTGTCTATCTAGAGGTATATCTGTACCATGGTGAGAGTCTCTATGTGTCCATCTAGATGTGTTTCTGTACCATGTTGAGGGTCTCTATGTGTCTATCTAGATGTATGTCTGAACCATGGTGAGAGTCTATGTGTCTATCTAGAGGTATATCTGTACAATGGTGAGTTTCTCTATGTGTCTATCTAGATGTATACCTGTACCATGGTGAGAGTCTCTATGTGTCTATCTAGAAGTATGTATGTACCATGATGAGTGTCTCTATGTGTCTTTCTAGAGGTATATCTGTAGCATGGTGTGGTCTCTATATGTCTATCTGGAGGTATGTCTGTACCATGGTGCATGCCTCTATATGTCTATCTAGAGGTATGTCTGTACCATGGTGCATGCCTCTATGTGTCTATCTAGAGGTATATCTGTAGCATGGTGTGGTCTCTATATGTCTATCCAGAGGTATGTCTGTACCATGGTGCATGCCTCTATGTGTCTATCTAGAAGTATGTCTGTACCATTGTGAGAGTCTCTATATGTCTATCTAGAGGTATGTCTGTACCATGGTGCATGCCTCTATATGTCTATCTAGAGGTATGTCTGTACCATGGTGTGGTCTCTATATGTCTATCTAGAGGTATGTCTGTACCATGGTGAGAGTCTCTATATGCCTATCTAGAGGTATGTCTGTAACATGGTGTGGTCTCTATATGTCTATCAAGAGGTATGTCTGTACCATGGTGAGAGTCTCTATATTTCTATCTAGAGGTATGTCTGTACCATAGTCAGAGTCTCTATATGTCTATCTAGATGTCTGTCTGTACCATGGTGAGGGTCTCTGTGTGTCTATCTAGAGGTATGTCTGGACCATGGTGAGGGTCTCTATGTGTCTATCTTGAGGTATGTCTGTATAATGGTGAGAGTCTAGAGGTGTCTGTTCTATGGTGAGGATTACAATGTATCTATCTAGTACATGTCTAGCTAGAGGTCATGGGTCTCTATAACATCTGTCTAGAGAATAGACCATGGGCTTCTCTATGTGCCACTGTGATCTAGAGTCCAGAGTCAAATAATGAGTCTGTTTTTCTGTCTGGAGGTCAGGTAATGGGTCTCTATAACATCTGTTTAGGGAATAGACCATGAGTTTCTCAGTTTGTGAACTAGAGCCCATAGCATTGGTACCTATGTGTCAGACCATTGTCTATCTTTGTGTCAACCAGAGGTTATACCTTGGGTCTCTATGTGTCAATCAAGAGGTCAAATAATGGTCTGTATTTCTGTCTGAGTGTCAGATCATAGGTCTATATAGCTCTATCTAGAGGTCGTACAATTGGTGTCTTACTCATATAATGTTTTGAGTTCATACTTTTTTTTCCATTACACCAATTAAAACTTCTGAATTAGGATTCTTAATATTTGCACATTATAATGGTAACGGTGAAGAAACAAACAATATAATTTTGAAGACTTATAATTTTAAATGTTGAATTAGTATTGAAAGCAATTGGAAGTATCCTTGTGTAGCATTTGGTTTTATTTACTTTTGCTTGCTTTAGCTTTAGCTCTTAACATATATGCATTAGCCATGTCCAAAGTCTTTTATTCCGTTGTCAGTTACTTGAGTTGTTAGACTGTAGATTTAGTATTTGTTTGAATGTTTCTGATTTCTTCCCATAATTAGCTTGTCTAATGGAGTTGAGTTCACATGAACTCAGTTGAGTCGTTCCTATTATCAGCTCTCCAGTGTCGTAATCTCGAAATTTTCTCTGAAACTGCTGAACAGATTTTATCACAACTTTGTCACAATGATCCAGCATTTCAGTAGAATAGGACACTGTTCCTTAGGAGATTATTTTTGCCATCATTAAAAATTCATTATAGCTGCCTTTGCAGTAAGGTGGCCTTGGCACTGATGTGAAGTTTATATTAAGTTATATGGAACATGTATTAAAAAAGTTCTACTCTGCTCTTGGGTTGTAAATATTCATTCATAATTCAAAATGTTGGATGTTGCTAAATTTAAAACAACTAGTCTAAAGGGGGGATTGTTTTAACCTCAAGGAGCATTTCAGGGGCCATCTAGGTCCTTTTGTTTTGTTTGTTTAAATATTTAGTGTCATTTTTAGCTCGACTTAATGTAGAATAGGAGGTGGGAGGACGGGGGGCTGTTGTACTCACCTTGGCGTTGGTGTCAGCATTGGTTTTTCAGGTTCAAGTTTTTTTATCTGGTAAGAATGAAACTTACCATGTGTGTTTAACATAATCAACAGAAAGCACAGAGACAATAACCATAACTCTGGGTTGCCTTTTAGCAGAGTTAAAACCCTTTTGGACTTGATTTTTCTGGTTAAAGCTTTTTATCAGGTAAGATATCAGGCAACCACTCTTTGGATATGAATGAAACTCTGGGTTGCATTTTGGCATAATTATGGCCCTTTTGGACATAGACAATTTGGTTAAAGTTTTTGAGTAAATTTAAGTTTTTGAGCAGGCTTATATTTCATCAACCTATCATTGGATATAAATAAAACTGTTCAGCATCATCTAGGAAACTCATTGTGACAAGAACCATAACTTTTGATTGCCCTTTAGCATAATAATTGTCCTGTTAAGCTTAGAAATTTGGTTACCTTTTTAACAGGTTAAAGTTTGTAGTACAAGTACAAGGCCTTGAGGTTAGATGTTTAACAAATAGGGTCAGTTTATGGTCCTTTCTCAGATTTGTACAAAATCAAAACCCTGGGGGTCAAAATTGGCTCTCCCTCAGAATTTCACATGGTGTTACATAGAGAAAGCTTAAAAATATTTTTCTACCAAAGTTGAAGGCCTGGAGCTCAGATATAATTTTTCACTTCTTTTTAAGAAAAAAAAAAAATAAATAAAAAAAAAAAAATATATATATATATATATATATATATATATATATATATATATATATATATATAAAAGAAATTGAAGGAAATCCACCTAAAATTACATATTGATTTAATGCTAGTATTGTCCAACAACCATGTATCTTACAGAGTGTATTTACATGGTTGTTGGACAATACTAGCATTAAATCAATATGTAATTCTAGGTGGATTTCCTTCTTTTTCCCCAATATTTATATCCATATTGCTGTAAAACAACACATTTAATTTTTTTTAAATTAACTTTTTAATGCCGGGCTGATTAGCTCAGTCGTTAGCGCGTCTGACTGTCAATCCAGGGGTCTTAAGTTCAAATCCCCTCTCGGCCACATTCTCCTTGATGTTTGATATACGACATTGCGTTTCATTATCATTCGTCTCTCACTGATGATTCAAGTGGGAAAGTTATCAGAAGTTATCAGTTACTTGTGGAGAAAAGATGTGCTAGAGTACAAGTTAACCTTTCAGGATCCCAGGAAACATGGTTAGGTTAACTGATCGTCTGTTAGCCCTCAATGGCATAAAATGATGCTCAATATTCAATCAATCAAGCAATTATTTTTTCATTTTAATGAAAAGGTATCCAGCTGTGATAAACCGTGCATGACGAAACAGGATTATTTCAACTATCAGTCCGTTTTCATGAACTGGTATGGATATATTTCCCTATGATGTGAAGCTAGTGCATTTATTGTATACATGTAAAAAACTGAAACAACTTAGAACGTGGAAGGTTATCCAGTATTGATAAACTGTATGTTGGTACAAGAATAAACAGATCTATTTGCAAGAATGGAGCGAAGCAGGGAAATATAGAAATAGGCTGCATCCGTGCATGCATCTGTGCATGCATCCGTGCGTCCAGAACATATCTTCTTCAGTTGTGATTAGAATTTTAAATAACTAGGCGCAAATGTTCACTAGGACAAGATGATGTGTCATGCAAATGATTTAGTTCTGTTTGTCAAAGGTCTAGGTCATAGCTCAAGGTCAAGTGTTTGGAAATCCAATGTATACACTGTGTTTTCTCTTGTCCGGACCGTATCTTCTTTAGGTGTGATTGAAATTTTAATAACTTGACGCAAATGTTCACTAGGACAAGACAATGTGTCATGTGAATGACTTGGGTCTGTTCGTCAAAGGTCAAGGTCATAGCTCTGTCTGTCTGTCTGCTACTGTCCTGACCTTATCTTCTGTAGTTGTGATTGGAATTTTAAATTACTTAACACAAACATTCACTAGGACAAGACGATGTGTCATGCCAATGACTTGGGTCTGTTCATCAAAGGTCAAGGTCAAGTGTTTGGAAATCCAATGTATGTACTGTGTTTCGTCCTGTCCGGACCGTATCTTCTTTAGTTGTGATTGCATGATTAGCTCTACTGGCCAAAGGCCAGAAGTGCTTAAGTGATGGCGTGTTGTCTGTCGTCCGTCGTCTGACATCTGTCGTCTGTTAGCAGCACTTTATCTGAAATCACTAGGCCAATTAAACTGAAACTTCACATGGGTGTTTCTATTACTAAAAATAGTCCAAAATTTAAAAAATCTTCTTTTCATGAACGGCCCAACAGATTTTCAAAATGTTTATGTAGTAATGATGACCAACTATAGTTTTGTTAGATTTGTTCAAATGGTGTCCCTAGGGTTAAATATTTTCTCGCCCCGAGGGTTCAATTAGGGGACACATGTCATTGTAATATTTTTTTTTTTTTTTTTTTTAAAATGGAAATGATTTTGCCTATATCTTCACAGAAGCATTTTTTGGTGAAGGAGGTTCAGATTTGTAAAAATGACTGGGTTCCAATGTCTAAAGGGGTCAGGAGGGGCCCCAAAAGGGTACAAATTGGGAATTAGTAAAATCGTTTTCTTAAGAACCAGTATGTCAGATTTGTACATATTAGATATAAATTATCCCTTTGTGTAGGGGTTTGATTGCAGATAAGAATTTAGGGGCTAAAATATATAGGGGCCCTGTAAGGGAACATACAATTTTACATAGGGATACTGTGGGAAAACAGAAAATTCTCTTTTTTTTTCATTTATTCTGAAACCACTAGGCCAATTAAACTGAAACTTCACACGGATGTTTCTTTTGCATAGAAGACTGTACAAAAGATTTTTTTTATCTAAAATTCAAGATGGCCACCGTTACTAGAAATAGTCCAAAACTTAAAAAATCTTCTCATGAACGGTCCAACAGATTTTCAAAATGTTTATGTGGTAATGATGACCAACTATAGTTTTGTTAGATTTGTTCAAATGGTTTCCCTAGAGTTAAAAATGACCCCGCCCCGATGTTTCTATTGCATAGTAGAGTTTCAAAAAGTGCTATGGCCACTATGAGTCAGTAGAGCGTCCTCAGGCCCTCTTGGGCCTCTTGTTTAATAATTTGGCACAAATGTTCACTATGACAAGATGATGTGACATGCCAATGACTTGGGTCTGTTCATCAAAGGTCAAGGTCATAGCTCCTTCCGTCCGTCCGCTGCTGTCCGGACCTTTTCTTCTTTAGTTGTTGTTGGATTTTTAAATAACTCGGCACAAATGTTTAACTAGGACAAGATTATGTGTCATGTGAATGACTTGGGTCTGTTCTTCTAAGGTCAAGGCAACAGCTCCCTCCACTGCTGTTTGGACCTTGTCTTCTTTAGTTGTGATTGGATTTTTCAATAATTTGGCAAAACTGCTTACCAGCCAAAGATGATGTGTCATGCGAATGAGTTTTTCAAAGATAATTTTTCTTTTGTTTTGCGGTTATTACTTACATACTGTATTTATGGTTCGATATAGAAGATCACACCAGTGCTCACTGGGACAAGACAATGTGTCATATAACAGTCCGCTACATATTTCAGTTTGCTCCATTTACATGTGATTTATGTGCTCAGCGACTTTTTGATTTTGCATCATTTAAATCCACTTTTCTGGAAATGTTTTTAAGGGTTAACGAGCTGGCGGGGGATATGACCACGTTAGTGGCAAACTCTTGTTTTAGTTGTGCAATTGAAGTATATAGGGTTATTATATGTACATGGTGTGCCTTTAGTTAGGTATTGGCACACCTTTTGGGTTATTTGTCAGCAATGGTTAATGAATTGATAAAGCAATTTTAAAATTTGAGCGATAAATGTAACTTAATGCTAAATTAAATATATTAAGGCAATATTAGCCATATTGTTGATAATGAAAATAAATATTGCTGTTGAATTATTTTGCTAATTTATTTCTAACAGACAAGCAAAAATTATAGCTTTATTTTATCACTCCTCATTTCTTGAAAAAGGTGTTGTTTTAGAACAGCATTGAAATAGTCGAGTGTGCTGTCTCTCCAACAGCTCTTGTTATACCATCTGCTCACAGACTATCAGTAAACTTAACCACTCTTTCCTGGAATTCTGGAAAGTTAGCCAGTTCTCTGAACACCCATCTCCACAAGTAACTGAAACATTTTCCACTTGATTCAGCGATGAAAGACCAATGACAATGAAATGCAATGTCGTATGTCAATCATCATGGAGACTGGCCAGGCGGGGATTCAAACATACAATTTGTAGTCAGATGTGCTACCGACTGAGCTAACAGGTCTGTTGTTAAGTAAATTTTTGCTTATCATTAGATAACTTTACATGTTGAAATACATTTTCAGCTTTAATTTGTCTTTAATAAATCTAACATCTTACATTTAATGCCAGGTTTCAAATATACAGCTGTATGGATCTTTAATACTAGAAAGTATTAGAAAATATATAGAATTATAGAAAATAAGAATCTTACATGGGTTTGAAGTTCAGATAGAAAATTTCGTCCCAAGGGATGACTGTTAAGAACAAAACCGAAAAGGCCATGAATGGTTCTTTTTCTTGCAAACCAAACATATTAAATATTTATTTTTTAACTTTTTTTTACAAGAGTCGCTTTTAAGATGTTAAATTATATGATTTACATCATATATTTTATACATTTCGTCATAAATAAGTTTAAACGTCATAGCGCGAGAAATATCTCAACCCAATAAAAATGTAGATAGTCTTATCCGGTGTGCAAGAAATATCTGTTTGACATTAATAGTCAGTCATACACTTTGTAAAAAACATCAGCTGGAAAATAAGTATTCAACTTTCTGTGTTTATGAAGTAGTTATTTTTATATTCATAATTATTCAACTGTATGAAATATACAATGAAAGGTCATTGTGACCTGAGCAGATAATATCTGTACTTATAATTTGTAACTGGGAATTAACCTGTCTGCATCATAAACAGTTATTGAGCATTCACCTAACTGTTTATGCATTATATTGACTTAACATTCACTTATCTTTATTGAGCATTTTAATAAGTACTGGTATAAAATCATTGAAGTATTCACCAAGCTGTAATTGAACATTCCCAGGTGTTTATATGAACTGTAATTGAGCATTCAATTATCTGTACATCTGAACTGTTACATACATGACATTGTATAGTGCATTTACATAAATATGTAAAAAAACATTGGATAACATGTATTAACCTAAACATATATTTAAACAGTAATTGAGCATTTATCTACATGTTACTATATTTGTATGCAGTAATTGACCATTCACCTACCGGTAACTTTATTTTAAACAGTATTTGACCATTCACCTATTTGTAAAGTATATTTGTATGCAATAATTTACCATTCACCTAACTGTATTTTTAAACATTAATTGACCATTCATCTACATGTTACTATATTTGTATGCAGTAATTGACCTTTCACCTAACTGTATTTTGAAAAAGTAATTGAGCACTGGCCTTCTTGTAACTGTATTTGTTTCTAGTGATTGAACATTCACCTAACTGTATATATGTAACTCTTCTGCTCTTTCATGGCTTATCTATAGAAGGATAACCTAGCAGTCTTGGTAAGTTTTGTTGCACTCTTACTCTTTTGTGTGACATTTTTCAGCAAGTTTTTTTTTGCAGATTCAGAACAATGTGCTCCGTGATAATTATAGTAAAGATCTGTACACTAATAATGACTAGATCATGGAATGCCCCCATTACCTCCTCTCAGTGTTTGAGTCAAACTAAATGGTTTGTGGTATACCCTCCTGTGGTTGTCTTGCTGCCATTTGGATTTCATTCAGGAATGCTCTGAATTTTGATATTATACATGAATTCATGTTAATATCATTTCATTCTTTATGAAAATCCGGATATCCTTTTTTCGATTATCCAAATACCCCTTTAAATTATAACTTTTCTTTACAACTAAAATATACTGACTGTGAAAGATTTGAACCTCCAGATAGGGCATGAATGACTATTATCATTACAAATATTATTTCTTAGAGTTATGTGGAGTTTCCAATATTAATGTTTCAGTGTTCTGTCAGCTGGGGCTTAATCATCAAGCTTAAATTTGAGAGCAGTGATGAACTGTACCATATATAGATCTAGAAACCATATTTCTACCTTAGATCGCCGGGCCCGATTAGCTCAGTCGGTTACATGTCTGATTATCAATCTAGGGGTCATGAGTTTGAATCCAAGGGTCATGAGTTTGAATCCCCTGCCCGGCAACAGTCTCCGTGATGATTGATATACGACATTGTGTCTCATTATCAATCGTCTCTCATCACTGATTCAAATGGGAAAGTTATCAGTTACTTGCAGAGACGAGGTGTGCTCGAGTAGTGGTTAATCCCAGGAAACAGTGATTAGGTTAACTGATTGTCTGTTAGCCCTCGATGGCATAAAAATGACGCTAACTATTCAATCAAGTAAAATGATAAAATCTTTTTTAATGCCTTTGTGATTCACATTCACGCCATTTATGAAACATTTAGTAAGTTTCTCGATGAAAGGTGACTTTCATTTTCATGTGCCAATGTGTACTAAAATTTAAATTTCATTTGGATATTCGTGATTTTTGGTGAATTATTCTAATGAATCAATATAGCTGCTATTGGAATGTTTTGATTTTGTGGAAATGAACTTCTGTCATTGCTAACATGTGAAGAGGATAGTATTATGTTTCATATTTAACAGGGCTGTCATAAGAAGTCGGGGGGGGGGGGGGGGGGGAATGTGGTTTTCTCCTGGCTATTCTTACTTGAACACTCGGCTATTTTCTGGTGAGTTTGTTCAGTTTTTTGTGGAGGACCCTCCATTCTACTTTTTCCTTTCCTTTCACCCTCCTTCTTCAAAACTATATGAAAGCTCTGATTTTAGAAGGCAATAGTTATAGGTTACTGTAGTTACCCTATAACCTTTTCTTTGCCATAGAATGAAATGACATTTAGTTCTGCTCCACAAGAATGGACCTATGAAATGACATCCTTCATCCATCGAGTACTAACCAAATTCTTCCTTACTTTACTTTCCAATTCAGTCATTGCACTTCAGCCATGTTATTATAAATGATTAAATGTCTGCTGTCCTAAACAACTTAAATGATTTCATGAAATTTCAAATCATATTCAACTCCTTGAGGTGATATGCAGAACCCACATTTCAACCATGTTGGTTCAAGGTCAAAATTTTCACTTTTGATTTAGCCATGCTTTTGTGTCTGCTATGTATCAAACTTTGAAGAGTTTCCAACTTTTATATCATCCCAGAACCCGTATTCCACAAAAGTCAGGTCATGGTCACAATTCAAGGTCTTGTGTCCACTCTCTATCTCTAAAATGTCTTGAAGGATTTCATGAAGCTTCCATCGTCTGATCAAGACTGTAATACTGTCTTTCTGAAAACTCTTGTACCAAGTGGAGAGGAGGCAGGAACCTTTTCCCTCTACTATTTGCAGTATGTAAACATTCTTTGTGTGAACATTGTTAAAATTCATATTTATTGGCAAGTAAATGACAGTGTGTACAGTAATGACCACAGTCTTGACCACTCTTAATAATTGCATGTCAGCTCATATCTCATGAATGTTCTACAATTGAAGTTTTTTCTTTATATTTATTTATAGTTTTAATGCATCCGGTCTCTTCCAGTGTCTGGTCCAACACGTTCCATTTATCAATCATTTATTACAGTGACTGTAGTTTAAACTAATTTATTTTAGCTTGATTGCGATGAAAGCTCAGAGTTTATATGAATCGCCCTCGAGTCGGCTTCCCGGGTAGAACCAGTACTGAGTGTTGTTTTATGAGAGGCATCGGGTCGAGCTGGGGATCAAACCCGCAACCTCTAGCGTTAACGGCCAACACTCTTTCCATTACACTACTGCCCTGCTTTTATTTCTTTATATCTGCATATGGATTATTATATCCCAGGGATTAAGTCAGTTAATGTAACAGTGATTAAGTCAGTTAATAAGATTGACTAGCTACAGTACATACCGGAACAAGATTCTTTTTAGCTCGCCGGGACAAAGTCCTAGGAGAGCTATTGCCATGACCCCGACGTCATCGGCGTTGTTGTCGTCTGTAGACACAAAAAGTTAAACTTTTGCATTTAAGTTTAAGATATCTATGCAACCACTCATTGGATGTGAATGAAACTTTGCATGAGTGTTCACCATCATCAATGGAACACACACAGACAAGAACCATAACTCTGGATTGCATTTTGGCACAGTTATGGCCCTTTTTGGACTTAGACACCAAGGGGCGAGCTTTGCTGTCTTCTGACAACTCTTGTTTCATGTGGATTTTATTCATTTGTATACACTTGATAACAAACAATGACTGATGCTAAAAATGGTAATTCACAAGTATGTGTTTATGAAAAACTCAATTCTGTATTAGTTCAAGAAAGGAGTTATTTCAAGGAATGTAAATGTATGGTTTTTAAAAGAAAAAATAAAGACAGTCCACTTTGATTGTCAAGGCACAGTAAAGTAAAAATGTAAACCAAGGACTTTGCCATTCATACCATTTTATAATTTGTTATTAACTTTTAGCTTAATGCTGATGTACTAAATATGAGTTATGTGTTATGATGTATTTTTACATGTAATAAAAACCTTACACAAAGATAACAAGATAATTGGTTCATGTAGGTGCAGATTGATATTTCCTGTTACTAATTAAGAGCTGAGCCTTGTCATTCTGTTGGATCCTCCATGGCCGAGTGGTTTAAGGCGCTGTCGTTTAATGACTAGGTAACTCTCAGGTCGTTAGTTTGAGCCTTGCTTGCTCCATAAACTTTATGTAATAAAGTTTGTCAGTTACTTGAGGAAGGAAGGAGGTTCTACTCAGGCTCATGCTGAGGTCGTCCTCCACCAATAAACATTGGATATACCAAGGGTTCCGCTGGGATTCGTCAATGCTGCCAAATGCACAAAAATAAGATTTTCCTCTTTTGCAAAGTGGTTACAAGGAAATCAGCCGTGGACAATTCCCATATTTTAAAGTTTCATACAAAAACAAGCGGCTCTAACTAGAAATTATCTAGGCTAATCCATTTCACTGTCCCTTTGTCCCAATCAACAACCATAATAATAAACAGATTAGCCAGTGCCCAGCTGTGATCTCTATCTCAGGCCATGGCACACAGTATAACTTCCAACACATCAATTGTAAGCTAAAGCAAGCAATATGTTAAAATTGGCACAATTCTGTTTTGTAATGACAATCGGCATATTCGCAGTATTGTTGTACCGTAATATATAAACTGTCATGTGTTGAATGTTAAAACTACACCCCAATTATCCTTAATTCTGCTTTACATATGAAAAGGCTTTGGAAAATTTTATTTCAATTATCACCAATTAATAAATTTCCTTCCTTCTGTCATCACATTCTGATAGGCATGCCACTTCTGATACAAGTAGATAGTTTTATCAATATCCAGTGATTTTGTAAATAAGTCCCATGAAATAAGCTTTAACTAACTAGTTTGTACAATTAGACAATCCAGGGGGAAAACCTTATCAAGGACAATGTAATGTTTTGTATTATGATTCATTGCAGGTGTGTACATATATACACAAACATAATTCAGGTATAACCACTGTGTAATTGGAATCAGAGATGTTGTAGTATAAGCAGGAAATATGTGGCAGCTGCCTAAATCTATATAGATAACAAATGTATATAATGATGAGCATTGATAGTATTGACATACATTAAGTATATGAGTGAAGCATGTGGTCCAGTGGTAGAACACCGGACAAGAATGGCGGGGTAGGGTCCTAGGATCAACCCTCCGCCATGTTTAAGGCACAGCTGTGTATGTTGTCCTTCACCGAGACACTATCCATATATGTTTAGTACTGGTTCTACCCAGGAAGACTTTGAACTTAAGATGTCTAAGTTGTAAGAACTTGTTTCTTAGCTGAGGTAAAATAAATTAATTAAAACAAGTAAGTACAAGCAAACCTGTCTTAAACAGCCAGTCAAGGGGAGGAGCAAAATTATCTTTTAAGACAGGTTGTTGCTTAATACAGGTAAATTTGCTCTGAATGCATAGAATGTACATTGGTAATGAGAATTTCTCAGAAACAGAGTTTTGAAGAAGAAAATGACTTCTATCTAATATGTAAGTAGTGTCCAACAAGAGATAAAGCCAAATTCATGCTCAACTGAAGTTGTGTTGGAAGTCAATTGAGTAGAATCAAGAAGTTTTTATAACCTTTGAGCTAGTCCCTACTGTTCTTCTCCAGTGTTTTCCCCAGGCTGAATATCGTGCTGCATGTATTCTAAGGAAGCAGCTGAGTTCAACTGTAATCATGGACTATTTTGTACTGAGTGTCACTATGCAATATGTTTTGCTTGAATATTTATGTTTGTTTTTTACTTTTTTTATATTTACTTTGTCATATTTTCATGCCCCCTCAAAAAAATTTTGGGTGGCATATTGTAATCGCAGCGTCTGTCCGTCCTTCCGTCCAGTATTTCGTGTCCGGCCTGTAACTTTGTCATGCATAGATGGATTTTGTTGATACTTGCTACAAATGATCAACATAACATGATGACATGTCGCGAGTAAGATCAACACCTGTACCTCAATGGTCAAGGTCACAATTTGAGTTTGTTTGACAACACTTCGAGTCTGTGTGAGATTTTGTGTCCGGCCTGTAACTTTTTCATGCACAGACGAATTTTAATGATACTTGCTACAAATGATCAACATAACATGATGACGTGTCGTGAGTAAGACCCACACCCGTACCTCTAAGGTCAAGGTCACAATTTGAGTTTGTTTGACAACACTTTGAGTCTGTGTGAGATTTCGTGTCCAGCCTGTAACTTTGTCATGCATAAATGGATTTTAATGATACATGCTACAAATTATCAACATAACATGAAGACGTGTTTTGAGTAAGACCCACACCTGTACCTTCAAGGTCAAGGTCACAATTTGAGTTTGTTTGGCAACACTGGATCTGTGTGAGATTTCGTGTCCGACCTATAACTTTGTCATACATAGACGGATTTTATAAATACAAAAAATAATCATAACATGACGACGTGTCGCAAGTTAGACCAATACCCATACCTCAAAGGTCAAGGTCACACTTTGAGTTTGTTTGGATCACTTTCAGTCTGTTTGAGATTTCGTGTCTTGGCCTGTAATTTTGTCATGCATAGATGGATTTTGTTAATACTAGCTACAAATGATCATTATAATATGATGTGTCACACGTTACACCCAGAATCGCACTTCAATGGTCAAGGTCACAATTTTACTTTTTTGTTTGATGAGATTGAGATTTCATGTCGGTCTGAAACTTTGTCACCTATGGATAAATTTCAAAAACACTTGGCTCAATTCATCAGCATGACATTGCAACATGTCACGTGTAAGACCCACATGCATACCTCAAAGGTCAAGGTCACACTTTGAGTTTGTTTGTCAGCATTTTCAGTCTGTGTGAGATTTCATGTCTGGCCTGTAACTTTGTCATACATAGATGGATTTTGTTAATACTAGATACAAATGAGCAACATAAAATGAGGATTTGTCACTTTTTACACCCAGATTCCCCCACCTCAAAGGTCAAGTTCACAATTTAACTTTGTTTGATGACACTTTTAATCTGATTGAGATTTGGTGTCTGGTCTGTAACTTTGTCACCTATGGATAAATTTCAAAAACACTTGGCTCAATTCATCAGCATGACATGACAATGTGTCATGTGTAAGACCCACATGTCCAGCCAGTAACTTTGTTGTGCATAGATGGATTTTATAAATACTTGCTGCAATTGATCAACATAACATGACAATATATAAGGTCACAGTTTAACTTTGTTTGATGACACTTTCAGTCTCATTGAGATTTCCTGTCCAGTCTATAACTTTGTTGCCTATGGATAAATTTTAAAAACACTTGGCTAAATTCATCAGCATGACATGAAGTGTCACGCGTAAGACCTACATGTGTACCTCAAAGGTCAAGGTTACACTTCAAGTTTGTTTTACAACACTTTGAGTCTGTGAGATTTCATGTCCGGCCAGAAACTTTATCATGCAATGATGGATTTTATAAATACTAGCTTCAAATGATGAACATGACATGACGACGTGTTGCACTTAATACCCAGACTCCCACTTTAAAAGTCAAGGTCACAATTTAACTTTGTTTGACAACATTTTCAGTCATTTTGAGATTTCTTGTCCGGTCTGTTACTTTGTCATCTGTGGATAATTTTAAAAACACTCAGTTGATCATCATGACATAATTAAGAGTCGCATGAACCTTTCCTCAAAGGTCAAGGTCACATTTTCAATTTGTTTTATATTGCATGTCTGGTCTGTGACTTTGTCTTTAACTTGGCTCAGTTTATCAAGATGACGTGACGACATGTCACAAGTAAGACCTAGACCTGTACCACAAAGGTCAATGTCACACTTGTAGTATGTATGACAACACTTTGAATCTGTTTGAGATTTCAAGTCCATCCTTTAACTTTATCAAACATGGATTGATTTCAAAAACACTTGGCTCAATTTATCAATTGATCAACAATTGATCTGTAACTTGTCTTACATTTAGTGATTTTAAAATAGCTTGACACAAGTGATCAACATGTCATGATGTGTCACCTGCATTTAACTGTTGAAATACCCAGACCATTACATCAGATGTCAAGGTCAAGATTACCAGAGGTCATGGTCATGATTTAATTTAAAAAACAACAACATGAAATTGGATGTCTAGTCTGAAACATCAGTCCATTACTCTTGATATTCATAGATACATTGCTACCTTTTATAACATATAATTTATATGCATTATACATTTTTGGGGGCATGCAACACTTACCAGTGACTTTTTTTTTCTTTCTACATCACATTATCTTGACACATTTTTTATTCTTTAGAGTGCTTGTTTTGTCACCGAAAAAAAAGAGGCTTTTATACTCAAATTAAGTGATTTATTATATAAAATATTGTGTTAGTTTTATACAACATTTTATTAATTATTAGTACATGTATCCTGGTTTTATAGACGTCGCTGTTATGGTATAATTGCTAATTTTTGCATAAAACATTTCAGCTGAACCTAAAAAGCTATCTACATGTACTGTGACCCTTACACATGCATTGTGACCTTTAAAGTTTGACCATGTACTGTGTGACCTATCTACATATATTTCGATCAACATCATGTTAACCGTTTTACATGTTATTTATGTCACCTGAGTAATATAGTGCTTGTGATCTGTTAAATTTGTTGATTTACACGTTCATGTACTGGGTAACCTTTATATACAAAACAGCTGTTATTTACATTAGAAATTCAACTTCCCATTAAAACCAAGATGGCCACTCATATTTTACAGATTTCCTGTATTGTCATGAGTTCATAGTTTTACAAGAATAACAATACATACACTGGTTCCCCCAGTAAATCCATGTACTGGTTCCCCAATGTAAATACATACACTGGTTTCCCCAGTAAATACATGTACTGGTTCCCCCAGTAAATACATACACTGGTTCCCCCAGTAAATACATGTACTGGTTCCCCAATGTAAATACATTACTGGTTCCCCCAGTAAATACATACACTGGTTCCCCCAGTAAATACATGTACTGGTTCCCCCAGTAAATACAAACACTGGTTCCCCCAGTAAATACATGTACTGGTTCCCCAATGTAAATACATGTACTGGTTCCTCCAGTAAATACATGTACTAACTGATAATATTGATTCATCCCCCTAATGCAATAATTAACAGTTGACAATAAAATGGAAGTTGGTTCTTATTTATAAGAATCATTATGGTTCCTTGCATGGTAGCTGATTGTCTTCCTAATTTATCCAAAGTGTGATCATGTTTGATTCCGCAGTTTTACAACAATTGTTCCAGCATGCTTTAACAGGTTTGCCCAGCTTGATAACAATGAGATATATTGGCAACATTCCCTTGAGCATGTTCAACAGCTTCCCTGACTAATGTAAAACAAGGTCAGCTGTCATCCTATCATAATATGCCATACATTTTCAGTTTGTTGGAATTTTATAACAATGTTCCCAATGTCCCTGAAAAGACGTACAATGAAATATTAAACATGACCGCTGTTAGCAGAGTCTAAGGCACTCACTTAAAATGTCTTCCTTCTCAAAATTGAGATCATGGGTGCAAGTGTGCCCACACGGTTAAATAGTTTATAAATGTGAGATAGGTTGCCAGTAATTTGCAGATGGATGGTAGTTTTACTCAACAGGAAAGGTGTAAATATGCAAGGTGTGCAGATATGAAAGCTTAACACAGGAAATTGTTCCTGCTATGACTACAATATCAATCTGCTATTTTCAGTCACACAAGCACACAAAGGTATAAGTATTGTAGATAGTGTGTCAGTGCTACACTCTGTATCTATCCTAATGTAGACACTCACTATGGTAAGAAATCACTGAACCTTTGTTCTCTGGGACAACTACCTAGAAGATTGGTCCTCTGCTTTGGCACTCTATCTTTTGGAACACACTGTCACATAACTATATTCTAGATTTATTTTATTTATCTTCATTATGTAAGATTTTTAATGCTTTTCATGGCATTTATTATTAGTTTTACAGAAGTCATGAAAATTCATTTCTGATCACAGATCTTTGAGAAAAATAGTTGTGATCTCCTCTGTTATCAGTTTTTTGTAACATTGTATTCTTTAGAGTCTTGGTGTTAACTTTCCTGGCTGAATCTATTTGATATCTTGTACTACATCTTTGTACAGAAAGTCAGAAACTTTGTCGCTATCAAAAGGAAATATTACATGGTGTGTGTTACTGACAACAGTAGTTGGCTTTTACCTATTCTCCTGTGTGATTCAGATTATTTGAAATAATTTGGATTTGTATATAATATACAATGTGGTCATTGCAAACAGCTTTGAATTACTGGCTGATAGTTGGAACTTCATAAAGCCAGTTGGTAACAGGCTGGTTGTCATTGGGTAGTTATTAAAAACATGACATGAGGCGGGTTTTGTGGCCTTTGATCTATAGAAACAAAAGCATCAGAACAGTGCAAAAAGAACATTTTTTTTTTTTGGTGTTTTTATCACTGTTTATGATATGCAAGGTACTTTATCAGTAGTATTACCAATGAATTGGATTAGGTAACATTACAGATAAATAGCCTGTGAAACAGGGAGTTCTTTTATTATAATACATAAAGAGTCATGCACTTTTTTTAATTGTATGCCCTCAGACAGCAAGGTTTTATAGGTTTCAATTGCATTTCAAGACACTGGTGAATAATCTAATTTTCATAATTTGCACAGTATTTGTTTAAAATGTTCTTGTAACTATAGCAACTGTATCAATTTTATAATTACAAGACTAATGCACCTTCTTTTCTTTTAAAGCACCATTAGACAATATTATGCAAAAATTCTGCTTTTCAGCTCACCTGATCCAAAGGCTCAAGATAGCTATTCTGATTACTTTTTTTGTCCATCGTCTGTTCGTCCATTACTCTTTTTTTAAACAATTTCTCCTCTGAAACTAGTCAACATATTTTCACCAAATTAAATGTTGTAAGCATTTAGTTTTTATAGCATTTAGTTCTTACATAAAGTTCTTGTAAGAAAATCTTCAAATTTGGATTCATCCAAGGAGCATCTCAGCTGGGTTTTTTTTCAAAATTTCAAAAATCTTATTCTCTAAAAGTGCAAGGACTCGAGCTTTGATATTTAGCATGTAGTATCACATACTCTCAGGTTTGTTCAAGCCATGACTCAAAGGTCAGAACTTGTCAGTTTAACATGGGGGAAATTTTAATTAAAAAAACTTCTCAGGAATCAACCAGCCAATTTGTTCATAATCACTATAAGTAGATTTTTCAAGTTTATTCAAATGAACTGGCTAGAGTCTATTTAAGGAGATTTAATATCCATTAGGGGTCGGAAAAGTGATCAAATTGTTAATTCTCAAAAAGCTTACTTAAGAACTGTCTGGCTATATTTGTTCATATTTGGTATAAACTGTCCATATGAGCAATGGTTTTAAGTTTGTTCAAATTAAGAAGCTAAGTACCATTGGGTCCAGTAAAAGGACTCCAATTTTACATGGGAATCCTATTGGAAACAGATAATTCTCTTTTATTTTCATCTATCAGTTCTTCAAAATTTGAAATAGAAGTGACAGGTGAAATCAATGAGTGACTTAGGCAGCCCTCTTGTTGTTTTTTTTCTTCTTTATTTTATGTATATAACCATGCTATTCCCAAGGACAAATTTCTTGTATATAATTTTACCCAATGATTTTTTTATTAAATGGATTTAATGCATACTAGGTAAAGAACTTGTGAATGGCAGGTACATTACTTCAAGTTCAAAAGCTAATGACAAGAAATTCTACTTATTGCTATTTGATTACTCATTAAAGCTTAGCATGTTCAGTTTTAACAAAATTTGTTCAATTTAAGCAAAACTGATTCCATCCGTTAAATATTGTAAAAGTTACCAACAATATTGGATTAGTTTCTGTATGTTCAAATAACATTAAATTATACAAAAAATTGTTTTATTTATGAATAATTTGATTTAACTAGTGTTTTGAATCAGTGGATTTAATTTTAAAAATCAAATGCAATGCAAAACCTTGATACCCCATTTCCAAGAAGGTTGACGCCAACCATTTTTCCATACAGTCAAACCTGTCTTAAACAGCCAGTCAAGGGAAGGAGCAAACATTGCCTATCAAGACAGGTTGTTGCTCAATACAGGTAAATTTGTTCTGAAAGCATAGAATTGGAAAATACCAAATGTGGCTGCTTAAGACAAGTGACTGCTTAATAGAGGTGACCACTTCCACAGGTTTGACTGTAATACTCTCAGACCCATGATCTCTGTGTATGACATATAAATTATGAAACAGTAAAATATAATAGAACTTATTTTCAAAAGAAGTGACGGGGGAGCACATGATTATGACCAGTGGTTCAACACTGCCCCGGGATCAGGACCACATGTTGTGTCCTTGGGCCAGGTAGTTGATCTGCATATTGGTTTTTCCAAGGAAGTAATTATATGTTGAGCTGTAAAAAAAGTTGTTTTATAGTTTGTTATGAATATAAAAGTTATACAAATTGGTGGTCTATATAGCTATTACTTTATGCGGACAGTAGAAACTAGAATTATGTGGCTGATGCATTTGGGTTTATGTGGCTGAAAAGAACAACGGATCAAATTGACAATACATAAAGCACAATGTCCAGAAAAAGTAATACTGTTACAATATATTTATCATAAATATTCCATGTTGGTTGCTCTTATATTACCATGTTAGTATGTTCACATACAGAAAGTATTTAGAATTAAAATCCATATGTGGAGATTCTTGAGATATTAGGAATGGCGAGATTGTATATTTATGTAAGTATTACATATTAACAATTAACTCATTTTTCTATTTTCCAGAAGACACAGTTGGTAGGTTACTATAGCGACTGTGTGTGGCCCTGTTTCTCACTTTGTTTATTTAAAACAGTGTTTTCTCCAGAGCACGTTTCTTACGTTTTTGACACAGTTAAATTTCATTTGACGCTATCAAGTTTGTTCAGTGCGTCCACCATGACGCAACTTTAAAAATATAGAAATATTTCGTTTCAGAGTTATTTTTACAATGCTAGCCGTTTTGACAGATCACGTGGTCTGATTCAGGGGAACCCTTGATCACGCGGTTCTACTAAGTGACATAAACGCTTCAAATGTTATTAACGCTATATTGATGCAGTCGTATAGACGATTATGATCACATACATAATATTGTAGGCTGAAGACATCTGTGAAAACAAACGTACGCTGCAACAACAGCACTGATATATACCCAGAATTTGGTTGTTTGTATATAAAGATGAAATGTGGAAATCCTGAAACTTTTCAAAAAAGTTGTTTACAATGTACGGCTGAAACTCTATCTGAAAAACTTTTTATTTTGTTTTTTATAAGGTATCAAGATGCGCATGCGCAACAATTTAATACCAGTTAAACATCGGCCAGTCTAAGTTTTACGGCGGTTTTTGCGGCGCCGTTTATGTTTCTTTAACGAACGTTTAAAAGGTTATGGAAAAAAGAAAATAAACTTTTAGAAAATTGTATTCATTTTGAAAAATGATTATATAATTTGAGAAATTAAATCAATTTTTGTTAAGTTTAGAATGTTTTTATATTAAGGTAACATTACTTTTAAATGAGTCTATGAGCCAGATTTGGGAAAAAGAAAACAATAACAAAGTTTTGTTTTCCAAAGAGTATAACGCTTAGAAATGCTAAACATGTAGCTCAGCTGAAATATAAAATATTGAAATAATTTGAGTGTTTTTCATTTAACATGACATTTGAAAGGTTCATGGCCTTGTGGCCATGATCATAAAACGACTAGTTTCTAGTTGTTGCAACTTGTTGCCAGAAGTGAAAAATTTGTTTGAAGTAAAATTGTTTTGAAGTTGTTAACTTATGTTGCAGCTTTGATTGAGAAATTTGTGTGAAACAGGAAGTAAAACTGTTTAAGTCAATCATGTATTTTTACCTCCATATATCCAAGTTGATTAAGTTTAAAACTAGTCAACTGATGACCCCCAGATTTTGAAAATGACCCCCAGATTTTTAGTCGGTGAGTCATTAATGACTCCCAGAAAATTGGAGCTGGAGAAAACACTGTATTTACCTTATTGCTTAGTTACATGGTTTATATGGATAAATCCATTTTAGTGCCATCATTTTATTAATAATTTTGCTTGGTCTTTATCCCTATTACCTAATGTTATAGGTTTGAGTCCCACTTGCTCCAAAAACTTTATGTGTGTTTCCAGTTACTTGCAGAATTATGATGGTGCCACTCAGTCTGACGCAGTCTGAGGTCTTCCTCCACCAGTTAAACTGGATGTGCCATATATGACCTGAAATGTGTTGAACATGACATTAAACCCCATTCAAAAAAAAAAAATTATGCTCATTAAATGTGCTATCCTTTGTTAATAAGGTTTGCTTGACCATGAACCTTGTTAATGTGCCATCATTTTGTTAACTGAATTTGCTTCTTAGCCCATATTATTCTAAAACATACCACAACTTTGTTGATATTTTGTTTTTTCGTTGATATCCCGTATTTATGTATCTTTCATATTTCTTTGTTAAACACTTGTTTGTCCTACTCTGTTGCTTATTTAATTCATTGTTACCACTTTTTTGTTGGGCAGTTACATTAACCATGGTTGTTAGATGTTTTGTTTGTGTCAGTCTTTTGTTTTCATTTTATTAAAAAATTGTTATAGAAGAAGAAGAAAATTTATTGATTTAAACTTCATAGTTTCTAATCAAATTACAATGTTGTAATAACATGTAAATAATTAAACACATAACAAGTTGAGTAACTAACATGCACATACACACACACACACATACATACATGCTCGTGCACCACCACACGTATTTGCACTTACTATCGACTTTTCAATACTCGTATAAATTAGATTTTAGTTAGTATATACTAAAATTTTTGTTAACATAAAATAATTTTTTTTTGAGGATGAACACATTTATCAGTTCATTTTTATATTCTAGTAGTTTATTATAATGTTTGTATGCTATTTGGTCAAATGTATTTGTTACTTTCCTAATGTTTTTTGCATAAGAACAAAACAATGTAGTCAGTCTGGGACCCAAACCCTGGACCTATTGCTGACAGTAAATGTTCTACAGACTGAGCTTCAGATTGCTGGCATGCTGTTTTTTGCTTATACTGGTTAAGTGGGTCCTCTATGGCCGAGTGGTCTAAGACGCCGTCTCAAGATCACTAACCTCTCACCACTAAGGTTGTAGGTTCAAGTCCCACTAGCTCCAAGAAATTTATGTGACAAAGTTTGCCAGTTACTTGTGGAAGGACGGTGGTTCTACTCAGTCTGACTTAGTCTGAAGTCTTCCTCTACCAGTAAAATGGATATGCCATATATTACCTGAAATGTGTTGAAAATGGCGTTAAACCATATTAAAAAAAAAAAATTAGACTGGTTAAATGCAGACAGTGGTAGTAAATGTTAATTCCATTGATGTAGTTGTATGGTCTTTAGTGTCGCTTTCAACAATTTTTCAGTCATATCGCGACGGTGTCTACTTGAGACAGTATTCTAAGCGCTGTCACACTGGAGTATCATGCCGCAGACACATGGTATGATACCCTGCCCAGTCACATTATACTGACACCGCACCGACCAGACCTAGAACTCTCCTCTAAATGCTGAGCGTCAAGCGAGGAAGCTTCTAGTACCATTTTTAAAGTCTTTGGTATGCCCCGGCTGGGGATTGAACCCACGACCTTCCGCATGCGAGGCGGACGCTCTACCACTAGACCACGCCGCGGTCTAATTCCATTGATCACAGGCAGTTAATTATATCTGCAATAACTGTCATCTGACAAGTTTTAACAATTTAGCTCCAAAATAGAGAATTTGTTTTATACCGTAGTTATATTTAAATATAACCAGGATTATGAAGTTACCAAATCAACAAATAACTTAACCTGGTCTCCAAAGTCCCAAAATCAACAAAATTTATTGTTTGTTGAATAGGGGATTTTTATGTACCGCCATTCAAATGTGCTAAATAATGATAGAGATGAAAGGAATTAACACATAGTTCTTTTTTCACTTCTGTACATTATTGTGGCAGAGAAACTGGTAAAACTCAAACGCTTATAAAACTTTTCTTAAACTCTTTTAAGCTATATTATTAAACAATTTTTTAAAAAAAAACACTCTTTTTAGGACATCAACATAAAAGTCTGAAATATTATTTGACTAACAAAAACAGAATACTGTGACTTAAAACATTTCAGCCTGTTAACATTTACTCATTGTAATACAATTTATTTTTATCTCGGCAGCTTGACAAGATAGAGTTAGATATAGAACCGGACAGTATCTTCAACAAGCTGGGCGAGTGTGGGCTCATTGCCTTCTCCGACTATGTGTTCCTTCTCACGGTGCTTTCAAGTAAGTCTCTTAAGACCAGCTTTTCTTGGTATACATGTGTTCACTCTACAGTAGAACTTTCAAGTAAGTCTCTTCAGACCAGCTTTTCTCTTGGTATACATGTGTTCACTCTACAGTAGAACTTTCAAGTAAGTCTCTTCAGACCAGCTTTTCTTGGTATACATGTGTTCACTCTACAATAGAACTTTCAAGTAAGTCTCTTCAGACCAGCTTATTTTTATGTACATGTGCTCACTATACGTTAGAACATTCAAGTAAGTCCCTTCAGACCAGCTTTTCTCGATATACATGTGTTAACTATACATTAGAACTTTCAAGTAAGTTTCTTCAGACCAGCTTTTCTTGATATACATGTGTTAACTATATAGTAGAACTTTCAAGTAAGTCACTTCAGACCAGCTTTTCTTAATATACATGTGTTCACTATACAGTAAAACTTTCAAGTAAGTCTCTTCAGACCAGCTTTTCTTAATAAACATGTGTTCACTATACATTAGAACTTTCAAGTAAGTCTCTTCAAACCAGCTTTTCTCGATATAGATGTGTTAACTATATGTTAGAACTTTCAAGTAAGTCTCTTCAGACCAGCTTTTTTTGATATACATGTGTTCACTCTACAGTAGAACTTTCAAGTAAGTCTCTTCAGACCAGCTTTTCTTGACATACATGTGTTCACTATACAGTAGAACTTTCAAGTAAGTCTCTTCAGACCAGCTTTTCTTGATATACATGTGTTCACTATACAGTAGAACTTTCAAGTAAGTTTCTTCAGACCAGCTTTTCTTAATATACATGTGTTCATTATACATTAGAACTTCCAAGTAAGTCCCCTCAGACCAGCTTTTCTTGATATACATGTGTTCACTATACAGTAGAACTTTCAAGTAAGTCTCTTCAGACCAGCTTTTCTTAATATACATGTGTTCACTATACAGTAGAACTTTCAAGTTAGTTTCTTCAGACCAGCTTTTCTTAATATACATGTGTTCATTATACATTAAAACTTTCAAGTAAGTCTCTTGTCTCTTCAGACCAGCTTTTCTTGACATACATGTGTTCACTATACATTAGAACTTTCAAGTAAGTCCCTTCAGACCAGCTTTTTTTTATATACATGTGTTCACTTTACAGTAGAACTTTCAAGTAAGTCCCTTCAGACAAGCTTTTTTTTATATACATGTGTTCACTCTACAGTAGAACTTTCAAGTAAGTCTTTTCAGACCAGCTTTTCTTGACACATTTGTGTTCACTATACAGTAGAGCTTTCAAGTAAGTCTCTTCAGACCAGCTTTTCTTGATATACATGTGTTCACTATACAGTAGAACTTTCAAGTAAGTTTCTTCAGACCAGCTTTTCTTAATATACATGTGTTTACTATATATTAGAACTTTTAAGTAAGTCCCCTCAGACCAGCTTTTCTTGATATACATGTGTTCACTATACAGTAGAACTTTCAAGTAAGTCTCTTCAGACCAGCTTTTCTTGATATACATGTGTTTACTATACAGTAGAACTTTCAAGTAAGTCTCTTCAAACCAGCTTTTCTTGATATACATGTGTTCACTATACAGTAGATTTAAGTAAGTTTCTTCAGACAAGCTTTTCTTAATATACATGTGTTCACTATACAGTAGAACTTTCAAGTAAGTTTCTTCAGACCAGCTTTTCTTAATATACATGTGTTCATTATACATTAGAACTTTCAAGTAAGTCTCTTGTCTCTTCAGACCAGCTTTTCTTGACATACATGTGTTCACTATACATTAGAACTTTCAAGTAAGTCCCTTCAGACCAGCTTTTCTTGATATACATGTGTTCACTATACAGTAGAACTTTCAAGTAAGTCCCTTCAGACCAGCTTTTTGATATACATGTGTTCACTCTACAGTTGAAGTTTCAAGTAAGTCTCTTCAGACCAGCTTTTCTTGATATACATGTGTTCACTGTACATTAGAACTTTCAAGTAAGTCACTTCAGACCAGCTTTTCATGATAAACATGTGTTCACTCTACAGTAGAACTTTCAAGTAAGTCTCTTCAGACCAGCTTTTCTTAATATACATGCCTTCACTATACATTAAAACTTTCAAGTAAATCTTTTCAGACCAGCTTTTCTTAATATTCATGTGTTCACTATACATAAGAACTTTCAAGTAAGTCTCTTCAGACCAGCTTTTCTTAATATACATGTGTTCACTATACATTAGAACTTTCAAGTAAGTCTCTTCAGACCAGCTTTTAATGATATACATGTGTTCACTCTACAGTAGAACTTTCAAGTAAGTCTCTTCAGACCAGCTTTTCTTAATATACATGTGTTCACTATACATTAGAACTTTCAAGTAAGTTTCTTCAGACCAGCTTTTCTTAATATACATGTGTTCACTATAAATAAGAACTTCAAGTAAGTCTCTTCAGACCAGCTTTTCTTAATATACATGTGTTCACTTTACATAAGAACTTTCAAGTAAGTCTCTTCAGACCAGCTTTTCTTAATATACATGTGTTCACTATACATTAGAACTTTCAAGCAAGTCTCTTCAGACCAGCTTTTCTTAATATACATGTGTTCACTATACATTAGAACTTTCAAGTAAGTCTCTTCAGACCAGCTTTTCTTAATATACATGTGTTCACTATACATTAGAACTTTCTAGTAAGTCTCTTCAGACCAGCTTTTCTTAATATATATGTGTTCACTATACATTAGAACTTTCAAGTTAGTCTCTTCAGACCAGCTTTTCTTAATATACATGTGTTCACTATACATTAGAACTTTCAAGTAAGTCTCTTCAGACCAGTTTTTTTGATATACATGTGTTCACTCTACAGTAGAACTTTCAAGTAAGTTTTTTCACTCCAGCTTTTCTTGATATAGCTGTGTTCACTTGACATTAGAACTTTGAAAAATAATTTTCTTTCATCATTACTTAATTATTATGGTCATACAAACCATGTTCAATATTTTCCTGGCTGGAATCAGAGCTATACAAATGTGCACAATGTGTCTTGCTCATGGACCTACCCAATACTACCCTTTGTCTGAAGCTGTATGCACCCTTTTTCCTGTATCTGTAAGAACAACTCAAATATAATCCTTAAAAGACCTTCATATTTTGATAAAGAATACGGTTGGATGAAGTCAGTAGTCTCTCTGGTAGTACTAATTTCACTAGTTGAAACTTACCTCTCATCACTGAGGTTGTGGTTTCTAGTTAAACTTGCTTTGGAATGGAATGGAAGTCTTTATTTAAAGAGGGTAGTCCAATTAGTTTGAAACAAATCTTCCTGGGGCCCTCAAAACTTGGCCAGAAATTTTATTTAAGGAAATGTACCAATTTTCTGTGGAAGTCTGATGGTTCTACTTAGATTCATGCTGTGGTCTTCCTGTACAAATACAACTAGATATGCCATGTATAATGTGCAATGGTGTAAAACACCATTTAAAAATATGTATGTATGTCTGTACCCTTCTTGACAAACTATAAACTTTTGTTATTTTTTGTTTTTCAGCACCCCCTCGTAACTTTGAGATTGCGTTTCGTATGTTTGACATTAATGGAGATGGAGATGTTGATCAGGAGGAATTTGCTAGGGTATGTTTCACTTCATGATGTAATCCTATGTAATTCTGTGAGTACAAAGAATAACTGATAAAGTTTGCTTTATCAGACAGGTCAGTTTTACCAGGCATTGTGCTTATGATGTGCTCTTGTTTCATTTTATTAGTAGTCTCAACCAAATAAAGATTCATTCAGGGTTTTCTCTATAGCCATCTTCATTGACAAGCTTTGTGCCAGAATTCACATTCCATTACAATCTAAATATTGTATGTATGTTTCCTTCATTGAGATAGATATGATGGTTTGATTTGTCCAATACCTTAGTTTTTAAAGCTGAAATGCAAAAATACATAACCTTAATATATAGATATATTAAAATATTTTGGTGATACAAGTCCAATTATTCATTATTATACATACAGGTCAGTCAGATAATTCGTAACCAGACCAGTGTCGGCAAACGGCATCGTGACCATGCTGTGACGGGTAACGTGGTTAAAGAAATGGGGTCTGCCCTCATAACATACTTCTTTGGTGCAGATGGCAAAAAGAAACTGACAGCAAAAGAGTTCATAACATTTCAGCAAGAACTTCACAGGGAGGTGCTTAAATTGGAGGTAGTGAAGGAGTTTGCAATCTTTCACAACAGTTTGGCAATGCTAGCACATTCTCTCCCAGCTTTCATTGTGCCACACTCCATTGACCTTTCAATGACACTCATTGACCTCTGTCATTGTCACTCATTGACCTCTATCAATGTCACTCATTGACCTCTGTCAATGTCAGTTATTGGCCTCTGTCAATGTCACTTATTGACCTCTGTCAGTGTCACTCATTGTCCTCTGTCAATGTCTAGAAAATTTGTAAGATTTCTGCAATATTAAACCTACACATGATCACTCATACATCGGATAAAATTAAGACGTGGCGATTTAAAATATTCCATTTAAAATAAGTCTTCATTTTACTTTAAAATCTTTTTGAAATGTGCATGTTTACTTATATTTACTTCCACACAAAATGACCTAATTCATAAAACTAGTTTAAATTATCATATTTAAGCAAATTTTGAAGTTTAAAAGCTGATTTGGTATGAACTGAATAATGTTAAAATACAATTTCATGATTTTGTCAATTTTACGAGTATATTTAATATTTTAAAAATCTTGCAAAAGTCGAGATGTTGACAGATGGAATAGAGCGAAGAGCAGTGCACGTTGGGAGAGAATGCTGCTGACAGTAGAAATGAAGTGCTGATGTAGTAAATTAAAGGCATTCTGTTGGATCCTGTGAAGGGTCGTTTCTCGGATTCTTATGTGATGTAAATTATTTTTTTCTGAATGCTAATGAATATTGTGCTTTAATATTTATCACCTGTTTCCTTTTATCTTGAAATATATACCAGTCAATATTATTTACATGTTTCATGGAAGTTTCCTTGTAGACAGAACTATGATATTCATTAAAGGGGATTTGATCATATTTGCAAAATCATGAAGTGTTGCCATTTCTCATCAAACTAACAAATTGTACATCGTATTTGCTAGTGTTCATTTGACATTGATATTTTTTATGTTGTATCAACAGTTTAACCGTTATGATCCGGAAGATGGACACATCTCTGAGCGTGATTTTGGTTCCATGTTGTTGACATATGCTGGATTTCCAGACAAGAAGAAGGCATTGATGACTAGGAGGGTGAAGAAGGCCTATAAAGATGATGATAAGGCAAAGGTGGGAGTTGTTATAAATGTATTTTGGTGATACAAGAATTTCATTTACATTATTACCAGATAGGGTAATTCATGTCAAGTTGGGATGTAAGATAATCTTTTGTTACCAACCGGACAGGGACATCTCGGTCACATGGGGTTTATGAAATGATATTTGTACTAACCTCGTGTGGATTAAAAGACATAAAATCACATTGATGTATCATTCTGACGTAAAGTCTAACTCTACATTTTATGACAAATTTAAATTATATAATATAAATTTTGCCAGGAAGAAAATAAATCTATAACAACTTATAATTTGTATATAAGGAAAACCAACCCTAAGACCAAGATGCAAGTAAAGAACTCAGCAGCGCGTCGATTTTGGCATATGCCTTTAACGCTTGAATGGGATTTTCTTATCCACGATGCAACATCTTAAGTTTCTGGATTATGAACATCAAAGACATTAATTCTTCACACTTAGTTTTAGAAAATCCAGGCAAATTATGTGGCAAATATTATTTGTTACTTAGAAAATCCAGGCAAATTACATGACTATATAATTTGTTACCCAGAAAATCCAGACCAATTACTTGACAAATATTATTTGTTACCTAGAAAATCCAGGCCAATTACTTGACAAATGTTTTTTGTTACCTAGAAAATCCAGGCAAATTATGTGGCAAATATTATTTGTTACTTAGATAATCTAGGCAAATTACATGGCTATATTATTGGTACCTAGAAAATCCAGATCAATTACTTGACAAATATTATTTGTTACCTAGAAAAGCCAGGCAAATATATGGCAAATCTGTTACACCTTAGTGTAACTCCCAACTTTATGTTGTTATAGATTTAGTTTGCCTGTTTGTAGTATTGGTGCTGTTATGTTTGGTATCATTGATACAAAATCAAGGTTGTCTGACTGGTGTGGCTGGTGGTACATGGACCTACCTTTAAGACCTATCTTTAATTACTTTTTGCTCACCTTTCCCCAAGCATTTAAAGTTTACTTTCACTTTACAACCTCATGAATTATATAATCCATGTCAGTAAACAATCAAAGTAGCTTAATCAATTTATATTTACTTTGTTAAATATTTGTGGTAACAAAAATATTTTTTCTTCAATTTCAGGGTGTGTCATTTGAAGAGTACGAGAACTTTTGGAAGTTTCTACAAAATATAGCAGATGTTGACACAGCCCTCAGTTTTTATCATCTCGCAGGGGTTTCTATAGATCAAGGTATGTTGGTCCTTAAACCATAAAAAACAGGATTTCTTATGTAAATTCCAACTTAAATATTACATGTTATACCACATCTTCATATTTCATTCTGTGTACAATGTGATATCATCCAGTCAATATATTAGTAATGGACCTGGTATGACCTCATCTAGTCCAATATACATAATGTGCAAATATTTCAATATTCACATGATGGCGGCACTCTGTGGTTTCCATAGGGTGTGTTTTGTCTCGATGAATGACAAATTTGCTATTTTTTTATTCTGTTTGATTATGTTCAATAGATGCAAGATTACAGACTGGGCAGTCAGACCTATGAGATAATATGGACCTCAGCTTTGCTTCTCTCCATATAATGTTCTAGATGTGACTTCATAGTTCATAAAATTACACATGGATCTCTGCATCATGTAATATATATAATAAATAATATCAATGGAATGTTACAATGTCTTGTCTTTTGTAAAATATTGTTGGTTGTTTGATTTGATAATACATAGAAAAACTAAGTGGTTTAATAGAATTTACTTTTAACATGTTATAAAGGGAAGTGTAACATTGAACACACTTGTAGTGCAAATAGTTGGCCATTAATGACATCAAACAACACAACATTTGATAACAGCTGGCTTACATCAATCTGTTTTATGTATTATGCTGCTTAGTACCTTCTAAAGATAATAGAAACATGTATGAGTTAACAATACATTGGTGCCAACCCCTGTTAGCTCAGTTGGTAGCATGTTTGACTAACAATCCAGGGATCGTGAGTTTGATTTCCTTCCAGGCCATAGTCTCCATGGTGATTGATATACAACATTATGTCTCATTGTCTTTCATCTCTCACTGTTGATTCAAGTGAGAAAGTTATCAGTAACTTGGGGAGATTGGTGTACTTGAGTACTGGTTAACCATCCAAGATTCAAGCAAAGAGTGGTTAGATTAACTGATTATCTTTTAGCTCTCGATGTCATAAAACTTATCTATGTATTCTAACAAACAAACCATTTACTCTTAAAAAATGCATGAATTATAACTATGTTATTTATTGAAATAGGGGAGTTAGATCTGTTATTGGAGCTAATATGACTTTAATTGATATCTCGTTACAGAGACATTGAAGCATGTGGCCAACACAGTTGCCCATGTACAGTTGACAGACCATGTGGTGGATGTGGTCTTTACCTTGTTTGATGAAAATGGTAAGAAAATGTTAACTTTAAAGTGAAAACTTTGTCACATCTGTAAGGTGTTTCATGTGCAGTGTTTGCTTATAAGCCAATCTTTTTTATCCAGAATATCGTTTAATAATTGAAGTTTGTTTTGTCTGGCACAGTCTCAAATGCTATTGGTGAACAATTTAAGTCTATTTATTTAAACTTAAATGTTTTTCATCAATTGTAAAACAACTCATGCTCAAAGTCTTTCTGGGTAGAACCAGGTTTAAGCGTAGGCGTATAAACTGTCTTACTCAAGGACACCACACAAAGCCATAGTGGAGGATCGAATCAACAATCCCCCAATCTTGAATCCGATGCCCTACTACTGGGCACACTCAACTTCAGGTGTATTTTTTCCCAATCAAGTGCAGGATTTTTCTGTGGAATAATCTCTTCTCAGTTGTAAGACAATAACATTCATGAATTAAATATACCAAATTGAAACCAGCCAACTGGGCCCAGTTAGCTTAGTCGGTAGTGCGTCTCACTATCAATCCAGGGGTCATAAAATTGATTCCCCACCTGCCCATAGTCTCTGTGATGATTGATATATGATATTACATCTCAATGCCATTCATCTCTCACCGCTGATTCAAGTGATATCATTGTAGGAATTGACATGCAGTGTCATGTACACTGATACAAAACTGCCAAACCAATGGTTTTCTTTTTCAACATTATTTTAATCTCCCATTAAATAGTCTGTACAATTTACTTGCCTTGGCTTTAATATCATCCTTGTTGGATGTGGCGCATCTTTGCTTACTGCATGTTTAAGTATATTTTACATTGCAGAGGACGGGCAGTTGAGTAATCGTGAGTTTGTATCTGTGATGAAACGACGTCTCATGAGGGGGCTGGAGAAACCCAAAGATACGGGCTTTACCAAACTTCTAACATCTGTCTGGACATGTACAA
Organism: Panopea generosa; assembly: GCA_029582155.1. NCBI lineage: Eukaryota > Metazoa > Mollusca > Bivalvia > Adapedonta > Hiatellidae > Panopea > Panopea generosa. Next base: position 79,717,968 of record CM055895.1, on the reverse strand, counting down.
AAACTCAGACTAGGAGTTTCTTTGAATAGAATTCCAGCATGACAGTCTTTTGTAGTATACAAGTTTCACATATCGTAGATGAAAATACACTGCATTTTAGTACCTTTCAACATATGCATTATGAATTGTTGGAGTTCTAGAACCTCCTTATGTGTTATTTTCAGTGATACCTTTATATTCATCTACTGTTTTTGTCTCGCCGCCGCGATGAAGGAGAGAAAGCAAGATTAAGGTGTTGCTTTTCCATTGACGGTGGCGGCGTCAAACATTTATATTTAGCTCCAACGTTTAGTTTTCTTTTTTTTCTCTCCCATGACTGTATTAACGGTCAAAGCAGACACAGCGAGACATATCATTCCACGGAATTCTTGTTATTAATTTGGGCCTGGTTAGCACTGTCAGCAGATTGTTTGATTATCAGTCCAGGTGACTTGAGTTTGAATCTGCTCGTCCATAGTCTCTGTGATGATTGATATATGACATTGTATCTCATTGTCATTGGTTTCACACTTTTTATTTAAAGTAGAAAAGTTAACCTGGGGAGATTGGGTGTGTCCGAGTACGTGTTAACCTTCCAGGATCCCATGAAAGAGTTATGTTAACTGATAATCTGTTAGCCACCAATGGGATAAAAATGATACTAAATATTCAAATAAACATAATTAGTATTATAACACCTTATGAAAATATTTTAAAATTAGTGAGAAAAACTTGTGTATGTTGTTTAGTGTTTTTTGATATAAGAAAGATGAAAATATAAAGCTTTACTTCCTGTTTTATGCAGAGATGCATTGTCTGGTGCCCGTCCATTAACTTTTGTTTGTGACTATTTCTATTTCTTTGAAACTATTTGTTAGATTTTCAATAAACTTTACAAAATGTTTTCTAAAATGTCTAGTTGGTCTTTAAGAAACTCTGGACTGCATTCAGCACAGTTATATATGTTTACCCTGTTTATAAACACAAACAGTGATCAAATGAACAAAAACAAAACGGAAATCAAACAATATTGACGCTGTTACTTTAAGACATGGATTAAATATATTGGTGATATGTAAGTATACTGAACATCTTTTATGTACCGGTATTTTCAGAAATAATCTTTGACGAAGATGCCAAGTATATAAAGTTGACAATGAAAGAAAATTATTTAGATATTTAATTAGTTTGTTCATCCTCTTATTTTTAGGAATTTATGATTAAAAAGTATTTCATGCATTATTTCAATATTGATATAATGAAAAAATGAATTTTCTTAAAATGTTAATGGAAAATGGCGGTACAAATGATGTATTAATTACCAATATATTTTACATGATATTACATGTTGTAAATATGTTATTATGGTGATGTATTTATGTGCAAGTCTGAAATAAAATATCAGTTCTGTTCTGTTCTGATTAAACACAAGCATACAGGTTTCAGGTGTTTCCTCTGTTAGCAAATGTCAAAGTGAACGTGTTGTTTAGTTGATTTCTGTTGTGAAACGTTTTGCAAACACATTTGGATAATTGGATAAACTAAATATATATATAAATACACATATATATAAAAACATGTACACATATATAGGAAGAGAGTCAAAGGATGAGTTTGTGTAAAATTCTTGAAGCTGAAATTTGAGGCTTTAAAATGTAAGGAAAATAACTAAACTTTTGTATGTAAATAATTTAAAAGAGTTTTTTCCCTTTGTGATATTTTCTCTGATGCCAAGGTTGAAAAATAGGTTTTGTGTTTGTGCATAAAAATATCATTGGTTTCACTTTAATGAAATATTTTGTTGGTAATTTGGCGATAAGTACCTTACTTTTGAGTCATTTTTAGCTTACTCATACAATGGTCAATGTATTATGAATAAAAATAGAAAAATGGTTGCTGCTAAGTAACTTGAGTTCTCCTCAGAATATGCTTATATCAGAAAGTATTGTTATTTTGTTTATCCGTCTCGCTGTTGTTGTAGTTATTTAAAAAAAAATGTTTCTGCTCAATAACTCCAGGAAGCCTGACATTGCTGGTGAGGTCATGAACTAAAAGTAATTAACAATAATTTTGATTATTTGCTTTATTTTTCAATAAAAGAAACAGTCAGATTGTGCAAGGAGAGCACATTAAATTCATGGATTCTTTGTTTTGATAGATAAAATAATGCTGATGCAAATATTTTAGTTTTGAATAATTATTCATGATGTGTACGTTACTATGGTTACTGTGTCACAATATTGGTATATCATGTCTTGGGTAACAAGTTGGATCATCTCCATTTTAGTCAAGATCAAGCAACATTGATATCAAAGGGAAATGTGCCTATGGTGCATGTGACAATTACAAGTACTGAGTTTGCTGTTAAGCTATTGGCACTCGTGCTTGATTGATCGAGATTAACTGAAATAATTTAGATATAAACAATATATGTCCCACTGTCAGTGAAAACTCTTTCATATGACTGGCTGATTGTTTTATGAGGTTTTTACACAGCAGTGCTGCCTGTTGATATTTGAAGACAAAATAGTCAAATTGTGCATAGAAGATACTGTTTTTCTTTTTCTTTTTTGAAAGAGCACTGATATTTGAAAATATAACGCGATATGCAAGGCATATTGATATCGTAACATTTATGATATGTACATAATATATAGAGATATAGTTTGATGGAAATTTGAAATAACTTTTCACTTTTAACAAGTTTAATAATGTCATCAATAGTTTTTCTGTTTCTTGTTATTTCAAAAATGAGAAAATGATTTTGAAACAAAATACAAATATCAGGCGGGCAGTACTAAATACTTTCGTGATACGTCAGGCGGGTCAAACTGTTTGCCTTGTCTGAGAGGAAAAAGATGTTTTATTAAGATGTAGATATTTTAAAACCACGTCCTTTGTGTTAATGTAATGATCTAAATCATGTTTTTAACATGAACAACTTAATAACTTGTCGCCATTGTGTCTATAAGATCCTGTTTTCTCATTTATTTCCTCAGTTTTTTTTTGCTGTTTTTGGCAACATAACATACTCCTATCATAGCCTACACTTTACTTATATATGTAAATATGCAGAGCGACCCTATATTCCTATAATGTTTTGTCCTCTCTGCTGCCTGTTATATTGGTGGGTCTTAAGCTCTGTTCATTCTGTATGTTTTAAAATATATTATTTTGTTACACAGAAAATATTACTAGTTTTAATACTGTATTCTGACAATAATAAAAATATTTATCTGACTTGTCATACAGAACAGAAATTATTTGTAATTCCCTTGTAAAGTCAACATCATAACTGTCTCATTTTAATCGCGGAGAAGACTTTCCATTATATGCTTGGACCTGGGTTTTTTTGTTGTTTGCAATATTTGAAATTCATGCGGTTATTTATGTTTAGTGATGTTTTCATGGAATACCAGTATCTGTTCCACAGGGATTTACAGAACCCATAAATTATCTTTTTAAACAAAAAAAATATTACTAACTTATATAAACCTTTTTTATGTTATAATTGTTGTACTGTTAAGATTGTTTGTATTCAGAGATATTATTTATAAAGTAGACGTGAAATTATAATTATAATAACCTGTTTTAGAATTTGTTCTTCTAATCATTCTTTACAAATAGCTTTCATTCGGCTTTTTGTTATTATATATTATTTAGTTTACATGCATACAACCAAGTTTTAGTGGATATCTACAGCAAGATACAATTTGCCGTAACACCAACAGATGTCCATTTTGGTATTGTACTGCTCATTAATATTCATGATGTCACGTTAAGCTGAACTTTCAAACATGATTTTCGTTTGTATACAGTGAAGGTTTATCTATGTTGATAATGGTTGTATGTGTAAAGATAAAGGTATATAAAGTGGCACAAACCAACCTGAATTAAGAAAACTCTGCGTTTGTATATACAAAGCATTTAAAATAAGAAGATAACAAATTAACATACGATATAGAATCCTTGTTTTCATATATTTATTGTATAAATAACAACAATACTATATACATGTTTTAAAATGTCAGAGTTGTATCCCTTACAGTCTAAATTCGCATTATACGTTTATTTTTAAATTCATTTGTTGGAAGTTTTTCTTCAAATTATTGAATTTCATTGAATAACACTATTTTATTTTGTATACCTCCAGCTCAGGAGTGGTACAAGACTATCGACTATGGACTAGTAAAATATATTGAAATTATAAGCCACTAACATTTTAACAAAATAGTTATTCTAATTAATAGCAAACGATTTATTGTGACCAAAAATAAATATTTAGATCTGTGAATAAAGGGAACAACTTCACTTTGAAAGATCACAAAAATGGGCAACAACCCACAGCGACAAGTTTCTGTGCCATTGACCGAATTTTGTTAATGTTTGGAGAAAGTACCAAACCATTAGCAATGATGCTAAACATAGTGAAGCTATGCAAATTAATAAGCCTGTATCATATATTAAAGATTGCCATATGAACTATGTTAAAAATTCATGCATATTATCACTTGCCATGCATCAATGACATATATATGTTTGTAATTAAGATAAATATACATGGGCCATGTGCTTAATAAACAAATAAAACTAAAAAAAAAAAAACTTATAAAAGGTTTACTAGTATCACTAATTTTAATATGGTCACCTGTATCATCACTTGCGAATATATCAGATCAGCTTCACTTCGCCTGTCAACTTCATCTTTTGTGTGATAATGTGATCTGGCATATTCATTTCAGATGATACAAGTTATTAATATGAAAAGGTTATATTTTAAAATATTATCAATATTCAAACAAGTATTTATTAGTAACTGATAAGATTTTGGACGTTTTATCTCATTTTGATTGGCATGAACCAGTTTTGCTGAAGTTTCCTACTTGATGAATATTATACATTTGATAGCTTCTTATTTGATGTTTATCATACATTTGATAGCTTCTTATTTGATGTTTATCATACATTTGATAGCTTCTTATTTGATGTTTATCATACATTTGATAGCTTCTTATTTGATGTTTATCATACATTTGATAGCTTCTTATTTGATGTTTATCATACATTTGATAGCTTCATATTCGATGTTTATCATACATTTGATAGCTTCTTATTTGATGTTTATCATACATTTGATAGCTTCTTATTCGATGTTTATCATACATTTGATAGCTTCTTATTTGATGTTTATCATACATTTGATAGCTTCTTATTTGATGCTTATCATACATTTAATAGCTTCTTATTTGATGTTTATCATACATTTGATAGCTTCTTATTTGATGTTTATCATACATTTGATAGCTTCTTATTCGATGTTTTTCATACATTTGATAGCTTCTTATTTGATGTTTATCATACATTTGATAGCTTCTTATTTGATGCTTATCATACATTTAATAGCTTCTTATTCGATGCTTATCATACATTTGATAGCTTCTTATTCAAAACTTATTATACATGTTTATCATACATTTGATAGCTTCTTATTCGATGTTTATCGTACATTTGATAGCTTCTTATTCGATGTTTATCATACATTTAATAACTTCTTATTTGATGCTTATCATACATTTAATAGCTTCTTATTCGATGCTTATTATACATTTGATAGCTTCTTATTCGATGCTTATCATACATTTAATAGCTTTTTATTCGATGTTTATCATACATTTGATAGCTTCTTATTTGATGTTTATCATACATTTGATAGCTTCTTATTCGATGCTTATTATACATTTAATAGCTTCTTATTCGATGTTTACTATACATTTAATAGCTTCTTATTCGATGTTTACTATACATTTAATAATGTTTTCTCCTGAACTTCTTGGGTTTGATAAATTTTCAAAATCTAAAATAAATGCTCATATTAAAGATGGCTCAAAACTTAATATTTAAATATTAAAACCATGCTGGAAGACTTCCTAGGTAGAACCAGTACTTAAGCATATGCGGATTTAGTGCCTTGCACAAGGACACTACACACAGCTGTGACGGAGAATCACAACCCCTGATCATGGGTCCGGTGCTCTACCACTTGACCATGCGCTGTACATGGATTTTCTAACAATTCAGCACTTCTAAGTTTGCCATGTAGACAAAGTGGCAGGATTAAAGGCTTGTAGCATTTGAAAGTAACTCACAATTTGTTTTTCTACATGTATATTATGTTTGTATTTCCTTTCTTGTTTAAGTTTAGAATTTTATAAGTCTGTCACCATTGTATTATACTGTTTATTATTCATTTTTACCTATTTATTAGTCAATAAATTGTATTTCCTTGATTAACTTTCCTTGTATGTTCTGTCGCCCAATAGCATTATCTGCAGGTGTGACTTGAGCCGTATACACATTTGTTTGGGAGTTGCCTCGTCTTGGGGGCATATAACTGGCAAATACTGATGTTGAAATCTGAGATAGTAATATATATATTTTTTTATATACTAAACATGTGTCGGCCCGTGTGGTTCCGGCTAAGAATAGAATCCCTGTCGATCTCTGCAGAGGGGTAGGAATCCTCCGAATGGGTGTCATGTTTATTTTATCATTTTTTTGTCATGTTCACTTTTGTGGTTAAATTATCAACCCCTGTGTGGTTCCAGGGAGCCATGAAATGGCTAGAATAGGATTACTGTGGCTTATGCATGTAAGAAGCGACAAATTGAGTAATACGACAGAAATTGCTGAAACTGCAGTTCTGCAGGTATCAAGGTTCTAGGTTCATTCTGCATATTCATTTGTTGGTGTATTTTTTTTTTTTAAAATCAGTATGTTAATTTGTTGATTTTGTATATGTAGAGTGAACCTGGAATCTTCCTTCCTGTTGGCGTCGAATAACCTATAATGTGTTGGTACGCCGTAAACCCTATTCATTCATTTTTCATTAATTCATTAAGAATGTGTCCATATGTCAATTCTATTTGTTAATAAATTTTATCAAAAACAGAAACAAAATGCGGCCATAACTCGTAAAATCTTCCCGATGTTGAAAAATATCGAGATTCAGTTTATATTTTACAATTATACACATATACTCCCAAATATTTATAAAATACATGGGACATTGAAGAGTTATTTCCTGTGACATGTACACCAGGCAACAAAGATATACAATGTGGAAACTTTTGTGACATACGAGGGACGGTGCTGATTTGTGGCTAATTATAATGTGAATTTCGATTTTACTCCTCAAAGTATTCTCCTTTCATTATACACTTGTTCCAGCGGTGTGGGAGTTTCATGACTCGCAGTGAACCAACATTAAGGCCTATGTCGAAGGTGCTGATTTACAGCCCAGATAAATGCCCCTCGGTTGGCATATTTGTTCCCAGCAAGCGTTTTTTTTAAATTGTGGAAACAAATACAAGTCGGTGGGAGCAAGATCAGGTCTGTAGGGAGGATTGTGTAGAGTTTCCTACTTGTAGGTCTTCAACAAGTCCTTTGTTTTGGTGGCGGTATGTGCTGGGGCATTATCGTGCTGAAGAACAACATTCTTCATTCTGAGTCTAGGCCCCAGTTTACACACATTTGCTTTTAATTTTGGTAAAATTACATCAGAATAATAATTTGCAGTAACTGTGCGACTTTTTGGAACATAATGTGTCAATACAACGCCTTTATAATCCCAGAAAATGATAGCCATAACATTTCCAGCAGGTGACTGTTTGAATTTCTTTGTGGGCGGAGAACCAGCTCGTACCCATTATTTTGACTGCACCTTGGATTCAGGCTCAGTTATGAATCCATGTTTCGTCCCCTGTCACAATATGGTGCAGAAATCCATCTCCCTGTCTCTTATGACGAGCCAGAAGGTCTTTAGAAGTGATATTGCGAACCTATTTTTGGTCTGCTGACATCTGTTTTTGCACCTATCTAGCACTTGTCTTGCTCAAGCCAAGATTGTCCCGTACGATCTTAAAATCCGACCCCTTTGAGATGCTGAATCTATTAGCAACTTTTTGCAAAGTGACTCGTCGATCTTTCATAAAATAAGATTCGACATTTTTTAACATTTGTGTGGTCACTTTTTAAGCTGGACGGACCCTGCCACGTCTATTGTTAACGTCGTTTCTACCATCACGAAAACGAACTACCTAAGACTTAATAAAACGTGCTACGAGACATACATGAATCCCTAAACCTATATTGAAGTCGATTCAAAATAAAAACCGGTTCTTGACCTTCTTCAAGAATAAATCTTATTACGGAACGCTGTTCTTTATATGTTGAGTCCATATTACTAGTATACATGAAATGTATAAGTGACCGATTTTGGTATAACGCATTGTCCGATTTTAAAAGTTATTTTTGCATATCATCTGCTAAGGTCTAATCTATCCGTGCACATCGAGTTTTTCGATATGACTTATATATTATGCAATGTTTTAACAAAAGTCCACCTAGACAATGACCGTCCCTCGTATAATAAGATATGTCCTAAAACACACAAATGTCTTGTGCCATATTTGTGACAGTAAACATTGTCTATGATATATTTGTTCAGTGACAGATTGATTGATTGATTGATTGGTTGATTGATTGATTGAATATTTAGCGTCATGTTTATGCCATCAAGGGCTAACAGACGATCAGTTAACCTAACCACTGTTTCCTGGGATTAACCAGTACTCGAGCACATCCCATTTTTGCAAGTAACTGATAACTTTCCCACTTGAATCAGTGGTGAGAGACAAATGATAACGAGACACAATGTCGTATATCAATCATCACGGAGACTGTTGCCGGGAGGGGGATTCGAACTCACGACCCCTGGATTGATATTCAGACGTGTAACCGACTGAGCTAATCGGGTCCAGCGGTTCAGTGACAGTATCGCGTACATTTACAGTAACTCAATTACATTCACTCTGCTTTACATTGATGATATGTGATTTAATGTTGTGGAAGCAGCGAACTTGTCCACTCACTAAGGAAAGTGCAAACAACCACGATATCACAGTAGGTGGAAATTAGACGAGCGCAGGGTGGTGAAAAGGACAAACGATGTTGATCGACGTAAGAATGTTTGATATTTGAACAGACTCCCACCATGCTCCAGTAGGAAACGGGGAAACATTGACAGGAACACAAGATAATAATCATGACGTAAACCAAAATGTTCAAAACACTAATTTTCCAATGTGTTAATAACATTAGCAACTAATAATTGAAGAAAGAAATGAGATTTCAAGTGGCAGGTAGTGTGAAATGTCCCATTTCCACATGTCTAAGAACTCTTTCACATTGTTTTTATTTAGCGTCTCCTGAGGTGGTCAATTCTTAATGTGAAGTTAAATTCGGGTTGGTCGGTCGTTTATTGATATATGTGTAGTTATACAATTTAGTTTGGTTTAAATTTATAAAAATAAAGTAATTTCACTACTTAGATTGACGAAATTGTAAACAACATGAATTAAACATCAATCCAAACTCGGCTCAAAAGATAAGTTTCGTTCACCTTCAAAAGTTCCTAACAATTTTTTCCCTAGACTTCTTTAAACACCGTATTCTACGTTCAGATGTTTATGTGCCAAACCGAAATTCCAATCATCTTAGAATAACACATCGCTTTTTCATGTGTAATACGAGTCGGTTAAAGGGACATACGCCACTTTTGGTAATTTTTCACGTAACTCTATTTCTGATAGTTATATAATCTCTACATAATGCAAATTAATATGATAGCGCAGAATACCCCACCTAGTATGTGAGCAGACCCCTTAACGTCGGGTCTATTTTGTAAAGGGTAATGCTTTTCGCATATTCGTATTCAGATATGACAAATGTATCACTTATATTTTATTTTCACCAGCTTTTGTCAGTTTTATAAATAAAATGTGTAAAGTTATCATTGACATCCACATGTATAAAGTTATCATTGACGTCCACATGTGTAAAGTTATCATTGGCGTCCACATGTGTAAAGTTATCATTGACGCCCACATGTATAAAGTTATCATTGACGTCCACATGTGTAAAGTTATCATTGACGTCCACATGTGTAAAGTTATCATTGGCGTCCACATGTATAAAGTTATCATTGACGTCCACATGTATGAAGTTATCATTGACGTCCACATGTGTAAAGTTATCATTGACGTCCACATGTGTAAAGTTATCATTGGCGTCCACATGTATAAAGTTATCATTGACGTCCACATGTGTAAAGTTATAAGTTCACATGTGTAAAGTTATACGTTCACATGTGTAAAGTTAGAATGCATGAATAAGATGGGTAAAATTCGATGTAAACATCACGTGTCCCTTTAAATCCAACTGCTCTGTTGTAGTTAAGCCAATTATATAAATCAAACGCCGTATATTGTTTCCATATTTGCGATTTCAGTCACACCAAAATAGCAACTGTCAAATAAAGAACAGTTTGCCAGTGCAAGAACGACGATGCAGAGACATTGGCAAGTCTCCATAGCCGATGTAAAACAAGGACGTATTGCCAATATGGACATTATCCTCTTATGACGGGATATCGGTCACTGCGCGAGCCACATGGTATCATAACTCTTCATTGATCCTTGTCACTGCGGCGAATGATGAGTTCTGAAATTGGAAATAATTGTTTTTGCGCAGGGAATAACAGCTAATATTTTGTGTTGAAAGAAACTTTGGCCCACACGTACAATATAACTATCTATACAACTTTTGTTTCACGGATGTTTGTTCTAGTTTCCGATCTACCATTTACTAATGACAACAGTAGATGTTTACGTGGGTTTGGATTAGATGTTAATTCCGTATGTCAATAGTGAAGTAGTAATAACACTTTTAAATTGGAATACCTTTTTGGTGTATTATAATAATTATGTAAAAAAATAATTGTTTTTTAAAAGTTACATTTTTTTTCAAATGGAATACATTAGAAGGTTTACTTAAAACTTTTATTATGATGATACTTTGCAACGTAAAGTCGTCTGCAACACCAATGCCGTGGTAATTATATTGCGCACATTCAGTAATTCATGCCTGCTGGGTTTGTGTTTTTTCAATTTTAAAAAGTGTCGTCTGCTATATACTTCTAACGAAACTTTGGTTTACGTTGTTGCTGTGATGAATTTATGTCGTAGTGGTGTTATTAATCCAACTTGTTCAAGTTTTAGAAAAACTGTAAAAACATTAGTTACATACATTTAGTGAATGCGACGAGACGGTCGGCGTCGTTCAGGAGTGTGTAATTGTCATATTGGCGACACATACCGCAGTACTAACAACCTGACAATAGCACCGTAACTCGACACAAAACATTAATATTTGGCAAACTTGGAATGGACAATTATGTTGATGCTTGTTTTGCTTGTTTTAAGTTTTTCAAGAACAGGTAAATTTTCTTTTTCTACTTTATCATATCACATTTATTACGATTATTATTAATAATAATATCATGTTTTATCTTCTTAAGTGGGGCGGTATTGTCATGGATAGAGTGTTGACCGCTCACGCCAGCGGTTGCTGGTTCGATCGACAGATCGACCCGATACCTGTCTTAAAACAACACTCAGTATTGATTCTATCCAGGAAGCGAAATCGATAGAGGTTCATATAATATAGAGCACTTTCATCGCAACCGAGCTAAAGTAAATTAGTATAAACTGGATATTATCTTCTTCTTCTTCTTCTTCTTCTTCTTCTTCTTCTTCTTTTTTTTCTGCTTCTTTGTATTCCTTTCAAAACTCTTTCCGATATAGCCGGACATCACTTTCGTCATATTATATTGACAACGGCCGACCGCTCTGGCTAACAAGATGTTAAATAATAAACCGCCAAACCAACAATATATGTATACGTCTGTCCATTTCTTGTCGCCATTGTAACCTTGTTCCATGTAGTTGGTATCTAACTTGATCGAATTATATGTTACTGCTTGTTAAGTTCACTATTTGTTAGTTATAGAAGTAAATCTTGAAACGACTTTTTCGATTTAATATCGGAAAGAGAGGAAAACAAGAGGTCTGCCATTTTCCCTGTAAAATAATCTAATCTTTAAACCACGAATGTAACTAGTACAACAAAGTTGCCGTTTACTCGAGTGTCATTATGATTTTTATTTTTTCCCCATAATTTCATACTAGAACATATAAATATATATTAAAAAAAACAAGCATTTTTTCTTAACATAAAGTTGAATAACAATTATTTTAAATTTGAATACGAAATTATATATCAGTTAATTCATTGTAGCAAGTACTCGCGTCAAATCGCTTGCCATTTTTAACTCGTAAGAAGTAAATCCTCAATCGGACCATTACCAAGGTCCATAAATTATTATTTAGGCAATGGGACAAATTGAAGATGCCGGGTAAAGTGTTACATCAATATTTTATGAGAGAAAAAAAAACAGGAAGTTTATTTTAAATTGCCATATGAGGTATTTGATCAGTGCTTATGTCAGTTCTGATTATGTAAATAAGATAACTGTAATCTTTGCCAGGCATGACAACGCCCGGGATTTTATAAATAAACGCTTGATATATCGTGCTTGCCAAACTACGGCATGAACATCATAGCAGCGTTTCACTATTTATTTCTCAGGGCTTCACAAAGCGAATATTACGTAGAGACGAAAAAGCAAGGAAGCAGGTCGGTGTTTCACAGCAATCGTACCGATACGGATGAAAAAGATGCAAATATCGTTGAAATGAAGAGCTACCATAAATGTTCATGTTCATGCCGTTGACAGTATTACTATATTGATGAAGATACTTAAGCTATATATAACTATTATGTTACAAAAGACACGTGAGCTTACAAACTTATAAATCAACATTGATAGGTGTATCGTTCTAACGGTAACGGGTCCTCCGTGGCCGAGTGGTCTTAGGCGCAGTCTCAAGATCACTTACCTCTCACCGCTAAGGTCGTAGGTTTGAGTTCCGCTCGTTCAAAAGCTATATATGAGAAAGTGTGCCAGTTACTTGCGGAAGAGCGGTGGTTCTACTCAGATTCATTCTGAGGTCTTTCTCCACCGATGAAACTGGATTTGTCATATATATATATAACCTAATGACGTTAAACCCCATTAAAATCATTGATGTATCTTTCTGACCCGATACCCCAACGCAGTGTTGCCATGTTTTTGAAATATTACCCGACCATAGTTCATCAATGCTGACGAGACGAAAGTAAACTTGTAATCTTTCGATACTTTCGGATCGGAATAAGTCTCGTCAGCTTTGAAGTGGGAATCAACGTTTCTGTACTGACAGTGGTGATTTACAGGATTGACGTGCGGGAAAATAGACCATGTCTGCTCAACGGTAGCCTGGATGTTCAAACTGTATTGTTCAGTTATAAGATAATTTACCGACAATATGCCGCCAAATTATACGTCTGCCACTTCTGGCCGCCAAAATATTGGCGGTAACATGGGAAAACAGTGTCTAATTGGTGTAAATTGTGCGTTACTGCTTTCTATGTTAGTCGTGGAAATAAATATTGACAGGAAATCACTTGTGTGTTTTAGTTATATTACATAAAATGGGAAAGACAAAAGGTCTGCCAAAAGCAGCTACCATTTCCCTTTTGTGAAATAATTTCATTTCCGCCTTTCAAACGCAGCTAGTACAAAAAGATGGGGTTTGTAATTGCGATTGTTATTTTCATGAACAAAGAAACGTACAATGGAACCAGTGTAAGCGATCACCTCTATTGAGTAGCTACTTTTCTTAAGCAGCCACATTTGCTTTCAGAACAAATTAACCTGTATTGAGCACCAAACTGTCTTAAAGACCATTTTGCACATTCTCTTGACTGGTTGCTTAAGACAGGTTTTACTATATATATACAAATGATGTATGGATACACCATAATGTTTTCCTGAAATGTTGAAAAGTGAAGCAGCGACGGGTGCTATCGAATTAATTATCTTATGTTTTTAAATATAAACTAGAAATTATATAATAAAATAAATTTTTGTAAGTACTTGTAAAACTGGTTGTCAGTATTTATTTTAATTTATCGGAATAAAAGTACATGCACTATCAACATTATCCTTTAATGATTTAAGACAAAATCACACTGTGGTGCTAAAATAAAGACACATGTACTTAGAAACTCTTAAACCTAAAATGAAATTTATATTGATCTTGCCGGAAACCTCAAAGTATCATAATTTACATCACTTGATACAACGTTATGGTTGTTTTAAGTTTGTATTGTTTCATCGTTTAGTTTCTGTATAAATGCGATGTACATGGTAAGAGTATACCATTATATATCGGAAAGCAGCTATGTGAAATGTGCGTGCAGTTTGCAATCAATGTTTAAACAGAATACAACTTACTAACATTTATTTAACAACAATTTAAATTTGTTTTCTAAATTACAGTTTGAAAATTACTTTTGAACTAAATAAATCGTTGAACGCAGATCTTGCGGATTATGACGCATTATTTCTTTGCACTGCACAATAGACACATCTCAAATGAACATTATTCTTAACGCTTGTTTTAAAGGGAGTATGTCGGGAATAAACGCCATGTGTGTCTTAAAAATAAAATTATCTTTAAAATAGATAAAAAAAAGCATCGAATTAATATAAACAAATGAAATCCGAATGGTTTGGTAAAACACATCCTCGTGACAAAATTATTGTTCAATAGGAGTTGCAAACTTGATACGAAATCCCCATTCTAAAAATAGACTGCGCCTATATATATTGTTTGACGACCAGCACATCGTCACTAGGACTCTTTGTAAGATGTTTTTTATTTGTAAACTGTTGCGATGGATCAAATTGAGATCAAAATGAACTCACGACTTATTTTTTACGTCACAAACTATGTTGCAATTCTAAGCGGGAAAATTATTTTAGCCTAACCCAGGCGCGTAGCCCAAATTAGGAAAATTTTCAATATGTCGTGCACTTTGGCATGTTAAAATATATGTAATTTTAGCAATTAAAATCCTTAAAAAGCTCCCTTTAATGTGTGTGAGTTGTTGTTTTTTCAAGACACTAGATAATTCATATAGTAGTAGTATGCAACAATGGAATATTATAACAACTAAGAATGTGTTACTTTGGCATAAAGGCTATAAAAAACTATTTGAGGTAAAAACAAATCATCTTTGAGGAAATATTGAAATATTCCAAATTTTGTTGTTGTGAACAAACCTAGAACTGAACCGTACTAAAATCAGTTCGTTGTTGGAAACCAATCCAGAACTCGACCGTATAAAATGAAAATGTTTTTGGGAAGCAATATAGAACTGGACCGTATAAAATGAAAACGTTTTTTGAGAAGCAATCTTGAACTGAACAAAATGGTTCTTGAGAATCAAAGATATCAGTATCTATCTGGTCAAACACCGGTATGAAAGAACCACAATGGATAACGCTGTCATGCATTTCAAGACGAGTAACTTTGACCATTCATTCTTTACAAATGCTAACACTGAATGCGGTCTTGCCGTGACATTCGTGAATTCTAGTCATTTCCTTTGAAAATATACTTTTCAATACTGTAGTATATTGCGTAAAAAATGTATGTATTCCCATGTGTACCACTTGTTTGTGTTTTGCGTTTGACACACCGACTGTATCT
Source organism: Panopea generosa (assembly GCA_029582155.1). NCBI lineage: Eukaryota > Metazoa > Mollusca > Bivalvia > Adapedonta > Hiatellidae > Panopea > Panopea generosa. The sequence goes on along the minus strand of CM055895.1, from coordinate 79,702,432 downwards.
GTGTAAAGCTTCACATATTTGTCTTTATAATAAGGATGGCAACGAATGGCAATATTGATATTCGAATATTCGGTCATTCTTTCGAACGAATATTCGAATATATTCGGTCAAGATCTTAAAAATAAATAATCATCAACTTTCTATCCCGAACGTTTTTACTCGCCATATTTGTTACTTTCTCTTTCAGCGGAAACGGTGCTGATGTATAAATACTAAAAAGCAAACAATTTGAATATCATTGTCGTCAAGATTCAACATGACGTGGAAATCGATGATGCATAATTAATAATAATAAATGCTATGTTATATTAGCTTTACTAAGTTAAAAATTCGTATATTTGTATAGTTTATAAGTGATTAACTATTTATAAATGAAATTGAAAAACAAACATAAAAAAAATATATATGGTGCCGTAACCTGTTTTCGAGTGTCACCTGAAATCGATCACTTCCCAGAATTACGAATATCGCGCACGCGTATTTCAACTTCCTACACTATTGGCAATATTTACAAACAGTATCCACGTGGTCATTGAATGCAAAGAAAAATATCAAAAATAATGCTTCCGATAGAAGTGAGAAAGTCATTTTATGGTACAGACCTGAAAAAAATGTATTTCTCACTAGGTCCATTTTTCAGTTTACATAAAACCTCGACAAATGCTAGGTTTGTTTACGAATATCGATTTCATACACGTCTGCTGAAAACTGATGCAATACAGGTCAAGGTTGAAAGCTATAAAATATTTCGCTTGTGCATGTCAGAAATTATCGAGGTTCCGGAAGAGTGACCTTCTTATAGATTTTTTTTTAAGAATGAGATTGAAATTAGTACAGGACCACATTTAAATGTAGAATAAAAACAAGCAAACAGTTGAAAAGGTTTGTTATAAGAAGTGGATAAGAAGGGGTGGTTATATAAAGAATAAATAATAAAGTAGCAAATAAAAAAGAAGATATATATTTTAAATCGGTGTTTTTATTTGGTTACTATGAATAAAGTAAAAATTTTTAAAAACCTCATGCTGTTAAGTTAATTGATATTATGATGAAATTAACCTATTCAGAAATATTTATTCATGTTAAAGGTTATGCAGTTTTCTCTGCTTACATTTATTTGTGCTTTTGAAGCCATGTGTCATTTTAGTTTGACACATTACATCATCCTATCATGTGCTCGATATCAGGTGCCGCCATTTTATTGAACGTATACTGGGTCACCATGATCTAACGTGAATGGTGAAGTCAATGGGCATGTATTTGTAATTGTTTTGGTAGAAAATAATTATTTGATAGTTATTTTAACGTTGTATACAAGCATTTACTGTCAAAATCCGTTTTGCATTGAAATATTTTAGCAGCGATTATTAAGTGATCGAAAACCGGTAACACAATCATAAGTTAATTCGTCTACTACTTGACGCATTTATTATTCACAAGTACATAAACGGCCTTCAAATCAAAGAAGTGTGCTCTTCAATTAGGTATAAGATTGGTAAATAAACAAACTTGATCTCGAAGATTAAAATTGCCTAAGGCAAACAATTAAAGGATTACCGACCAGGACCCCTTATCACCTTGGCAACGTCCAATTGACACCGATAATTACCGTGTTGATATAACACCTTTCAAAACCATTTGTGGCAAAAATATTGAAATTGAAAATAAATAAAGAAAACAATTTGAATTTACCATATTTTTTTAATATTTTTTTTTTGCGAATATTCGAATATCAGTATGACATTCGAATATTCGGACGTATGACCGAATATTCGAATATCCGAATATTCGTTGACATCCTTACTTTATAATATATAATAATACGAGTATGTTTGTGTTTTAACCATATTGTAAGAACTGTGTTTAGGCTTGGCGGGTCAGCTTTTATTTACGCATGTCTCGTTTAATGATGCGATGATCCGGTGAAGAGCGAGGCTAAGTGTATCTGTAAACTGTGTAAAAGTCCAGTGGCCGTTTGACTGCTGCCTCTATCTGTAAACTGTGTAAAAGTCCAGTGGCCGTTTGACTGCTGCCTCTATCTGTAAACTGGGTTAAAGTCCAGTGGCCGTTTGACTGCTGCCTCTATCTGTAAACTGGGTTAAAGTCCAGTGGCCGTTTGACTGCTGCCTTTATCTGTAAACTGGGTTAAAGTCCAGTGGCCGTTTGACTGCTGCCTCTATCTATAAACTGGGTTAAAGTCCAGTGGCCGTTTGACTGCTGCCTCTATCTATAAACTGGGTTAAAGTCCAGTGGCCGTTTGACTGCTGCCTCTATCTGTAAACTGGGTTAAAGTCCAGTGGCCGTTTTACTGCTGCCTCTATCTGTAAACTGTGTAAAAGTCCAGTGGCCGTTTGACTGCTGCCTCTATCTGTAAACTGGGTTAAAGTCCAGTGGCCGTTTGACTGCTGCCTCTATCTATAAACTGGGTTAAAGTCCAGTGGCCGTTTGACTGCTGCCTCTATCTGTAAACTGGATTAAAGTCCAGTGGCCGTTTGACTGCTGCCTCTATCTGTAAACTGGGTTAAAGTCCAGTGGCCGTTTGACTGCTGCCTCTATCTGTAAACTGGGTTAAAGTCCAGTGGCCGTTTGACTGCTGCCTCTATCTATAAACTGGGTTAAAGTCCAGTGGCCGTTTGACTGCTGCCTCTATCTGTAAACTGGGTTAAAGTCCAGTGGCCGTTTGACTGCTGCCTCTATCTGTAAACTGGGTTAAAGTCCAGTGGCCGTTTTACTGCTGCCTCTATCTGTAAACTGTGTAAAAGTCCAGTGGCCGTTTGACTGCTGCCTCTATCTGTAAACTGGGTTAAAGTCCAGTGGCCGTTTGACTGCTGCCTCTATCTGTAAACTGTGTAAAAGTCCAGTGGCCGTTTTACTGCTGCCTCTATCTGTAAACTGTGTAAAAGTCCAGTGGCCGTTTGACTGCTGCCTCTATCTGTAAACTGGGTTAAAGTCCAGTGGCCGTTTTACTGCTGCCTCTATCTGTAAACTGTGTAAAAGTCCAGTGGCCGTTTGACTGCTGCCTCTATCTGTAAACTGGGTTAAAGTCCAGTGGCCGTTTTACTGCTGCCTCTATCTGTAAACTGTGTAAAAGTCCAGTGGCCGTTTTACTGCTGCCTCTATCAAGACAATAAACCCTGCTGTCATTTCTTCTGTATGTATGTTATATACTTAAGGCTGGTCTGTGTTTATGTTATATACTTAAGGCTGGTCTGTGTTTATGTTATATACTTAAGGCTAGTCTGTGTTTATGTTATATACTTAAGGCTGGTCTGTGTTTATGTTACATACTTAAGGCTAGTCTGTGTTTATGTTATATACTTAAGGCTAGTCTGTGTTTATGTTACATACTTAAGGCTAGTCTGTGTTTATGTTACATACTAAAGGCTAGTCTGTGTTTATGTTATATACTTAAGGCTAGTCTGTGTTTATGTTATATACTTAAGGCTAGTCTGTGTTTATGTTATATACTAAAGGCTAGTCTGTGTTTATGTTATATACTTAAGGCTGGTCTGTGTTTATGTTACATACTTAAGGCTAGTCTGTGTTTATGTTACATACTTAAGGCTAGTCTGTGTTTATGTTACATACTAAAGGCTAGTCTGTGTTTATACTTAGGTTATATACTTAAGGCTAGTCTGTGTTTATGTTATATACTAAAGGCTAGTCTGTGTTTATGTTATATACTTAAGGCTAGTCTGTGTTTATGTTATATACTTAAGGCTAGTCTGTGTTTATGTTATATACTAAAGGCTAGTCTGTGTTTATGTTATATACTTAAGGCTGGTCTGTGTTTATGTTATATACTTAAGGCTGGTCTGTGTTTATGTTACATACTTAAGGCTGGTCTGTGTTTATGTTACATACTTAAGGCTAGTCTGTGTTTATGTTACATACTAAAGGCTAGTCTGTGTTTATGTTATATACTTAAGGCTAGTCTGTGTTTATGTTATATACTTAAGGCTAGTCTGTGTTTATGTTATATACTAAAGGCTAGTCTGTGTTTATGTTATATACTCAAGGCTAGTCTGTGTTTATGTTATATACTCAAGGCTAGTCTGTGTTTATGTTATATACTCAAGGCTAGTCTGTGTTTATGTTATATACTAAAGGCTAGTCTGTGTTTATGTTATATACTCAAGGCTGGTCTGTGTTTATGTTATATACTCAAGGCTAGTCTGTGTTTATGTTATATACTCAAGGCTAGTCTGTGTTTATGTTATATACTCAAGGCTAGTCTGTGTTTATGTTATATACTCAAGGCTAGTCTGTGTTTATGTTACATACTCAAGGCTAGTCTGTGTTTATGTTACATACTCAAGGCTAGTCTGTGTTTATGTTACATACTTAAGGCTAGTCTGTGTTTATGTTACATACTTAAGGCTAGTCTGTGTTTATGTTACATACTTAAGGCTAGTCTGTGTTTATGTTATATACTCAAGGCTAGTCTGTGTTTATGTTATATACTCAAGGCTAGTCTGTGTTTATGTTATATACTCAAGGCTAGTCTGTGTTTATGTTATATACTCAAGGCTGGTCTGTGTTTATGTTATATACTCAAGGCTGGTCTGTGTTTATGTTATATACTAAAGGCTAGTCTGTGTTTATGTTATATACTCAAGGCTAGTCTGTGTTTATGTTATATACTCAAGGCTAGTCTGTGTTTATGTTATATACTCAAGGCTGGTCTGTGTTTATGTTATATACTAAAGGCTGGTCTGTGTTTATGTTATATACTTAAGGCTGGTCTGTGTTTATGTTATATACTTAAGGCTGGTCTGTGTTTATGTTATATACTCAAGGCTGGTCTGTGTTTATGTTATATACTCAAGGCTAGTCTGTGTTTATGTTATATACTCAAGGCTAGTCTGTGTTTATGTTATATACTCAAGGCTAGTCTGTGTTTATGTTATATACTCAAGGCTGGTCTGTGTTTATGTTATATACTCAAGGCTGGTCTGTGTTTATGTTATATACTAAAGGCTGGTCTGTGTTTATGTTATATACTTAAGGCTGGTCTGTGTTTATGTTATATACTTAAGGCTGGTCTGTGTTTATGTTATATACTTAAGGCTGGTCTGTGTTTATGTTATATACTTAAGGCTAGTCTGTGTTTATGTTATATACTTAAGGCTAGTCTGTGTTTATGTTATATACTAAAGGCTAGTCTGTGTTTATGTTATATACTAAAGGCTAGTCTGTGTTTATGTTATATACTCAAGGCTGGTCTGTGTTTATGTTATATACTCAAGGCTGGTCTGTGTTTATGTTATATACTCAAGGCTGGTCTGTGTTTATGTTATATACTCAAGGCTGGTCTGTGTTTATGTTATATACTCAAGGCTGGTCTGTGTTTATGTTATATACTTAAGGCTGGTCTGTGTTTATGTTATATACTTAAGGCTAGTGTGTATGTATGTTATATACTTAAGGCTAGTCTGTGTTTATGTTATATACTTAAGGCTAGTCTGTGTTTATGTTATATACTTAAGGCTAGTCTGTGTTTATGTTATATACTAAAGGCTAGTCTGTGTTTATTTTATATACTTAAGGCTAGTCTGTGTTTATGTTATATACTTAAGGCTAGTCTGTGTTTATGTTATATACTCAAGGCTAGTCTGTGTTTATGTTATATACTAAAGGCTAGTCTGTGTTTATGTTATATACTTAAGGCTAGTCTGTGTTTATGTTATATACTTAAGGCTAGTCTGTGTTTATGTTAAGGCTAGTCTGTGTTTATGTTATATACTTAAGGCTAGTCTGTGTTTATGTTATATACTTAAGGCTAGTCTGTGTTTATGTTATATACTTAAGGCTAGTCTGTGTTTATGTTAAGGCTAGTCTGTGTCTATTTTATATACTTAAGGCTAGTCTGTGTTTATGTTATATACTTAAGGCTAGTCTGTGTTTATGTTATATACTTAAGGCTAGTCTGTGTTTATGTTAAGGCTAGTCTGTGTTTATGTTATATACTTAAGGCTAGTCTGTGTTTATGTTATAAACTTAAGGCTAGTCTGTGTTTATGTTATATACTTAAGGCTAGTCTGTGTTTATGTTATATACTTAAGGCTAGTCTGTGTTTATGTTATATACTTAAGGCTAGTCTGTGTTTATGTTAAGGCTAGTCTGTGTTTATGTTATATACTTAAGGCTAGTCTGTGTTTATTTTATATACTTAAGGCTAGTCTGTGTTTATGTTATATACTTAAGGCTAGTCTGTGTTTATTTTATATACTTAAGGCTAGTCTGTGTTTATGTTATATACTTAAGGCTTGTCTGTGTTTTTATTATACGATTATGTCCTTTGAATGGTATGGCTCCTTGTAACTGAGTAATTTCTACAAATAGGTAGGACAAACGTGACTTTTCTTTTTTGTTGACCTTTGCTTATATAAATAGCAAATTGGAAATCAAAGTAAAACCACAATAGAAGCAAATATTCTCTTTTTATTTCACAAACAATTCCATTAACGTGACCACCAACACAAAGTTGCATTCAAGTATACCATTATATTATAAAACGTAAAGCAAAGTCCAATCCACAATGCCAAATACTTGGGCATCGTTGATTTTATGTACGATACAGTTGAAATGAATTGTAATTATTATAAATTACCTAATTGCATTAATGACGTATCTTATTTAATTGAATTTATTTATTGATTTCTACACACCCAAGAAAAGATACAATTACACCGCCGAGTCAAAATACGGGGATGCCTTCCGAAGCGGAAGGCAGTATATTAGGTTTTTCTCAAAATTTCAGAATTGGCAAAAATATTTTTTCCCTATATTTCATACTTGGGTCTACTCACCGAGATCTTTTTGTCTCAATGCTATGTATAAAAGAGTAAATAATTAATTGAAAAGGAATTTCCTAACTTGGTCTACGCAACCAGGTTAGACGAAAATAATAGTCTAAAAATAGAATGGATTTTTGGACGTGTCAGCTGAGTCACTTGCCTCAGTTGGATTTCTATTTGACTGCATATTGTTGGTGCATCTTAGAAATGACCGGCCGAACGACGCTGTGAATGTTCTTAAGTAACAGTGCCGTTTTAGAATTGTTACATAATTTCGATTCCACCGCTCCGGTTAAAATATCATATTCTTTGTCACGTTATCGCGGATTGGTAATTACCAAACCATTTGTTTTTTAGTTATAAATGATAATTATCTATTTTATATTCATTTTAATTTATTTATATTTAATACATTGATAGCGACACACACACTTAATCTCGTCATAACCTTCCAAACAGAAGCCAAATCAAATTATTGCAACTACAATACAAAATGTACTTCCATACTTCATTGATATTGTCTTTATATACTTTACGGAAAGGTTTCCATAGTTTTTAATGATACTTGCTGTTTGATTCTTGGACAATCTACTATATCAACCGGCTGTGAATGACATGTGTGATCTCTCAGTGAATATGTTTGTGGTACACTTGAGGGTATTAAACCACAAAGTTTGAGATAATGTTTTTGACATTTAACTTCACATTCAAACGAGACAATCAAATTGACTTCGTTTGAATCGAGATAAAACTAATGGGAATGCAGTTAAAGACAAGATAAATAATGTCATCATGTGGTTGCCTATATTTACTGGTTTGTTTGCAAAATAGAATGCATACATTCGATATATTCTTTATATCAGAATTATTGGATACCACATTTGAATATAAATAAAAGATACATGTAACAGGACATATTTGAAATGGGAACACAATTATATATACAATTATATATTATTAACACCGTCTTCCGTGCCCTAGTGGTTAAGTTCCGCTTCGAAAGCGGGAAGTCTGAGGTTCGAATCCCGGTGGACGCACTTGTTTTTGTTGTTGTTGTTGTTGTTTTTTTGTTTTTTTTGATAATGCAGGTTGCTCATCCAGCACTTAGTTAAACTGAGGGGTACCGAATGTCAAACAGCCTGACGCCTGACAAGGAAAGCTTTAGGGAAGTAACTGTATACAACATAAAGGTGTCTCATAAGCCCATTGTGGCTGGCCCTTTCAATACGGGTGGTACTATGATAAACTAACACTTTGCTTTTATATTTTACTACATTTGCTTTAAACAAAATAAACATTCTAAGTTACATTTCAAGAATGTTATAAAATAGAATTAATGACACCTTTCTGTTAACAAAATAAACACATTTGTAACTTTTCAAGGAAGTTATTAATTAGATTTGCACCTTTCTGTAAATTTGTAATTAATGTATTGAAAATAATTTATTTTTAACATTCAACCAATATTGACATTTAATATAATCATAAAAAATATTTTCAATATTGTTTTCCAAGAAAAATAGTGAATAAAAGTTAAACAAGTAAATCCTGTTTTACTCTTTTCGAAAATTAATACATCGTATGATAATATGTATTAGACTATTTTTAAACTAAATCATAACACTAAATATTTTCTGATGTTATCAAGTGTTAACATTTTTTTAATAATACCAAAAAAGTATCAATTAAGGTATATTTTGACAAATATTTTTTAAAAAAATAGCAAGCCTATGCCTTTTTTATTTATTCTGAAAGTACTTACATTGGAACAAACACCATTACAAAATGTTTGCTCCAAGCTATTTTATTTTTGTATTTTTATTAAAAATACATAACAAAATTGGTATGGATTAGCCGATGTTTTCTTAAACAACAATATATAAGAGAAACACTTCTCAGTTCTTAATGATTTTTTTTCAAAAATGAACACGTGCATTACCCATTTTTTATCATAACACTCATTTAGTGTGATCAATTCATGCATATAATAAAATGATATCTTTATGAATTCATTTTTATATAAATTAGTATTATTAACTTTTTACAATTTACGTCAGTATCATCTTAAAAACACCGCTAAAACAAGCACGACAACATACCCTTTTCGTGATCATTTTTCTACAAGATCATGACGAATATGATTCTCTAATTGAATTAAACAAGATAATCACTTTTCATTTTGATAAAGGCCAGGTGGACGAAAATTAAATAATGAGTGATATTTTGAATTTATATGGTATATTTATTCCCTGAGAAAGTTTTTTTGAATGCAAATGTATAAATATAGCTGCCAGTATTTAATGGTTTGTCCGTACCAGCAGTAAGATATTTTTAAGTAAGCCTAAGTATCACATAACTCATTTAATGATTCTTTGATTGCACGGTACGCTGTAACATCTTATAGGAAATGGGTTGAACTGGGTGAAATAACAGCTTAACTTCATTTGGCATTAGCAACAGACCCATTAAGACTTTGTGACGAATGCGTTAACTATTTTGTAAGCAAGCTGGAAAATTCGTGGGCACTAAAATCGACTTCGTGAACGTAAACAGAAATTAAATTGCCTAGCGGTGTCACTATTGGGTATAATTAACTTACCCCTATACATCTGGAAACTTGTGATGTTTGAAGTTTGGAAGCTTTGTACTTGTTGTGCTTTCCTCTGAAATTTGATTATACATTAGCTAAATACGAAAAAAATGTCTATGTATTGATCTTTTTTTTCATTTTATGAGCGAGTGACAGCTTTAATTATGCAAGTGACATGATCAATGCAATCGACTTGGTAGAGATTAAATGTGCTTAAATGATATTTTTATTATTTCTATAGCTTTTGCTATTTAGTTATATGCATAATGTCATGGCTAAAATTCGATGTAAAGAAATGGTATGTTATATGTGTTTCCTCTTTTTCTCTGACTACGCTGATTTATATTTCCTTGTATTCTCTCTCCGTCTTTTGTTTTCAAGATCACTCAGAACCGCCAGATCTACACTACCATGTCTAGTTTTTTTTCTCTTATTCTTATTCTTCAATTTTCTCTGACTGCAATGGCTTGTAGTGTATAGTTCTCCTACTGCGATTGCTTGTGTTGCCCCTTTCTCTTGCTATGTTCACTTGTGTTGCCTTGTTTTCACCGACTACGATGTCCTGTGTTGCCTTGTTTTCTCTGACTACAATGACTTGTATTGTATAGTTCTCCTGCTGCGATTTATTGTGTTGCCCCTTTCTCTTGCTATGATCACTTGTGTTGCCTTGTTTTCACCGACTACGATGTCCTGTGTTGCCTTGTTTTCTCTGACTACATTGACTTGTATTGTATATTTCTCATACTGCGATTGCTTGTGTTGCCCCTTTCTCTTGCTATGTTCACTTGTGTTGCCTTATTTTCACCGACTACGATGTCCTGTGTTGCCTTGTTTTCTCTGACTACAATGACTTGTAGTGTATAGCTCTCCTGCTGCGATTAATTGTGCTGCCCCTTTCTCTTGCTATGATCACTTGTTTTGCCGTGTTTTCACCGACTACGATGTCCTGTCCTGTGTTACCTTGTTTTCTCTGACTACAATGACTTGTAATGTATATTTCTCCTACTGCGATTGCTTGTGTTGCCCCTTTCTCTTGCTATGATCACTTGTGTTGCCTTGTTTTCTCCGGCTACGATGTCTTGTGTTACCTTGTTTTCTCTGACTACAATGACTTGCAGTGTATAGTTCTCCTGCTGCGATTGATTGTGTTGTCCCTTTCTATTGCTATGATCACTTGTGTTCCCTTGTTTTCACTGATTACGATGTCCTCTGTTGCCTTGTTTTCTCTGACTACAATAATTTGTAATGTATATTTCTCCTACTGCGATTACTTGTGTTGCCCCTTTCTCTTGCTATGATCACTTGTTATTTCCGACTACGATGTCCTCTGTTGCCTTGTTTTCTCTGACTACAATGATTTGTAATGTATATTTCTCATACTGCCATTGCTTGTGTTGCCCCTTTCTCTTGCTATGATCACTCGTGTTGCCTTGTTTTCACCGAATACAATGTCCTCTGTTGCCTTGTTTTCTCTGACTACAATGACTTGTATTGTATATTTCTCATACTGCGATTGCTTGTGTTGCCCCTTTCTCTTGCTATGATCACTTGTGTTGCCTTGTTTTAACCGACTACGATGTCCTGTGTTGCCTTGTTTTCTCTGACTAGTCTGACTTGTTTTGTATATTTCTCCTACTGCGATTTCTTGTGCTATCATCCATATTTCGATTTTGAAACATTTAGTAACTGCCGTTTAATGATATGTTAACATGATGTCTTTTCATACTAGTGTCCAACCACGATTTATACGTTTCTCATGGATTTAACCTTATGTTCATTAAGTGTTTAAATATCAATGTAATAAATTGCAAAGTCAATGTTTTATCAGTTAAACATTGTTATATTAAGTCCACGAATTGCCATTTATACTGGAATTCACACCCAAATGAGGAGTTAATAAGCACAATGTTTCAGTTTTAATCCTTTTATTGTTATTGTATATACTTGTCTTATTGTATAAAATGTATGTAAATTGAAAAAAAATATGTTTAAATCAACGCATTGTTGTCATATTTTGAAATACTTCCTGTCTATATGTCAACACAGCTGCTGAAATAATCTTACTATCTTCCATTCGTTCTTCGACAAATGGAAGTGAAATGGAGAAATGAAGATTGTGATTAAAGGGTGACGCACATGATTGGCGTGCTGGAAAACATGCCCAGTCAGCTCAACGATAGTTTGAACAATGTTCAAGTTGTATTGTACAGTTATAAAATAAGAAACCGCCAAACCGACAATATGCCGCCAAAGTATGCGTCTGCCACTTCTGGCCGGCATGTTATTGGAGGTAACATGGGCATCTGGCATGTAATTGGTTCAAATTGTATACTCCTGCTATCTATTCTAGTACAAAAAGTTGAAGTTTATAAACTCGATTGGCATTATAATTAAAAAAAGCGTAAATATAAAAAAAAAGATTAATGGAGAAATCAAGATGTTTTCTTTAAAAGTAGTTTTGAATTTAATTATTGAAGTAATGATGAAAGCTATCCAATTGTATTGTCTTTTGTTTAATATATAAGCATCTGGCATGTAATTGGTTCAAATTGTATACTCCTGCTATCTATTCTAGTACAAAAAGTTGAAGTTTATAAACTCGATTGGCATTATAATTAAAAAAAAAGCGTAAATATAAAAAAAAAGATTAATGGATAAATCAAGATGTTTTCTTTAAAAGTAGTTTTGAATTTAATTATTGAAGTAATGATGAATGCTATCCAATTGTATTGTCTTTTGTTTAATATATAAGCAGGAAATCGTATAATCAAATTCCTTTTTGTAAGTTCTTATATAATTGTTTGTCAGTATTTCTTTTAATTTATGAGACAAAAAGAATGTGTATTGCCAATATTACTTTTTATGACTTAAGACAAAATAATAGAAACACAAACTATTAAAACTTTACTTTACTTAAATATACATACTCAATTACAAATAAAAAATAGAATATTAGTAAAAGGTAATCTTATAACTATCAGGCATAGTATATAAAATCAATTAATTAATACAACTTATTTAATATAAAGTATCATAGAATGCAATTTTGATAATATGGTTTTGGCAAAATCCAGTGTAAAAAGTTAATGATCTTGCACAATAAAATACTCTATAGAAAACTATCGTTACTTAAATGAAATGAATTACAAGTCTCAAAGAAGTATTTAATGCAACATTGGGCATACACTATAGTGTGTAATAAACCTTTGATTGCCCATAAAGCCCGAAGGCTTATTTCCAATGAGGTCCTTGGTACTATACTTACTAGCAGTATACATTATAAAATTGCAATTAAATTAAATAAACACATTATTAAGTTGAAGCCTTTGGAATTTTGAAATTACCTCATGGAATGTTCCCATAATATATTTGTTGTTTACAAATATATTATTTTTATCACATTTCTTTTATAAAAATATTACAATTAAAACATTGTGCATATCTAGTCAACAAGTGCACTAGATAAACTATGCTTTCCTAGCTCTGTCTTATAGGTGGGTCTTGTCAGAACTTTAAAAGTGACTAATTTTATTATTATTTTAACGTCAGCAAGCAATGCATTCCAATCATTTATTGCACTGTAAAAGAAGGTTACATTCTCTTTCCCATAGTATTTAAATCTTTTTTATGCTTTAAATATAAAAAAGTAAATCATATAATCAAATTCCTTATTGTAAGTTCTTATATATATTGTAACTGCCAGTACTCCTTATAAATTACTCGACCAAAACAATATGTATCACCAACATTACCTACTCATGATATTTGTTCAGCCCAAGACATCAACGTATCGTTTGCATGTTTTGAAATATTTACAACCTCATTTGAAACAACGTTTGGGTTTTATTTTAGAGGATAATTTTTTAATGAATAGAAGTATCAACTTACGTATTAAGGTGTATTGTTATATATTTTAATTATTATTGTTATACATTTTAATTATAATATATTCTTTGTTGTTGTTTGTTTTCTGTTTCGTACGTACGTGTGCACGTCGTGTGTGTCTGTTTAGTCTTATTTGCTCTACTTTTTGTCATTGAAGTGATGTTTACCGGTGGTTCTACTCAGTCTGACTCAGTGTGAGGTCTTCCTCCACCAGTAAAACTGGATATGCCATGTATAACCTGACTCAGTCTTAGGTCTTCCTCCACCAGTAAAACTGGATATGCCATGTATAACATAGCTGTGTGTATAAGATATCTGTAATCAATCATGTAAATGGTGCGTGCAGTTAACCATCAAGGGATAAAACTTATTAAGATTTATTTTACAAAAAAATAAATTTGCTTTTAAATTACAGCTAGCAAAGTAGTGTCGAAGCACACCGGCACCGGGATATGTTAAGGAAGACCTCGCTGTATTTCTCTGCGTTGCGAAATAGGCACACCCTATTGAATAATGTTCTTGACGCTGGTTTCAATATATTGGAGTTTACTCTTTCAAAACACTTAACAATAGATATATTAGTCATACGCAATATCCAATGGATTATAATTTATAAAGACGTAACAATGTGTGATCTCATATGAGTCAGATAAAAATGCTGGAATAACTATTTTGTGATAAAAGCACATAGTTTTCAGGATGTTGAATCAAACTATTGAACACGAATTTCGCTGCTGGGAATCAACTCCATCGTATACAATGAATTCGGTTTTCCCTATTTCTTTGATCACAATAGCTTGTGATGCCTTTTGTCATTGACTTCGATGGCTTGTGTTGTCATCTTTCTTTGATCCCGATGGCTTGTTTAGCCTTTTTTCTTTAATTACGATGGCTTGTGTTGCCTTTTGTCATTAACTAGATGGCTTGTGTTGCCTTTTTTCTTTGACTACGATGGCTTGTGTTGCCTTTTTTTTCTTTGACCACAATGGCTTGTGATGCCTTTTGTCATTGACTACGATGGCTTGTATTGTCTTTTTTCTTTGATCACGATGACTTGTGTTGCCTTTTTTTTCTTTGACTACGATGACTTGTTTTGTCTTTTTTCTTTGATTACTATGACTTGTGTTGCCTTTTGTCTTTGAATACGATGGCTTGTGATGCCTTTTTTCTTTGATCACGATGACTTGTCATGCCTTTATTCTTTGATCACGATGGCTTGTGTTGCCTTTTTTCTTTGATCACGATGGCTTGAGTGGCCTTTTTTTTTGATCACGATGGCTTGTGTTGCCTTTTTTTTTTATCACGATGACTTGTGTTGTATTTTTTTCTTTGATCACGATTACTTGTGTTGTATTTTTTCTTTGATTACGATGACTTGTGATACCTTTTTTTTTTTTGACAATGATGACTTGTGTTGTATTTTTTCTTTGATTACGATGACTTGTGATACCCTTTTTTTTTTTTGACTATGATGACTTGTGTTGCCTTTTTACCAGGACTACGATGGCTTGTGTTGTCTTTTTTCTTTGACAACGATGGCTTGTTTTGTCTTTTTTCTTTGAACACAATGGCTTGTGATGCCTTTTATTCTTTGACCACAATGGCTTGTGTTGCCTTTTGTCATTGACTACGATGGCTTGCGTTGCCTTTTGTTATTGATTACGATGACTTGTGTTGTATTTTTTTTTTTTTACGATGGCTTGTGTTGCCTTTTTTCTTTGACTACGATGGCTTGTGTTGCCATTTGTCATTGACTACGATGGCTTGTGTTGCCTTTTTTCTTTGACTACGATGGCTTGTGTTGCCTTTTGTCATTGACTACGATGGCTTGTGTTGCCGTTTTTCTTTGACTACGATGGCTTGTGTTGCCTTTTTTGTTTGACCACAATGGCTTGTGATGACTTTTGTCATTGACTTCGATGGCTTGTGTTGTGTTTTTTTCTTTGGTCACGATGGCTTGTGTTGCCTTTTTTCTTTCATAACGATGGCTTGTTTTGCCTTTTGTCATTGACTATATGTCTTATGTTGCCTTTTTTCTTTGACAACGATGGCTTGTGTTGCCTTGTTTCTTTGACCACACTGGCTTGTGTTGCCTTTTTTCTTTGACCACAATGGCTTGTGATGCCTTTTGTCATTGACTACGATGGCTTGTGTTTTTTTTCTTTGATCATGATGACTTGTGTTGCCTTTTTTTTTCTTTGACTATGATGACTTTTGTTGTCCTTTTTCTTTGACTACGATGGCTTGTGATACCTTTATTCTTTGATCACGATGACTTGTGTTGCTTTTTTTTTTCATCACGATGACTTCTGTTGCCTTTTTTTTTATCAAGATGGCTTGTATTTCCTTTTTTTCTTTGATCACGATGACTTGTGTTGCCTTTTTTCTTTGATCACAATGGCTTGTGTTGCCTTTTGTCATTGACTACGATGGCTTGCGTTGCCTTTTGTTATTGATTACGATGACTTGTGTTGTATTTTTTTTATTACGATGGCTTGTGTTGCCTTTTTTTCTTTGACTACGATGGCTTGTGTTGCCATTTGTCATTGACTACGATGTCTTGTGTTGCCTTTTTTCTTTGACTACGATGGCTTGTGTTGCCTTTTGTCAATGACTACGATGGCTTGTGTTGCCGTTTTTCTTTGAATACGATGGCTCGTGTTGCCTTTTTTCTTTGACCACAATGGCTTGTGATGACTTTTGTCATTGACTTCGATGGCTTGTGTTGTGTTTTTTCTTTGGTCACGATGGCTTGTATTGCCTTTTTTCTTTCATAACGATGGCTTGCTTTGCCTTTTGTCATTGACTAGATGGCTTATTTTGCCTTTTTTCTTTGACTACGATGGCTTGTGTTGCCTTTTTTTCTTTGACCACAATGGCTTGTGATGCCTTTTGTCATTGACTACGATGGCTTGTGTTTTTTTTCTTTGATCATGATGACTTGTGTTGCCTTTTTTTCTTTGACTACGATGGCTTGTGATGCCTTTTTTCTTTGATCACGATGACTTGTGTTGCCTTTTTTCTTTGATCACGATGACTTGTGTTGCCTTTTTCTTTGATCACGATGGCTTGTATTGCCTTTTTTTTCTTTGATCACGATGACTTGTGTTGCCTTTTTTCTTTGATTACGATGACTTGTGTTGCCTTTTTTCTTTGATCACGATGGCTTGTGTTGTCATTTTTCTTTGACTACGATGACTTGTGTTGCCTTTTTTCTTTGACCACACGGGCTTGTGATGCCTTTTTTTCTTTGACTACGATGGCTTGTGTTGCATTTTGTCATTGACTCTTCATTATATCGTATTTCTCTTTTTCGGATTATGCTGGCCTGTTGTTTACCGTTACTGGCTTCTCTGCAATACGTTTAAGTGCACGAGAGATATTATCGGATTATTATGACAGAGTCTTCTGTGTCAGACTCTGACTGTATAATTTCATTATTTCATTATAAAATGCATTAAATCAAATTAAAAACAACAATGATGAGGAGAAATGCTGTATTCACTATGTCTGTAATTGCTAGTACGATTATTCCTGATGAGGATGTTTCGTAATTTAAGCTGCCATTTAACTTTGTTATTTTCAATCTAAGAATGAGAAACTTTATTTTGATACATTTACATTTAAAAAATCCATACACACAACCATTTTATCCAGTAAGGTATTTTACATACATGGGATAGATGTAGTATTTTGTAAAGTTTCATTTGCTCAACTGATATGAATGCTCGAGCAAATTGTTCGAAAGTCCTATTATATACTTTTATAAGTTTTTTTTTATTCGTTTGCCTATCAATAATCGTTATAATGGCATGTTAATGCATAAATTATTTTGTGCATAATGTATTTCATAACATGAATATGATTGGCAGGAAGCACTCGTAAAAGCCGTCTAGAAGTGGTTCCTCTACTGACCTCTGTTGTAACTTTTGTATATATGTAGTGTGCTTATTATTATTAAGACTGTTATCATTGCTTTCGTTTATGCTTTTCTGATGGGTTTCTATTTCCTTCCTATTGGACATGTGATTCTTTTTTTAAATAAAAATATATAAAAATATGTGTAAGTTATGGTCAAACTAATGTTTGTTTTAATGTTTGTTTGAAAGCAGACAATTTATTGGTACGAATCGGGTCGGCCATTGTCTTCCTGCTAATATCCTGCTAATATCGTAATTCCAAGCGGGGCGGTAGTGTAATGAATAAACTGTTTGTCGTGCATGCAAGAGGTTGCAGGTTGTCCGCTCGATCCGATACTTTTCATAAACACATCATTCAGTACTGTTTTTACGCAGGGAGTGGTTATATACTTAAGGCTAGTCTGTGTTTATGTTATATACTTAAGGCTAGTCTGTGTTAAGGCTAGTCTGTGTTTATTTTATATACTTAAGGCTAGTCTGTGTTTATGTTATATACTTAAGGCTAGTCTGTGTTTATGTTAAGGCTAGTCTGTGTTTATTTTATATACTTAAGGCTAGTCTGTGTTTATTTTATATACTTAAGGCTAGTCTTTGTTTATGTAATATACTTAAGGCTAGTCTGTATTTATGTTATATACTTAAGGCTAATCTGCGTTTATGTTATATACTTAAGGCTAGTCTGTGTTTATGTTATATACTTAAGGCTAGTCTGTGTTTATGTTATATACTTAAGGCTAGTCTGTGTTTATGTTAAGGCTAGTCTGTGTTTATTTTATATACTTAAGGCTAGTCTGTGTTTATGTTATATACTTAAGGCTAGTCTGTGTTTATGTTATATACTTAAGGCTAGTCTGTGTTTATGTTAAGGCTAGTCTGTGTTTATTTTATATACTTAAGGCTAGTCTGTGTTTATGTTATATACTTAAGGCTAATCTGTGTTTATGTTATATACTTAAGGCTAGTCTGTGTTTTAATTATATTTATTACGATTATGGCCTTTGAATGGTATGGCTCCTTGTAACTGAGTAATTACTACAAATAGGTAGGACATACGTGACTTTTCTTTTTTGTTGACCTTTGCTTATATTAATAGCAAATTGGAAATCAAAGTAAAACCACAATAGAAGCAGAGTATTCTCTTTTTATTTCACAAACAATTCCATTAACGTGACCACCAACACAAAGTTGCATTCAAGTATACCATTATATTATAAAACGTAAAGCATTACAAGTCCAATCCACAATGCAAAATACTTGGGCATCGTTGATTTTATGTACGATACAGTTGAAATGAATTGTAATTATTATAAATTACCTAATTGCATTAATGACGTATCTTATTTAATTGAATTTATTTATTAATTTCTACACACCCAAGAAAAGATACAATTACACCGCCGATTCAAAATACGGGGATGCCTTTCGAAGCGGTAACAGTCAAGGGCAGTATATCAGGTTCATCTCAAAATTTCAGAATTGGCAAAAATATTCTTTCCCTATATTTCATACTTGGGTCTACTCACCGAGATCTTTTTGTCTCAATGCTATGTATAAAAGAGTAAATAATTAATTGAAAAGGAATTTCCTAACTTGGTCTACGCAACCAGGTTAGACGAAAATAATAGTCTAAAAATAGAATGGATTTTTGGATGTGTCAGCTGAGTCACTTGCCTCAGTTGGATTTCTGTTTGACTGCATATTGTTGGTGCTTCTTAGAAATGACCGGCCGAACGACGCTGTGAATGTTCTTAAGTAACAGTGCCGTTTTAGAATTGTTACATAATTTCGATTCCACCGCTCCGGTTAAAATATCATATTCTTTGTCACGTTATCGCGGATTGGAAATTACCAAACCATTTGTTTTTTAGTTATAAATGATAATTATCTATTTTATATTCATTTTTCATTTATTTATATTTAATACATTGATAGCGACACACACATTTAATCTCGTCATAACCTTCCAAACAGAAGCCAAATCAAATTATTGCAACTACAATACAAAATGTACTTCCATACTTCATTGATATTGTCTTTATATACTTTACGGAAAGGTTTCCATAGTTTTTAATGATACTTGCTGTTTGATTCTTGGACAATCTACTATATCAACCGGCTGTGAATGACATGTGTGAGCTCTCAGTGAATATGTTTGTGGTACACTTGAGGGTATTAAACCACAAAGTTTGAGATAATGTTTTTGACATTTAACTTCACATTCAAACGAGACAATCAAATTGTCTTCGTTTGAATCGAGATAAAACTAATGGGAATGCAGTTAAAGACAAGATAAATAATGTCATCATGTGGTTGCCTATATTTCCTGGTTTGTTTGCAAAATAGAATGCATGCATTCGATATATTCTTTATATCAGAATTATTGGATACCACATTTGAATATAAATAAAAGATACATGTAACAGGACATATTTGAAATGGGAACACAATTATATATACAATTATATATTATTAACACCGTCTTCCGTGCCCTAGTGGTTAAGTTCCGCTTCGAAAGCGGGAAGTCTGAGGTTCGAATCCCGGTGGACGCACTTGTTTTTGTTGTTGTTGTTGTTGTTGTTGTTTTTTTGTGTTTTTTTTGATAATGCAGGTTGCTCATCCAGCACTTAGTTAAACTGAGGGGTACCGAATGTCAAACAGCCTGACGCCTGACAAAGAAAGCTTTAGGGAAGTAACTGTATACAACATAAAGGTGTCTCATAAGCCCATTGTGGCTGGCCCTTTCAATACGGGTGGTACTATGATAAACTAACACTTTGCTTTTATATTTTACTACATTTGCTTTAAACAAAATAAACATTCTAAGTTACATTTCAAGAATGTTATAAAATAGAATTAATGACACCTTTCTGTTAACAAAATAAACACATTTGTAACTTTTCAAGGAAGTTATTAATTAGATTTGCACCTTTCTGTAAATTTGTAATTAATGTATTGAAAATAATTTATTTTAAACATTCAACCAATATTGACATTTAATATAATCATAAAAAATATTTTCAATATTGTTTTCCAAGAAAAATAGGGAATAAAAGTTAAACAAGTAAATCCTGTTTTACTCTTTTCGAAAATTAATACATCGTATGATAATATGTATTAGACTATTTTTAAACTAAATCATAACATTAAATATTTTCTGATGTTATCAAGCGTTAACATTTTTTTAATAATACCAAAAAAGTATCAATTAAGGTATATTTTGACAAATATTTTTTAAAAAAATAGTAAGCCTATGCCTTTTTTATTTATTCTGAAAGTACTTACATTGGAACAAACACCATTACAAAATGTTTACTCCAAGATATTTTATTTTTGTATTTTTATTAAAAATACATAACAAAATTGGTATGGATTAGCCGATGTTTTCTTAAACAACAATATATAAGAGAAACACTTCTCAGTTCTCAGTGATTTTTTTTCAAAAATGAACACGTGCATTACCCATTTTTTATCATAACACTCATTTAGTGTGATCAATTTCATGCATATAATAAAATGATATCTTTATGAATTCTTTTTTATATAAATTATTATTATTAACTTATTACATTTTACGTCAGTATCATCTTAAAAACACCGCTAAAACAAGCACGACAACATACCCTTTTCGTGATCATTTTTCTACAAGATCATGACGAATATGATTCTCTAATTGAATTAAACAAGATAATCACTTTTCATTTTGATAAAGGCCAGGTGGACGAAAATTAAATAATGAGTGATATTTTGAATTTATATGGTATATTTATTCCCTGAGAAAGTTTTTTTGAATGCAAATGTATAAATATAGCTGCCAGTATTTAATGGTTTGTTCGTACCAGCAGTAAGATATTTTATAGTAAGCCTAAGTATCACATAACTCATTTAATGATTCTTTGATTGCACGGTACGCTGTAACATCTTATAGGAAATGGGTTGAACTGGGTGAAATAACAGCTTAACTTCATTTGGCATTAGCAACAGACCCATTAAGACTTTGTGACGAATGCGTTAACTATTTTGTAAGCAAGCTGGAAAATTCGTGGGCACTAAAATCGACTTCGTGAACGTAAACAGAAATTAAATTGCCTAGTGCTGTCACTATTGGGTATAATTAACTTACCCATATACATCTGGAAACTTGTGATGTTTGAAGTTTGGAAGCTTTGCACTTGTTGTGCTTTCCTCTGAAATTTGATTATACATTAGCTAAATACGAAAAAAATGTCTATGTATTGATCTTTTTTTTTCATTTTATGAGCGAGTGACAGCTTTAATTATGCAAGTGACATGATCAATGAAATCGACTTGGTAGAGATTAAATGTGCTTAAATGATATTTTTATTATTTCTATAGCTTTTGCTATTTAGTTATATGCATAATGCCATGGCTAAAATTCGATGTAAAGAAATGGTATGTTATATGTGTTTCCTCTTTTTCTCTGACTACGCTGATTTATATTTCCTTGTATTCTCTCTCAGTCTTTTGTTTTCAAGATCACTCAGAACCGCCAGATTTACACTACCATGTCTAGTTTTTTTTTCTCTTATTCTTATTCTTCAATTTTCTCTGACTGCAATGGCTTGTAGTGTATAGTTCTCCTACTGCGATTGCTTGTGTTGCCCCTTTCTCTTGCTATGTTCACTTGTGTTGCCTTGTTTTCACCGACTACGATGTCCTGTGTTGCCTTGTTTTCTCTGACTACAATGACTTGTATTGTATAGTTCTCCTGCTGCGATTTATTGTGTTGCCCCTTTCTCTTGCTATGATCACTTGTGTTGCCTTGTTTTCACCGACTGCGATGTCCTGTGTTGCCTTGTTTTCTCTGACTACATTGACTTGTATTGTATATTTCTCATACTGCGATTGCTTGTGTTGCCCCTTTCTCTTGCTATGATCACTTGTGTTGCCTTATTTTCACCGACTACGATGTCCTGTGTTGCCTTGTTTTCTCTGACTACAATGACTTGCAGTGTATAGTTCTCCTGCTGCGATTAATTGTGCTGCCCCTCTCTCTTGCTATGATCACTTGTTTTGCCGTGTTTTCACCGACTACGATGTCTTGTCCTGTTTTACCTTGTTTTCTCTGACTACAATGACTTGTATTGTATAGTTCTCCTACTGCGATTGCTTGTGTTGCCCCTTTCTCTTGATATGCTCATTTGTGGTGCCTTGTTTTCACCGACTACGATGTCCTGTTTTGCCTTGTTTTCTCTGACTACAATGACTTGTATTGTATATTTCTCATACTGCAAATGCTTGTGTTGCCCCTTTCTCTTGCTATCATCACTTGTGTTGCCTTGTTTTCACCGACTACGATGTCCTGTGTTGCCTTGTTTTCTCTAACTACAATGACTTGTAGTGTATAGTTCTCCTGCTGCGATTAATTGTGTTGCCCCTTTCTCTTGCTATCATCACTTGTGTTGCCTTGTTTTCACCGACTACGATGTCCTGTGTTGCCTTGTTTTCTCTAACTACAATGACTTGTAGTGTATAGTTCTCCTGCTGCGATTAATTGTGCTGCCCCTTTCTCTTGCTATGATCACTTGTGTTGCCTTGTTTTCTCCGGCTACGATGTCTTGTGTTGCCTTGTTATCTCTGACTACAATGACTTGCAGTGTATAGTTCTCCTGCTGCGATTGATTGTGTTGTCCCTTTCTATTGCTATGATCACTTGTGTTCCCTTGTTTTCACTGATTACGATGTCCTCTGTTGCCTTGTTTTCTCTGACTACAATGATTTGTAATGTATATTTCTCCTACTGCGATTACTTGTGTTGCCCCTTTCTCTTGCTATGATCACTTATTATTTCCGACTACGATGTCCTGTGTTACCTTGTTTTCTCTGACTACAATGACTTGTATTGTATATTTCTCATACTGCGATTGCTTGTGTTGCCCCTTTCTCTTGCTATGATCACTTGTGTTGCCTTGTTTTCACCGAATACGATGTCCTCTGTTGCCTTGTTTTCTCTGACTACAATGACTTGTATTGTATATTTCTCATACTGCGATTGCTTGTGTTGCCCCCTTCTCTTGCTATGATCACTTGTGTTGCCTTGTTTTCACCGACTACGATGTCCTGTGTTGCCTTGTTTTCTCTGACTAGACTGACTTGTTTTGTATATTTCTCCTACTGCGATTTCTTGTGCTATCATCCATATTTCGATTTTGAAACATTTAGTAACTGCCGTTTAATGATATGTTAACATGATGTCTTTTCATACTAGTGTCCAACCACGATTTATACGTTTCTCATGGATTTAACCTTATGTTCATTAAGTGTTTAAATATCAATGTAATAAATTGCAAAGTCAATGTTTTATCAGTTAAACATTGTTATATTAAGTCCACGAATTGCCATTTATACTGGAATTCACACCCAAATGAGGAGTTAATAAGCACAATGTTTCAGTTTTAATCCTTTTATTGTTATTGTATATACTTGTCTTATTGTATAAAATGTATGTAAATTGAAAAAAATATGTTTAAATCAACGCATTGTTGTCATATTTTGAAATATTTCCTGTCTATATGTCAACACAGCTGCTGAAATAATCTTACTATCTTCCATTCGTTCTTCGACAAATGGAAGTGAAATGGAGAAATGAAGATTGTGATTAAAGGGTGACGCACATGATTGGCGTGCTGGAAAACATGCCCAGTCAGCTCAACGATAGTTTGAACAATGTTCAAGTTGTATTGTACAGTTATAAAATAAGAAACCGCCAAACCGACAATATGTCGTAATGATGAATGCTATCCAATTGTATTGTCTTTTGTTTAATATATAAGCAGGAAATCGTATAATCAAATTCCTTTTTGTAAGTTCTTATATAATTGTTTGTCAGTATTTCTTTTAATTTATGAGACAAAAAGAATGTGTATTGCCAATATTACTTTTTATGACTTAAGACAAAATAATAGAAACACAAACTATTAAAACTGTTAAAACTATTAAAACTTTACTTAAATATACATACTCAATTACAAATAAAAAATAGAATATTAGTAAAAGGTAATCTTATAACTATCAGCCATAGTATATAAAATCAATTAATTAATACAACTTATTTAATATAAAGTATCATAGAATGCAATTTTGATAATATGGTTTTGGCAAAATCCAGTGTAAAAAGTTAATGATCTTGCACAATAAAATACTCTATAGAAAACTATCGTTACTTAAATGAAATGAATGACAAGTCTCAAAGAAGTATTTAATGCAACATTGGGCATACACTATAGTGTGTAATAAACCTTTGATTGCCCATAAAGCCCGAAGGCTTATTTCCAATGAGGTCCTTGGTACTATACTTACTAGCAGTATACATTATAAAATTGCAATTAAATTAAATAAACACATTATTAAGTTGAAGCCTTTGAAATTTTGAAATTACCTCATGGAATGTTCCCATAATATATTTGTTGTTTACAAATATATTATTTTTATCACATTTCTTTTATAAAAATATTACAATTAAAACATTGTGCATATCTAGTCAACAAGTGCACTAGATAAACTATGCTTTCCTAGCTCTGTCTTATAGGTGGGTCTTGTCAGAACTTTAAAAGTGACTAATTTTATTATTATTTTAACGTCAGCAAGCAATGCATTCCAATCATTTATTGCACTGTAAAAGAAGGTTACATTCTCTTTCCCATAGTATTTAATTCTTTTTTATGCTTTAAATATAAAAAAGTAAATCATATAATCAAATTCCTTATTGTAAGTTCTTATATATATTTTTACTGCCAGTACTCCTTATAAATTACTCGACTAAAACAATATGTATCACCAACATAACCTACTCATGATATTTGTTCAGCCCAAGACATCAACGTATCGTTTGCATGTTTTGAAATATTTACAACCTCATTTGAAACAACGTTTGGGTTTTATTTTAGAGGATAATTTTTTAATGAATAGAAGTATCAACTTACGTATTAAGGTGTATTGTTATATATTTTAATTATTATTGTTATACATTTTAATTATAATATATTCTTTGTTGTTGTTTGTTTTCTGTTTCGTACGTACGTGCGCACGTCGTGTGTGTCTGTTTAGTCTTATTTGCTCTACTTTTTGTCATTGAAGTGATGTTTACCGGTGGTTCTACTCAGTCTGACTCAGTGTGAGGTCTTCCTCCACCAGTAAAACTGGATATGCCATGTATAACCTGACTCAGTCTGAGGTCTTCCTCCACCAGTAAAACTGGATATGCCATGTATAACATAGCTGTGTGTATAAGATATCTGTAATCAATCATGTAAATGGTGCGTGCAGTTAACCATCAAGGGATAAAACTTATTAAGATTTATTTTACAAAAAAATAAATTTGCTTTTAAATTACAGCTAGCAAAGTAGTGTTGAAGCACACCGGCACCGGGATATGTTAAGGAAGACCTCGCTGTATTTCTCTGCGTTGCGAAATAGGCACACCCTATTGAATAATGTTCTTGACGCTGGTTTCAATATATTGGAGTTTACTCTTTCAAAACACTTAACAATAGATATAGTAGTTATACGCAATATCCAATGGATTATAATTTATAAAGACGTAACAATGTGTGATCTCATATGAGTCAGATAAAAATGCTGGAAAAACTATTTTGTGATAAAAGCACATAGTTTTCAGGATGTTGAATCAAACTATTGAACACGAATTTCGCTGCTGGGAATCAACTCCATCGTATACAATGAATTCGGTTTTCCTTATTTCTTTGACCACAATAGCTTGTGATGCCTTTTGTCATTGACTTCGATGGCTTGTGTTGTCATCTTTCTTTGATCCCGATGGCTTGTTTAGCCTTTTTTCTTTAATTACGATGGCTTGTGTTGCCTTTTGTCATTAACTAGATGGCTTGTGTTGCTTTTTTTCTTTGACTACGATGGCTTGTGTTGCCTTTTTTTTCTTTGACCACAATGGCTTGTGATGCCTTTTGTCATTGACTACGATGGCTTGTATTGTCTTTTTTCTTTGATCACGATGACTTGTGTTGCCTTTTTTTTCTTTGACTACGATGACTTGTTTTGTCTTTTTTCTTTGATACTATGACTTGTGTTGCCTTTTGTCTTTGAATACGATGGCTTGTGATGCCTTTTTTCTTTGATCACGATGACTTGTGTTGCCTTTTTTCTTTGATCACGATGGCTTGTGTTGCCTTTTTTCTTTGATCACGATGGCTTGTGTTGCCTTTTTTCTTTTATCACGATGACTTGTGTTGTATTTTTTCTTTGATCACGATTAATTGTGTTGTATTTTTTCTTTGATTACGATGACTTGTGATACCTTTTTTTTTTTTTGACAATGATGACTTGTGTTGTCTTTTTTCTTTGACTACGATGACTTGTGTTGCCTTTTTACCAGGACTACGCTGGCTTGTGTTGTCTTTTTTCTTTGACAACGATGGCTTGTTTTGTCTTTTTTCTTTGAACACAATGGCTTGTGATGCCTTTTATTTTTGACCACAATGGCTTGTGTTGCCTTTTGTCATTGACTACGATGGCTTGCGTTGCCTTTTGTTATTGATTACGATGACTTGTGTTGTATTTTTTTTTATTACGATGGCTTGTGTTGCCTTTTTTCTTTGACTACGATGGCTTGTGTTGCCTTTTGTCATTGACTACGATGGCTTGTGTTGCCTTTTTTCTTTGACTACGATGGCTTGTGTTGCCTTTTGTCATTGACTACGATGGCTTGTGTTGCCGTTTTTCTTTGACTACGATGGCTTGTGTTGCCTTTTTTGTTTGACCACAATGGCTTGTGATGACTTTTGTCATTGACTTCGATGGCTTGTGTTGTGTTTTTTTCTTTGGTCACGATGGCTTGTGTTGCCTTTTTTCTTTCATAACGATGGCTTGTTTTGCCTTTTGTCATTGACTATATGGCTTATGTTGCCTTTTTTCTTTGACTACGATGGCTTGTGTTGCCTTTTTTCTTTGACCACACTGGCTTGTGTTGCCTTTTTTCTTTGACCACAATGGCTTGTAATGCCTTTTGTCATTGACTACGATGGCTTGTGTTTTTTTTCTTTGATCATGATGACTTGTGTTGCCTTTTTTTTTCTTTGACTATGATGACTTTTGTTGTCCTTTTTCTTTAACTACGATGGCTTGTGATACCTTTATTCTTTGATCACGATGACTTGTGTTGCTTTTTTTTTCATCACGATGACTTGTGTTGCCTTTTTCTTTGATCAAGATGGCTTGTATTTCCTTTTTTTCTTTGATCACGATGACTTGTGTTGCCTTTTTTCTTTGATCACAATGGCTTGTGTTGTATTTTTTTTATTACGATGGCTTGTGTTGCCTTTTTTTTCTTTGACTACGATGGCTTGTGTTGCCATTTGTCATTGACTACGATGTCTTGTGTTGCCTTTTTTCTTTGACTACGATGGCTTGTGTTGCCTTTTGTCATTGACTACGATGGCTTGTGTTGCCGTTTTTCTTTGAATACGATGGCTCGTGTTGCCTTTTTTCTTTGACCACAATGGCTTGTGATGACTTTTGTCATTGACTTCGATGGCTTGTGTTGTGTTTTTTTCTTTGGTCACGATGGCTTGTATTGCCTTTTTTCTTTCATAACGATGGCTTGTTTTGCCTTTTGTCATTGACTAGATGGCTTATTTTGCCTTTTTTCTTTGACTACGATGGCTTGTGTTGCCTTTTTTTCTTTGACCACAATGGCTTGTGATGCCTTTTGTCATTGACTACGATGGCTTGTGTTTTTTTTTCTTTGATCATGATGACTTGTGTTGCCTTTTTTTCTTTGACTACGATGGCTTGTGATGCCTTTTTTCTTTGATCACGATGACTTGTGTTGCCTTTTTTCTTTGATCACGATGACTTGTGTTGCCTTTTTCTTTGATCACGATGGCTTGTATTGCCTTTTTTTTCTTTGATCACGATGACTTGTGTTGCCTTTTTTCTTTGATTACGATGACTTGTGTTGCCTTTTTTCTTTGATCACGATGGCTTGTGTTGTCATTTTTCTTTGACTACGATGACTTGTGTTGCCTTTTTTCTTTGACCACACGGGCTTGTGATGCCTTTTTTTCTTTGACTACGATGGCTTGTGTTGCCTTTTGTCATTGACTCTTCATTATATCGTATTTCTCTTTTTCGGATTATGCTGTCCTGTTGTTTACCGTTACTGGCTTCTCTGCAATACGTTTTAGTGCACGAGAGATATTATCGGATTATTATGACAGAGTCTTCTGTGTCAGACTTAGACTGTATAATTTCATTATTTCATTATAAAATGCATTAAATCAAATTAAAAACAACAATGATGAGGAGAAATGCTGTATTCACTATGTCTGTAATTGCTAGTACGATTATTCCTGATGAGGATGTTTCGTAATTTAAGCTGCCATTTAACTTTGTTATTTTCAATCTAAGAATGAGAAACTTTATTTTGATACATTTACATTTAAAAAATCCATACACACAACCATTTTATCCAGTAAGGTATTTTACATACATGGGATAGATGTAGTATTTTGTAAAGTTTCATTTGCTCAACTGATATGAATGCTCGAGCAAATTGTTCTAAAGTCCTATTATATACTTTTATATGTTTTTTTTTATTCGTTTGCCTATCAATAATCGTTATAATGGCATGTTAATGCATACATTATTTTGTGCATAATGTATTTCATAACATGAATATGATTGGCAGGAAGCACTCGTAAAAGCCGTCCAGAAGTGGTTCCTCTACTGACCTCTGTTGTAACTTTTGTATATATGTAGTGTGCTTATTATTATTAAGACTGTTATCATTGCTTTCGTTTATGCTTTTCTGATGGGTTTCTATTTCCTTCCTATTGGACATGTGATTCTTTTTTTAAATAAAAATATATAAAAATATGTGTAAGTTATGGTGAAACTAATGTTTGTTTTAATGTTTGTTTGAAAGCAGACAATTTATTGGTACGAATCGGGTCAGCCATTGTCTTCCTGCTGAATATCGTAATTCCAAGCGGGGCGGTAGTGTAATGAATAAACTGTTTGTCGTGCATGCAAGAGGTTGCAGGTTGTCCGCTCGATCCGATACCTTTCATAAACACATCATTCAGTACTGTTTTTACGCAGGGAGTGGACTCGACAGCGGATTAGGTAAGCTCTGAGCTTTCATCGCAATCGAGCTAAAATTAATTAGTATACACTAATTTGTTATCATATTATTTCTGTCTTTAATTCTAGGCCAACGTAGAATGGAAGCGAAAATTAAAAAAAAATAGTCGAACTCTTGGTAGTGAAGAAGATCACAGACGACAAATTTGTTTAGTCTTTGACAGAATGTCGTTGACGAATCAACAATTGTTGGCTATACTCGAGGCATAGTACCACCATTGGAAAAAGAAAGTGCTTCCGTGGGATAGACGCGTAATTGCGTTTATAAATAATCCTTATTTCTTTTTCCATAAAAATGCGTTTTCCTTATGTTAATGATCATTTTTTATTTGAAAAGCATTATTGATGTATTTTGAACATTTTGAAGCAGTGTCATGTTTGAATTGTGAACTTAGAAAAGAAATTGATATTTGGAAATTGGGATATGATTTCATGATTTCTAAAGTCTTATTTTGCTTTGTCAACAGTGTACATAAAATCTCTTATATAACACATGACCCCTACTTTTCTCATCATATTTTGGTAGGGCAGAGGTTGACAAACAGTAAAATGTAAGTTTCACTTATTGCATTTGGATCTGTCTATGAATGACAAGCTTCAATCTTTTAATATTTACTATAGAATAAAGAACAAACAATCACTGGTGAGCTTGTAGCATGGATCCCATTTCAAGTTAACCCAACCATAGCACTTTAGAAAACTAACTAAAACTGTCACTCATCCTCCTAGGAAAGTGTTAATAGTATTTATTTTATAAAAGAGATTTATGTTTAAAGTATTAAAACGTTAAAATCGTGACATGGTCCTTAGATACAGATCTGGTTTATACTACCATTAGTCACTACATGGACATTTTTCTATATGACTGAAAAATTGTTGAAAGCGACGCTAAACACCATACAACATCTATGGAAGGATCAGTGTACGGCGCGTTGCAGGAGGACGCATGTATACATTTAATTATCCATTTAGAAACAATTTACCGCCCATATGGGTCTGCCACCTTTGGTTGTCAGGTTATTGGTGTTAATTCCATTTTATGGCAACTAATTACTTCAGGACGTCAGTTTCTCTTCTTTGTCTATCCGTTCAATATTCGTAACTGAAATTGACATAAATATCTTACCACGTGATGTGCATTTTTAATCTAAGACGTGACTTACTGTTTTGCTAAAAAACGAAAATACACAAACAGCAAAAAAAAAAATAAAAAAATTCGAATTTCATTACCTGTATATTAAATGGAAGTAAGAATATATTTACCAGATAATGTATGGTTACAAGTAATCGTGTTAATTAAATTGCCTGCCATTTATTCTTTTAATTTACGAGAAAAAAAGAATATTACCGTCCAACATTACCATTTTTATGATTTATGTTAAAGACACTCACTTTGTTGGGGTCGAATAAAGGCACGTGGATGGGCTTACAAACAATCTGAATATTTATCTGCATTAGGACTTGTACCGTTTTGGCCTGAGCTAATGTCCTCAACGTATTGTTTTGTCGCATCGATTTTACTTTTTGTTATCATTGTATTGTTTTTTATATGAATGAGTACATTGTATATCATATTCCGATATAATCACTCTGTTGAAAAGTGCCACTATCATTCTATCGTTTATAAACATGGTACCTTTTCATACTTCTAGTGTAAATATGTCTGAGTTCAATTAATTATCATATCAGTAATAAATATGGCCAAACTAGTTTATTGATATTGTTCTATTGGCGACATATCAGGGATAAATATGGCCAATCCAGTACATTGATATTGTTTTATTGGCGAACGACATATCAGGGATAAATATGGCCAATCCAGGACATTGATATTGTTCTATTGGCGAACGATATATCAGGGATAAATATGACTAATCTGGTACATTGATATTGTTCGATTGGCGAGCGACATATCAGGGATAAATATGACCAATCTGGTACATTGATATTGTTCTATTGGCGAGCGACATATCAGAGGAAAAATACGACCAATCTGGTACATTGATATTGTTTATTGGCGACATATCGGGTATAAATATGGCCAATCTAGTACATTGCTATTGTTCTATCGGCGAACGACATATGAGTGATAAATATGGCCAATCTAGTACATTAAAATAGTTCTATTGGCGAACAACATATTAGAAATAAATATGGCCAATCTAGTACATTGATATTTTTCTATTGGCGAGCGACATATCAGGGATAAATATGACCAATCTAGTATATTGATATTGCTCTTTTGGTGACTTATCAGGGATAAATATGGCCAATCTAGAACATTGATATTGTTCTTTTGGCGACATATCAGGGACATATATGGCCAATCTAGTACATTGCTATTGTTCTATTGGTGACATATCAGGAATAAATATGGCCAATCTAGTACATTGTTATTGTTCTATTGGCGACATATCAGAAATAAACATGACCAATCTAGTACATAGCTATTGTTCTATTGATGACATATCTGGGTAAATATGGCCAATCTAGAACATTGCTATTCTTCCATTGACGACATATCAGAGATAGATATAGTCAATCTAGTACATGTATATTGATATTGTTCTATTGGCGACATATCAGGGATAAATATGGCTAATCTAGTACATTGCTAGTGTTCTATTGACTACATATCAGCGATAAATATGGCCAATCAAGTATACTGATATTGTTCTATTGGCTACATATTAGGGATAGAGATGGCCAACCAAAACATTTTTTATTGTTCTATTGGTGACATAACAGGGATAAATATGAACAATCTAGTACATTGCTATTGTTCTATTGGCGACATATCAGGGATAAATAGGCCATTTAAGTACGTTGATATTGTTCTATTGGCGACATATCAGGGATAGATATGGACAATCTAGTACATTGCTGTTGTTCTATTGGCAACATATCAGGGATAAATAGGCTAATTAAGTACGTTGATATTGTTCTATTGGCGACATATCAGGGATACATATGGTAAATCTAGTACATTGCTATTATATCATTGACTACCTATCAGGGATAAATATGGCCAATCTAACACATTCACATTAATATTGTTCTTTTGGCGACATATCAGGGATACTGATGGCTAATTTAGTACATTGCTATTGTTGTATTGACTACACATCAGGGATAAATATGGCCAATCTAGAACATTGATATTGTTCTATTGCCGACATATCAGGGATAAAGATGGCCAATCTAGTACATTAATGGTGTTCTATTGGCGACATGGCAGGGATAAAGATGTCCAACCAAGTACATCAACTGAGTAAACACACCACAAAAATATAGCTACGTCATGCATTAGTTGAAAAGTGAACGAATATTCCATAGGTCAATAACTTGAACAGTTTACCGTGTGACGAAGGTACAAGACACTGATGGCTGCTTGTAGCGGTCACGATATTGTGATTGTGATTTGTTTTATTTACATCGTAACTTTGAAAATTTAATGTACACGAACAACCCATATGATTGTGATGGACTTCGATGCAGTCACATTTGGTTATTACGTGACGGGTTGTGCTAAGTCAAGAAAAGATAATGAAAGGATAGACAGTAAAGAATAGGTTGGATAGTTTAAAAATAGAAATATGAATAAACCAATGTTCAAAAGAAAACATTTATTTGTGGGAATATGATCATTAAATAACATTCATTGACGAAATACTTGTTTTTGGTCCTTTGTGCAAATAAAACTTTAAAAAAATGTTTGCTGTGCTCCTACCTTCTCAGTCAAAATTGCAGCTACCCAAACATTTTTATTGACATTATTATATTCCCAATATTTATCCACCAAGTTACCAACATATGCTCAAATAACCCATTATGCACCAACAAACACTAATGATTAATATGTGTAGTCATTAAACACCAACAAACACTAATGATAAATATGTGTAGTCCTTTAACACCAACAAACATCAATGATTAATATGTGTAGTCATTAGACATCAACATACACTAATGATTAATATGTGTAGTCCTTAAACACCAACAAACACTAATGATAAATATGTGTGGTCTTCAAAAACCGACATACACTATTGATTTTTTGTGTGTAGTTATTAGACACCAACAAACACTAATGATTAATATGTGTAGTCATTAAACACCAACAAACATCAATGATTAATATGTGTAGTCCTTAAACACCAACAAACACTAATGATTAATATGTGTAGTCCTTAAACACCAACAAACATCAATGATTAATATGTGTAGTCATTAAACACCAACAAACACTACTGATTAATATGTTTATTCCTTAAACACCAACAAACACTTATGATTAATATGTGTAGTCCTAAAACACCAACAAACATCAATGATTAATATGTGTAGTCCTTAAACACCAACAAACACTAATGATTAATATGTGTAGTCATTAAACACCAACAAACATCAATGATTAATATGTGTAGTCCTTAAACACCAACAAACACTTATGATTAATATGTGTAGTCCTTAAACACCAACAAACATCAATGATTAATATGTCTAGTCCTTAAACACCAACAAACATCAATGATTAATATGTGTAGTCATTAAACACCAACAAACACTAATGATTAATATGTGTAGTCCTTAAACACCAACAAACACTTATGATTAATATGTGTAGTCCTTAAACACCAACAAACATCAATGATTAAAATGTGTAGTCCTTAAACACCAAAACACACTAATGATTAATATGTGTATTCCTTAAACACCAACAAACACTAATGATTAATATGTGTAGTCCTTAAACACCAACAAACTCTTATGATTAATATGTGTAGTCCTTAAACACCAACAAACACTTATGATTAATATGTGTAGTCCTTAAACACCAACAAACACTAATGATTAATATGTGTAGTCCTTAAACACCAACAAACACTAATGATTAATATGTGTAGTCCTTAAACACCAACAAACACTAATGATTAATATGTGTAGTCCTTAAACACCAACAAACACTTATGATTAATATGTGTAGTCCTTAAACACCAACAAACACTAATGATTAATATGTGAAGTGAGTAAAAAGGTATATCATTCAATCTCTCTCTTATAATGTATTCCTGTAACACTTTTGGCACCAAATTTCTCACAATTCTCTCAGCGCACAATATTTTTTGACTGAGTAAAGATCACATATGTATACTTTGAAGATTTGTTCTTGTAACTAGAAAATATATAAATGTGTACGTTTTAAAATGTTATGAGTGTAAATTAGTTCCTGTTATATTATACAATCGTTTTGTTATTATAGCTGTGTAAGTGCGGTGCGTATAAGATATTGGGAAACAGTTCTGTAAATAGTGCGTGCAGTTAGCCATAAAGGTTGAACAGAATAAAACTTATTAAACTTATTCTAAAGCAATTTAAATTTGTTTCTAAATTACAGCTTGCAAATTACTTTTGTCACTAATAAAATGAATTTAGATGCATTACATGGCTGTCTCGAGGCCTACCGTGTTGGACTATGATAGGGAAGACCATTGCATTATCTCTGTGCATTATGCAGTAAAAACATCTCAAATGAATATTGTTCTTGATGCTAATTTCAATGTATGTAAGTTTACTTTTTTTTCAGAACATTAAACAACGCATATAGTAGTTGGGTGTAATATTCAATGAAATATCATTTATAAAGACTTAGAATATGTAATTTTTAATATAACGGACAATAACCTATAAAACGCTATTTTGGGGCAAAATAATATTAGTTTTCAAGATGATATTGAACCGGAATATTGAACAATTCCGAATTTCGCTGTTAAGAACCAACCTAGAACTGAACGGTATACCATAAATTCTTGTTTGAAACCAATCTAAGACGGGTAAAATGAACTTTGGACAACAATCTAGAACTGAACCGTACACAATGAATCCGGAATCCAATCTAGAATTGAACCGTACGGACACATCAGAGTTATCAGAATATATTATGTTTAATAGTCGTAGAAATCAACCAAACGGATATTGAAGATGTGCACACCAAGAAGGATAACTTTCACCTTGCATTCTTTACAAATAGTTGCTATGAATGCAATCTTACCAAGAAATTGGTAAATTGAAGTCATTTCATTTGATATAATATACTTTTCAAATCGGTAATTTATTCCGGACATTCCGGTGCGTACCAAATGTTTCTGTTTTGTGGTTGACTCATTTACAGATGATAACTACGTTTTCATTCTTAATTGTCCGACGATTGGAAGGACTGGGAAATCAATTATGATGAGTTCCTCATAAAGTCTAAAACGTGAGACACTGGATACTTGTCTTCATCTACGTCTTGTCGTGTCCTTAATTATTAATATCTCTCTGCACTGGCTTCGGCAAATTCATCGATTACATCTGTGTAAAGCATCACATATTTTTCTGTTTTATATATTTACACTAGAGTATTAGTGTTTGATTTGAAAACTTTTATTTACACATGTCTTGTTTACAGATGAGATGACAGGGTAAAGAACGAGACTGGGTGTATCTGTAAACTGGTTTAAGATCCCAGTGACCGTTTAACTACTGAAAGTTCCAAGACTGTATACATGTATTGCGCTTATGATACTATTCTGTGTACTATGTTTTAACGATATTAAGAGTAAATGGCAATTTATAAGTAAAACGTGAGCACCAACACAAAGAGCTTCATACATACATTAATTTTATAAACCGTAAAGCAAAGTGTAATGCTAACACACACACACGCACGCACGCACGCACGCAGAGAATCATAATACTGGTGTTTAAAACAGAGCCATAGATATTTTTCTTTTGACCTTTAAACCTATGTCATGTTTTCATTTGTTATTTTGTTTGTCCCTGACATCGTTAAATTCAGTAACTAGATGTCGAAGTGCCAAACCCACAATGCCAAATACTTGGGTATCGTTGATTTCGTTTACGATTAAAATGAATGTTTGCATTAATGACGCATCTTATTTCTCTTATTGCTATATACATCTAATAAAAGGATCAGTGTATCAGGTTTTTCTGAAAATGGAAAATGGACAAAAATCATTTTTCGCGATCATACTTGGATATTCTCACGGAGACATTATTGTTTTAATGATATGTATCCTGACTTGGCTCACGCGACCAGGATACACAGCTATATTATCGCTGTATAAAATAGCAATGCATTTTTGGACGTATCAACTGAGTCACGTGACTTGAATTCGATTTTCATTTTATTACATATTGTTAGTAAAAATAACCACCCGAATGACGAAGTGAAGGTCGCCATGTAATGTGTGCAGTTTTAGAGTTATTATATTATTTTAAGTCTACCACTCCGATAAAAACATATTTTTGTCACGTTTTCGGGATTGAAATTCCCATAGCATTTTTTTTTGTTATAAATGATAATAAGATGCCTTATATTCATTTTAATTTATTTATATTTTGAGACCTAAGTAACGGAACATACTGCATTTAATCTCATATATCGCGAGGCAATATTTGCGTCATTATTTTAACCTTCTAAACAACAGCCAAATCAAGTAACTACAAAACAAAATGTGCTTCCATACTTCTGTCATATTGTTTTTATATACTCTAGGAAATGATTCCAGAACATTATTGTGTTGAGCGTTTCAATGAGACAATTAATATGCCATATCTACAATGGGAAAATAAATAGTTTTATTCCATTTGCTTTAAACAAAATCAACAGCCTAGGTTACCTTTAAAGACATTATTAATTAAAATTAATGATGCCATTTCTATAGACAAATAATACATATATGAACATTTAATATGTACTGAAAATATTGTATCTTTACTTTTAACCGATATCAACATTTCGTACAATCACCGATTTTCAATGTCGAGCGCCCGTCTTTTATGTCATGAGGCTATGTACTGGTATACCGAGCACCTTTCATTATGTCTTGAGGCTATGTACCGGTATATCGAGCAATGTCATTATGTCATGAGGCTATGTACTGGTATATCGAGCAATGTCATTATGTCATGAGGCTATGTACCGGTATATCGAGCAATGTCATTATGTCATGAGGCTATGTACCGGTATATCGAGCACCTGTAATTATGTCATGAGGCTATGTACAGGTATATCGGGCACCTGTCATTATGTCTTGAGGCTATGTACCGGTATATCGGGCACCTGTAATTATGTCATGAGGCTATGTACCGGTATATCGAGCACCTGTTATTATGTTATGAGGCTATGTACAGGTATATCGAGCAATGCCATTATGTCATGAGGCTATGTACAGGTATATCGAGCACCTGTCATTATGTCATGAGGCTATGTACCGGTATATCGAGCACCTGTATTTATGTCATGAGGCTATGAACCGGTATATCGAGCACCTGTCATTATGTCATGAGGCTATGTACTGCTATATCGAGGACCTGTCATTATGTCACGAGGCTATGAACCGGTATATCGCATGCACTACGGGATCGGCACAAGTTCCTACCTTACCTGTAAACTATCCGAACATTGCACTGAAATTAAGGACCGATACAGAAGAGGATAACTTTCTTGTAATTACACATTTGTTGCTTAAAGAAAATATAATTTATATTGTATTTCTTGGATACGAGAAAGAAAATATCTTGAGACAGCATATTGTACGTGTATTCATATAACTGCCAGTATTTAATGGTTGGTTTGTACCATCAGTAAGATATTGTTAAGTAAATATCAAATAACTCATTTAATTATTCTTTGATTGCACGGTACACTGTAACAACTTATAGGAAATGGTTTGAACTGGGTAAAACGACAGTTTTACTACACTTGGCATTGGTAACAGATCCATTAAGAATGCGTTAAATAGTCTTTTAAATACGCTGTCAAATCCATAGACAATAAAATTGATCTCACGAACGCAAACAAAGATTAAACTGTCATGTGTTGTTACTATTGGGCATAATTAGCTTAACGATATATATCTGAAAGCTTGTGATGACGTCGAGAATGTTGTAGATGAATATAGTTGTGTGGAAGGTTTGTACCTAAGCCTTCGTCTGAAAGTTGATATACATTAGCTAAACAGTAGAAAAAAAGTTAGTCGATGTATTAATTAGGTGTAATTCAATGACCGACTGTTGGTTTTGACTACTATCTATAAATGGAAATGTATTTGGTAAAGAGGTGATGTGCCCAAATGCGTATTACGTGTATAACCACAATTCTTTTTTATTATTTATAGTTATTTTAGTTGAATGACGTCATTGTTAAAATACGAACTAGTAGAATGGTCTGTGTGTATTTGTTCCATGGTTTCTTTGACAACGCTGACTTATATACCCTTGTTTTTCTCTGACTATTTATGTTACCATGTGATCTCATACTATGACATGAGTTATCTTTATATTCCTGCTACGATGGCTATTGTTGCCGATTTTCTTTGACTACGACGACTTGTGTAACTGTTTTGCTCCGGCTACGGCGAATTGTGTTGCCTTTTTGTTAACTACGATGGCTTGTCTGGCCTTTTTTATTTTACCATGATATATTGTGTTACCTCTTTTTACTACGACAGCTTGTGTTGGTTAAGTTCTTTGACTACGACAGCTTGTGTTGGCTAATTTCTTTGACTACGACAGCTTGTGTTGGCTAATTTCTTTGACTACGACAGCTTGTATTGCCTTTTTTCTTTGACTACAATGGTTAGTGTTGTCTTTTTTCTTTGACCACGACTGTTTGTGTACGATGGCTTGTGTTGCCGTTTTCTTGACTACGATGGATTGTATTGTTTTTTTTCTTTGACTACAAGGGCTTGGGATATTATCGGATTATTGCGATAGAGTCTACCGTGTCAGACTCAGACTGTATAATTTCATTATTTCATTACCAAATGCCATAAAATCAAATCGAATACAACAATGATGAGGGGGAATGCTGTCTTCTATAGGGTTATAACTTGCTCACGACGGTGTTCATATGATTTGTGTAGTCATTTAACTTTGTTATTTTCGGTCTAAGTATGGGAAACTCAGTTTTATTATGACATATATATATAAAAAACATACACATCGTCGTTTGTTTTATCCATTAAGGTATTATGCAACTAACAAGGGATACATGTATTAGATGTATATTTCCATTTGCTTAATGGAATAATTGTACGAAAGTACATGTACTATTATGTTATTTTCTTGTCTCTCATAAATCGTTAAAATGGCATGTTAATGTAAAAGACATTTGTGCATACCATGCTTATGATAGGTTGGAAGCACCGTGAACCATGTTAAATAACTACGTACGTGCGTGCGTGCCTGCCTGCGTGCGTGCGTGTGTGTGGTAGTAATGGTCGACGTGTTAGTAAAGGTTAAATCAATATTCGTTTGAAAGCAGGCCATTTCTTGGTACGAATGGGTCGGCCATTATCTTCGTTCTGGATATCGTAATTCATTATAGATTCCTGACATTTTGCTTCTTGTGATGAGGTCTGGAGATGTAATGTTGGAAATTATAAATTAGTGTCTAGGAAATTATCAATTTAATTGATCGCATGGCGTATTAGGTTCGTCGGTCTATATCATTGTGTGATTCATATTATATAATTTATATCATTATTCCAGGCAAATGTAGATTGGAAGCGAAATAAATAATTGCACGACGCCTTGATATTGAAGAAAATAGTAGACGAAAGTTTGTCTTGATTTGACAGAATGATGAATTGACATTTGATGGCTGCACTTGAAACTCAATTCATGTTTACTCAATATAGCACATTTGCAAACAGATTTAATTTGAGCCATCCATATTGGTAAAGTGTTAGAATATTAATTACAAATAAACGTTAGATTTATTTTTAAGTGTTAAAAAATCTACATGATAGGAGAGTTGTTTAAAGCTTTGCAGTTTTTTGCCAGTAAATTGTTCTCTTGAATATACAGTAGAACCTCGATGGCTCAAACCCGACGGGGCTGGACAAAATAATTTGAGTTAAGAATTGTTCATCATAGTATATAGTCACGTGATACATAAGCCATGGCGGTGTTTACGTGAGCTGATAAAGTTTAATCATATATTGCAATAAAACGGAGTGTTTAGACAGTATTTCAACTGTCAAAGACATCGGATATATTGTTTGATAGTTTGGACATATATTTATTAAATTATGGATAATTTAAGCATGCTTTCGGACTCTCAAGTTAGTGACCACGCCCAAGTTAAAAATCAATATGGCGCTCGCTCGTTTTCTTCAGGGAGAGAAGTTTATTTGGGGACCGAAGACCACAACAATCGGAGTGGATAAAACAAAAATATAACAAATACAATTGATTCAACGCATATAACTGGGTTACAGCAGGTGAATGGTATGTGACGTGTATATATAGATAACCTAGATGACAAAGTAGCTCTATTATCAGAAGGGGTAACATTAAGGGGTAAAACCCTTACGTTATTACCAACCAACCCATTAAGGTTCGATGGCGAGAATACCACACGCATTAGAGTGAAAGACATTCCTCTGTCAGTAGATGATGGCCAGATATCCAGAAAATTTATTTTAGATGGCCTGGAAGTTATATCTATTAATAGAAAAAAACTTCGTGTCAATGGAAAACTGATAAATTGTGAAACGGGTGATCGACTTGTTATTCTAAAGTCAACATCCCTTAAAGAACCTCTTGGAAGATTTATCAACTTCGGTAGATTTAAAGGTACGGTTTTCCACCAAGGCCAGTTAAATAAACCAAAAACTGATAAATGTACAAAATGTTTGGAAGAGAAACATAGACTCTCGAGTTGCACAAATGATTGGAAATACACATTGTGTTTTGAATCGGGACATAAAAAGGGCAACTGTGATGTAAACAATTCCCCTTTGGATACCCCTGACGCCGATGACGGTAAAAAACCCAACTCAGAATGTGTACCTTTGCAGGCGACACAACAAAGTAACACGGATAGCACGAGGTCTGATCGGTATGGTAAACCGGTTTTGGCAGAACGAGTCTCAGGTGTGCGACAGCCTTCGCGTAACCGTAACAAACCGTCCAATCAGATGATAGGCAGCAGAACATACACAAATACATGTCAAGCAATACGGAGACACCAAACAAAGGCAAACCGCCGGTAACTGATAGATCACCTCCTACACCTGTGGAAAAACTGCATGTGGAATCAAAGAACCCGAAATGATCAATTTGAAAATGTAAATGTAAGTTTTTTGTTAGAAGTATTTTGGAAACAAAATTGCAATGAACAATGGACCACGGCAATCGACAACCGATCTAATCAAATATTAAACTTTAGGACATGCTTTCAGAGGGTGTCAAAAACGATATGCTTCAGAAACAGAGTCAGCCAACAGACTATAATATTCGATATTAAATATTATTATTTTATGCACGCTTAAATTCATGAAATTACCAATATTAATAAAGGGTGCAATTATTTTTGCTAGCTTTCATGCAATACTATTATTACTAATAGTTTTTTTATATACGTGTGTGTGTGTGTGTGTGTGTGTGTGTGTGTGTCATACATACATACATACATACATACAGCAGTTCTATAACTCGTGAATTAATTTTATAATATATATATATATATATAAGTCATGTCTAGCTTACATTGTATCGTAATACTACTATTACTCAATAAAATTATTTATAAAATGATTTTATAATATATATGTATACAGTCCATTCAGCTCTATTATTCATAAAATAATTATACAATATATATGTAAGTCATGTCTAGGCAGTATTGCTTACGGTATATTGAAATACAACTATTTCTCAATAATTCTATTACTTATAAAACTATTTTACAATATTATCATGTATAGTATTGCTTGCATCATGTTGTTAAACTACTATTACCCAGTAGTTCTATAACTCATAAAATAATTTTACAATATATACAAGTAATGTCCAGACAGTATTGCTTACATCCTGTTGTAAAACTGCTATTGCTCAATAGTTCTATTACTTATAAAATAGTTTTACAATATACACGGATAATGTTCAGTCAGTATTACTTACATCATTTTGTAATGATACCATTGTTCTATTACTTTTAAGTACATATTTTTGAAAAAATGTATTTGTTGATATAACTCTTGTTGTATCATTTTTTTCATTTTTTTTTCAAATTATTCTGCAAAATACATGTAGATATAATCTATATTCCTCGATGAAGATATTCATAGTTACGCTGTTAATTTACATTATAAATATAAAACTACATAAATAATGATTAAAAAAAATAACAATAAAGATATATTGCATTTAATATCTATTAATGCACAAGGACTTCGCGACTTTAATAAAAGAGCCAGATTAAGAGAATGGATGAAAGAGCAAAAACAAACATAATCTTTTTACAAGAAACACACTTTACTCAGGAATTAGAAAATACACTTATAAATGAATGTATTGATCATAATATGTATAATATATATGGTACAAGCTCTAGTAAAGGATGTTCAATTTTAATTAAACACACATTATCTAACAAAATAGTTGATATCTATACAGACATAAATGGTAGATATATCTTTGTGCATGTAGAAATAGATAGAAATATATATAGCCTTATAAATATATATGCGCCAAACGATCCTCGTGAGCGAAACATAGTTTTTAAATCCATTGATAAATCAATGAACAAAAATGTTTTAGGAATTAAAATTCTAGGCGGAGACATGAATGATACATTATCCTCAGAAGATAGAATATCTAGACAAAATTATAATGAAAAGACGGTAACATGTTTAACAAAACTAATTAAAAATCACAAACTAATAGACATTTGGACAGATCTGAATAAAAATAAAACACAATTCACATGGAAAAGAAAAAATGGTTCAGAAAAAAAGTAGAATAGATTTTTGGTTAATTGATGAAAACATAAGACCAGCCACAGCTAATACAGACATCAGACCAGCGCAAATAAAACATACTGCTCATCTAGCAATCTCTCTAAAAATCATCAATACGACATCTAGAGGACCAGGATATTGGAAAATGAATAATTCTTTTCTAAAAGACAATAAATATATATATATCGAATTAATAAATACAACTATAGATAAATGTATATCTGAATTAAAACAATGCAATGCAAAAGATCAAACTATATGGGAATTATTAAGATAGAAATTAAAGAGATCAATAGGTTATGCTAAGCAGAAAGCAAAGAAGCGAAATACTAACTTAATAAAAAGAAAAGGAACTGAATTATATCATTGAAAAGGAAGATAGCAATAATGAAATTGAAGATGAGTTAAAAGAAAGAAAGATATTACTAGAAACAGAAACAGAAGAAATATATAACATTAGAGCAAAATGTGCACAAATCAGACCAAGAATAAACTATCTAGAAAATGGAGAAAAAAATACAAAATATTTTTTTGGCTTAGAAAATTCGCGACAAACCAGAAAAGTTATTCATTCACTAAATGTTGATGGTACCATAATAACAAATGTAACTGATATATTAAAAGAAGAAGTTTTACAAAGGACTTTATACATCAGAACATTTGAATAAAGATGTAATAGATACTTATTTAAATAATACAACTTTTGAAAAAAACACTTAATAACAATGAATCATCTATTTGTGATTGCTATTTAACTATGGATGAATGCGAATCCGCTGTTTTTGAAATGAAGAAAAACAAAAGTCCAGGGATTGATGGATTGACGGTTGAATTTTATCAGACATTTTGGAATGAAATAAAATGTATTTTTTTAGCTTCATTAAATGAAGGTTATGCAAATGGAGAATTATCCAGAAGCCAAGGACAAGGCGTTCTTTCATTACTTTTTAAAAAGGGCGACCCAGAAAACATAGAAAACTGGCGTCCAATAACATTATTAAATATTGATTATAAAATTGCCACACGAGTATTAGCTAAATGTTTAAAAAAAGTACTGCCAAAAATTATCAATATGGATAAACAAGGATATATAAAAAAACAGGTTTATTGGGTATGATATAAGACAAATTCAAGATATTATAGATTATAGAGAAAAACTCAATATAAATGGCACTATTTTATTTTTAGATTTTAGAAAAGCTTTTGACTCAGTCGAATGGGACATTTTATTCTTAACTTTAAATAAATTTGATTTCAATAATTCTTTCATAAATTGGATAAAAGCGTTATATAAAAACAGTCAGACATGCATAA
This sequence comes from Panopea generosa, assembly GCA_029582155.1. Classification (NCBI taxonomy): domain Eukaryota; kingdom Metazoa; phylum Mollusca; class Bivalvia; order Adapedonta; family Hiatellidae; genus Panopea; species Panopea generosa. The sequence goes on along the minus strand of CM055895.1, from coordinate 79,657,971 downwards.
CTAATAACGGATGGAAATCTGATTTTTTAAGCGCGAAAGAGGAATACGACAATGGTGTCCTATATCTGCTTTATTATTTATACTTGTAGCTGAAATCATGGCATAAAAATAAGACAGGACATAAGATTACAAGGTATCAAAGTGAAAGCGCATAACGCCATCAAATCAATAAAACTTACTCAACTTGCTGACGACACTACATCATTTTTAAATTCAAAAGAGGAATTTGTTATATCACTTACTATAATTGAAAACTTTGGAAAACATTCGGGGTTAAAACTAAATCGCAATAAAACTGATGGACTTTGGATAGGTAGGCTAAAAACATGTAAAGAAATAATCGGAATTATTAACTGGCCACAAAAACCAATTAAAGCACTTGGTATTCATTTTGGACACAATAAACACGAATGTAATATTCTTAACTGGGAATCAAAACTAGAAAAATGTGACTTAACAATAAAAACTGGCAAAAAAGAAAACTTACTTTTTTTTTTGGAAAAATTCAAATAATAAAACACTTTTTTTACCAACATTTGTTTATGCTGTTCAGCCATTAGTTGTACCTCAAAATATTTTAAATAGATTAAACAAATTGATTTTTAATTTTCTGTGGAGTGATAAACGTGAAAAAAAATTAAAAGAACAACATTGATTGGTGATAAGTTGAAAGGTGGAATAGAAATGTGTGATCCAGTTTCCTTGTTCAAATCACTCAAAATGAAATGGATTAGAGTTTTGACGAATGATGATGAAGCGAATTGGAAAATCTTGCCCAGATATTTTTTAGATACATTTGGAGAAAATAACTTAATTTTTAAATGAATATAGACAGTTTTAAAAACATTCCTGGTCACCAACCATTACCTGAATTTTATATTGATCATGTAAACTGTTGGATTCAAGTGAAAAAAACAACACTTAATAAACCGTGTAAAGACTTTCAATCTATCAGAAAACAAATAATTTAGGGAAACAAAGAACTAAAAACAAACGGTAAATGTTTAATATTCAACAATTGGATAAAATCTAAACTAATATTTATAAACGATATAATTAATAGAAATGGGGAGATAAATCAAAAGGGAATTTTAAATAAATTATTTGATAAATCCAATTGGATATCTCTATTAAGCACAGTTAAATTAGTAATACCAAAACGATGGAAATTATATTAAAATCGGAAGAAACAATCACTTGTAAAAACCGAACACAATTTTGATATTAATACTCAAGATGGAAAAGTAATTGACTTGAAAACATCAACTAATAAACAAATATACAACCATTTGTTCTTGATTATTGGAATATGCACTTAAATGCAATATTTAATTGGAAAAAAATGTATATAGCTTCATTCACACTTTATATGACAATAGGATTAAACAGTTTAAATATAAACTGATTTTTAGAATAGTTCCTTCCAAGGAAATGCAACATATGTGGAAAATAAGTCAAACTCCTTTTTGTAATGTATGTGGTGAAATAGAAACATACACAAATTTTTTCATTGATTGCCAAGAAGTAGAATCTCTTTGGACAAATATAACAGATATTTTTAAAAAATTGTGGCGTATCAACAGTAATGAAAACTTTGAAAAACATAGTTATTGGATACAAAATTAGCTACCCAGAATATAATAATATAAATACTATTTTAGCCCTTACAGGATTCTGTATTTATAAAGCATATTTCGTAAGTAATTACAGAAGCATGAGTGTTGATGTATTTGCATTATTTAAATACGAATATATCTTATTATTTCGATATTTAGAAAGGATAAAAAAATTACCAAACATGCGCATATTTAAATTGTTTAACAATTCATTAAAGGATTACTAACATACTTGAAATTATTCATGATATATTTATAGGTATATTAAATGAGTTGATTAAAAGTGTAAAATATGTAATGTTTTGTGAATATGTGATGTTTTATAATGTAAATTATGTTGTAAATATTGAATAAAAGTTTTATATATAAAAAAAAAGAATTGTTCATCATACCAGACATGTACAAACATCGAAATAGGAATCGGCTGCGACAAGATAAGTGGTTCGAGCTATTTGTGATATTTGCCAACAAATTTAAAAAAAAAAAGATTAGAAAAGTGTTAAACAAAAAACTGCTTTGAGCCCGGGGCCAATTTCGCTAGATACAGATCTGGGTTATCTTACCATAGACATATCTATATAAACGTGTATATAGTGCAAGGCGCATCACATGAAGACGCAATCAATACATTTAATTATCCGCTGTCATGTTCAATGCAGAGACAATTTACCGTCAATGTGCGTCTGTCACTTTTTGTCGCCAACTAATTGATGTTAATGTAATTCCATAGCGACTAATTAGTTCAGGATGTCAGCTTCAATTTTTATCTATCCGCTCAATATTCGTCACAGAAATCGACACACATCTTATAACGTGTGTTGCTTTTTTAATCTAAGCCATAACTAACAGTTTTTTTTTTCAAACAAAGAAAATAAATACAACAGTTTACGAAATAATTAACTTAAATATACCATGATACCATAAGCGGATATATTCCGACAATGTCGGACATGTATGCAGAAAATCGCCGTTTACTGTAGAAGTTGGTCACGGTATTCCTGCATAGATTGACAGTTTAAAGGCAATACGCCTTAAAAGTTCGCTATAAATATCTTATTTGAAATTCAAAATTAATATAAAGCATTTAATTATCATTTATTATATCATACGAATAATGCGAAAATAGTACAAAGCACATAAACGTTACCCAAATCTATATTTTTATCGCAGTGTAACATCGAAACTGTAGTCTGAAATGAAATGCGAGCCGACTTGTGAGTATGCAGTCTTACGTGTTATGAGGAGTAACGGTTAGTCAATAAAACGTGTTTGTGAGCCGCTTTAAATAGTCTAACATTATTGTCATAAAGGAGATGAACTATTTGTATATAGTATTAATATATAAAATCAAACTACTTGTAATATTAATATATAAAATTAAACTACCTGAAATATTAATATATAAAATCAAACTACTTGTAATATTAATATTTAAAATCAAACTACCTGAAATATTAATATATAAAATCAAACTACTTGTAATATTAATATATAAAATCAAACTACTTGAAGTATCAATATATAAAATAAAACTACCTGAAATATGAATATATAAAATCAAACTACTTGAAGTATCAATATATAAAATCAAACTACCTGAAATATGAATATATAAAATCAAACTACTTGAAGTATCAATATATAAAATCAAACTGCTTGAAGTATTAATATATAAAATCAAATTACCTGAAGTATTAATAAATATTACTAACACAAATTAGACGCCTTATGGAGACAATGAGAATCATATTCAATAATACTTTCATTGACAAACATTAAATACGTTATGAGAGTAAGGAATGCATGCTAAACTTTATTGTCAGCATTTTTTTCAGATACACTGCCTTTAAAGTTGACTTGTTCAAATTAGTTCTCTCGTTAAATAAATACGTTATTATTATTACTATTATTGTTATCATTATCCTTATCATTATTATTATTATTATTATTATTATTATTATTATTATTATTATTATTATTATTATTAAAGGAAGCCGATCAAAATTTAATATTAGCAAAAACACTTTCACTAATAAATAAGGCCTATATACTCACTTGTATAGCCATAAAGTTATCTGTTTAAACATGCCAAAATAATATTTTGAAACGGATTCCCTGACTTGGCAATCGAACCAAGGTTCGATTTCAATAGATATACAACGTATGTGTGATATGTCGAATGAGTCGCGTATTTCATTTTGATTTCAATTAGTCTTACTAGATTTCACTTTGAAATCATTGTGTTATAACGAGAGGCCGCTTACGCATCAATAGGAGCCGATTACGCCATCTGTGGGAACACATTGCCGTTATATTGTAGAATGTATTCTTAGTGAAAGAGACTGTATATCGAGTAAAAGTCGTCAAACTTGCAAGCGATTCATTTCAAGAATGTTGATTTTGTTTCAGTTTCATCATTGGAGTCGAATTAAAATATCGTTTTGGCGGATGTGAAACTGATCTAAATATCTATCTATTTTTAGACATTTATAACGATTGTTCTTATCCACATTTTTACAAAAGTATCAGATATATATATATTCTCCATTGTTGTTGCCGCGGTTGTGCTGCCATAAAAGAGTTGCTGTGTTTTAATATAGAATAGGAAGATATAAGAAATTAGATTTATCGGATCGTTCCTTTTTTCACTTATATTAACCATCGACTTGAGAGCCACAACAAGACTTTGATTGATGTATCTAACGATTTCTAACGAATCTAATGTTTCGGCTTCTGTTGCGCTCTGCTATAAACAACTAGACATAGACAAATACTAGAACAATGGAATGAACGGTGTAAGCTATTATATAGATTGAAACGTCCAATCTTTAATGAAAGTAGCTGCTTTCGGCAGGAATACAATTGCGCTGTGTTTTTTTATGACAATCACCAAGAACACGTTGTGGGGTAATTTATAGTGTGTTGGGATTTGTAATCCAACTGTTGACAACATATTTTAGTACATTATATGTTTTGGAAATATAGTTTTTATTCATTTAGAAAGCGAACGAATATTCGCATACGTGCAAGAAAAGTGTGACATAAATAAAAAGAAGTTTAATAAGAACACAGCGACCAACACAAAATAAGCATACTCCGAATATAGAATAGTCATAATAAAAACAACAACAATACATACAGCAGACCTGGCAACAGTGGTCACCATCTTGTATATAGTCATAATACAAATAACTACAATACGTACAGCAAACCTGGCAACACTGGTCACCATCTTGTATATAGTCATAATACAAATAACTACAATACGTACAGCAGACCTGGCAACAGTGGTCACCACCTTGTATATAGTCAAAATACAAATAACTACAATACATACAGCAGGTCTGGCAGCAGTGGTCACCACCTTGTATATAGTCATAATACAAATAACTACAATACATACAGCAGACCTGGCAACACTGGTCATCACCTTGTATATAGTCATAATACAAATAACTACAATACGTACAGCAGACCTGGCAACACTGGTCATCACCTTGTATATAGTCATAATACAAATAACTACAATACGTACAGCAGACCTGGCAACACTGGTCATCACCTTGTATATAGTCATAATACAAATAACTACAATACATACAGCAGACCTTGCAACAGTGGTCATCATCTTGTATATAGTCATAATAAAAATAGTTACAATACATACAGTAGACCTGGATACAGTGGTCACCACCTTGTATATAGTCATATACAAATAACTACAATACATACAGCAAGTCTGGAAACAGCGGTCACCACCTTGTATATAGTCATAACACAAATAACTACAATACATACAGCAGGCCTGGCAACAGTGGTCATCATCTTGTATATAGTCATAATACAAATAGTTACAATACATACAGCAGGCCTGGCAACACTGGTCACCACCTTATATATATAGTCATAATACAAATAACTACAATACATACAGCAGGCCTGGCAACAGTGGTCACCACCTTGAATATAGTCATAATACAATAACTACAATACATACAGCAGACCTTGCAACACTGGTCACCACATTGTATATAGTCATAATACAAATAGCTACAATACAAACAGCAGGCCTGGCAACACTGGTCATCACCTTGTATATAGTCATAATACAAAAACAACAATACATACAGCCGGCCTGGCAAGAGTTGCCACCACCTTGTATATAGTCATAATACAAATAACTACAATACATACAGCAGGCCTGGCAACACTGGTCACCACCTTGTATATAGTCATAATACAAAAACAACAATACATACAGCCGGCCTGGCAAGAGTTGCCACCACCTTGTATATAGTCATAATACAAATAACTACAATACGTACAGCAGGCCTGGCAACAGTGGCCACCACCTTGAATATAGTCATAATACAAATAACTACAATACATACAGCAAGCCTGGCAACAGTGGCCACCACCTTGTATATAGTCATAATACAAATAGCTACAATACGTACAGCAGACCAAGCAACACTGGTCACCATCTTGTATATAGTCATAATACAAAAACAACAATACATACAGCCGGCCTGGCAAGAGTTGCCACCACCTTGTATATAGTCATAATACAAATAACTACAATACGTACAGCAGGCCTGGCAACAGTGGCCACCACCTTGAATATAGTCATAATACAAATAACTACAATACATACAGCAAGCCTGGCAACAGTGGCCACCACCTTGTATATAGTCATAATACAAATAGCTACAATACGTACAGCAGACCAAGCAACACTGGTCACCATCTTGTATATAGTCATAATACAAAAACAACAATACATACAGCCGGCCTGGCAAGAGTTGCCACCACCTTGTATATAGTCATAATACAAATAACTACAATACAAACAGCAGGCCTGGCAACACTGGTCATCACCTTGTATATAGTCATAATACAAAAACAACAATACATACAGCCGGCCTGGCAACACTGGTCATCACCTTGTATATAGTCATAATACAAAAACAACAATACAAACAGCAGGCCTGGCAACACTGGTCATCACCTTGTATATAGTCATAATACAAAAACAACAATACATACAGCCGGCCTTGCAAGAGTTGCCACCACCTTGTATATAGTCATAATACAAATAACTACAATACAAACAGCAGGCCTGGCAACACTGGTCATCACCTTGTATATAGTCATAATACAAAAACAACAATACATACAGCCGGCCTGACAAGAGTTGCCACCACCTTGTATATAGTCATAATACAAATAACTACAATACGTACAGCAGGCCTGGCAACAGTGGCCACCACCTTGAATATAGTCATAATACAAATAACTACAATACATACAGCAAGCCTGGCAACAGTGGCCACCACCTTGTATATAGTCATAATACAATAACTACAATACATACAGCAGACCTGGCAACAGTGGTCACCATCTTGTATATAGTCATAATACAAATAACTACAATACATACAGCAGACCTGGCAACAGTGGTCACCACCTTGTATATAGTCATAATACAATAACTACAATACATACCGCAGACCTGGCAACACTGGTCACCACCTTGTATATAGTCATAATACAAATAACTACAATATATACAGCAGGCCTGGCAACAGTGGCCACCACCTTGTATATAGTCATAATACAAATAGCTACAATACATACAGCAAGCCTGGCAACAGCGGTCACCACCTTGTATATAGTCATAAAACAAAAATAACTACAATACATACAGCAGGCCTGGCAACAGTGGCCACCACCTTGTATATAGTCATAGTACAAATAACTACAATACATACAGCAGGCCTGGCAACAGTGGTCACCACCTTATATATAGTCATAATAGAAATAACAACAATACATACAGCAGACATGGCAACAGTGGTCACCACCTTGTATATAGTCATAATACAAATATCTACAATACATACAGCAGACCAAGCAACACTGGTCACCACATTGTATATAGTCATAATACAAATAACTACAATACATACAGCAGAACTGGCAACACTGGTCACCACCTTGTATATAGTCATAATACAAATAGCTACAATACACACAGCAGGCCTGGCAACACTGGTCGTCACCTTGTATATAGTCATAATACAATAACTACAATACATACAGCCGGCCTGGCAAGAGTTGCCACCACCTTGTATATAGTCATAATACAAATAACTACAATACATACAGCAGGCCTGGCAACAGTGGCCACCACTTTGTATATAGTCATAATACAAATAACTACAATACATACAGCAGACCTGGCAACACTGGTCACCACCTTGTATATAGTCATAACACAAATAACTACAATACATACAGCAGGCCTGGCAACAGTGGTCACCACCTTGTATAAAGTCATAATCCAAATAGCTACAATACGTACAGCAGACCTGGCAACAGTGGTCACCAACCACCTTGTATATAGTCATGATACAAATAGCTACAATACGTACAGCAGGCCTGGCAACAGTGGTCACCACCTTGTATATAGTCATAATACAAATAACTACAATACATACAGCAGACCTGGCAACACTGGTCACCATCTTGTATATAGTCATAATACAAATAGCTACAATACATACAGCAGGCCTGGAAACAGTGGTCACCACCTTGTATATAGTCATAATACAAATAGCTACAATACATACAGCAGGCCTGGCAACAGTGGTCACCACCTTGTATATAGTCATAATACAAATAGCTACAATACATACAGCAGGCCTGGCAACACTGGTCATCACCTTGTATATAGTCATAATACAAATAACTACAATACGTACAGCAGGCCTGGCAACAGTGGTCACCACCTTGTATATAGTCATAATACAAATAACTACAATACATACAGCAGGCCTGGCAACAGTGGCCACCACCTTGTATATAGTCATAATACAAATAACTACAATACATACAGCAGACATGGCAACAGTGGTCACCATCTTGTATATAGTCATATACAAATAACTACAATACATACAGCAAGTCTGGAAACAGCGGTCACCACCTTGTATATAGTCATAACACAATAACTACAATACGTACAGCAGACACGGCAACAGTGGTCACCACCTTGTATATAGTCATAATACAAATAGCTACAATACATACAGCAGGCCTGGCAACACTGGTCACCACCGTGTATATAGTCATAATACAAATAACTACAATACATACAGCAGACATGGCAACAGTGGTCACCACCTTGTATATAGTCATATACAAATAACTACAATACATACAGCAAGTCTGGAAACAGCGGTCACCACCTTGTATATAGTCATAACACAATAACTACAATACGTACAGCAGACACGGCAACAGTGGTCACCACCTTGTATATAGTCATATACAAATAACTACAATATATACAGCAGACCAAGCAACACTGGTCACCACCTTGTATATAGTCATAACACAATAACTACAATACGTACAGCAGACCTGGCAACAGTGGTCACCACCTTGTATATAGTTATAATACAAATAACTACAATACGTACAGCAGACCTGGCAACACTGGTCACCACCTTGTATATAGTCATAATACAAATAACTACAATACATACAGCAGACCTGGCAACACTGGTCATCACCTTGTATATAGTCATAATACAAATAACTACAATACGTACAGCAGACCTGGCAACACTGGTCATCACCTTGTATATAGTCATAATACAAATAACTACAATACGTACAGCAGACCTGGCAACACTGGTCATCACCTTGTATATAGTCATAATACAAATAACTACAATACATACAGCAGACCTGGCAACAGTGGCCACCACCTTGTATATAGTTATAATACAAATAACTACAATACATACAGCAGGTCTGGCAACAGTGGTCACCATCTTGTATATAGTCATAATACAAATAACTACAATACATACAGCAGACACGGCAACACTGGTCACCACCTTGTATATAGTCATAATACAAATACGGGTGTAACTACAATACATACAGCAGACCTGGCAACACTGGTCATCACCTTGTATATAGTCATAATACAAATAACTACAATACATACAGCAGACCTGGCAACACTGGTCACCACCTTGTATATAGTCATAATACAAATAACTACAATACATACAGCAGACCTGGCAACACTAGTCATCACCTTGTATATAGTTATAATACAAATAACTACACTACATACAGCAGACATGGCAACAGTGGTCACCACCTTGTATATAGAATGTATGTATTAACGGGACAGGTTATACATGTTCAATTTACGTTAACAAAAACGTTAATACAAGTTAAGAAATACCCAACATAATAAGGTTTATCAGTCACTACGAGTTGTATCACATAAATCATCATCAATTTTTGCGTTCAAATGTTCACGTAAATTATTTTATTTAAGACAAAACAAATAGGAAATATATTACAACAATATCAGTAATATTCAAATTACACCGCTTACAAAATAGTTGGTCTCTTTGTAAACCAATACACCGACCTAACTCGATTGCAATGGGAAGGATACCGGAGCAGTGTGTAACACGATCTTAAATATATGTTAAGGTACATTTTAACATATAACTCACACTCATAGTCAAGTTTAATGTTCTTATATATAGTAAGCTTGTTTTGGAAATTTATATCATTTGTCCATTTTGTCTGATAATTTTGTAGTAAAAATTGCTTCTGTACGGATAAATGCGTCGTTATGAAAACTTCTTATAGACCAGATATTAAAGTCATTTTCTTTATCAATTTCTTCCAGACCAATTAATTAACATCTTAAATAATCTTATGAAAATATTTTTTTTGTTAAAAATCTACCATCACTTACTATATTTTCCCCAAAAACCGTAAATATGTCTTACATGTGGGTTTCCGCCAATGTGGGATTTCCCAACCAATATCGCCTTGAATAACTGGTGTAGATGTAAACCTGAAAAGAATCTGATAATACGATTAAGTAGTGTGTCACTTTTTGAATAACATCCGCACACCCATACAGAAGATACATAGTCAATTATATATATACTATTTTCGCACCATAAATTGTACGGTTTGACTGTTATTGAACAGGTTTGATACACGACTAAAAATGCTCTAATGGCCGATTCTGTTAAAACATAAGCAGTTTCAGTACAATCTAGATATTCATTAAAAACCACACCAAAGCTTAGAACTCCCAATCCAAAATACGCCCTGACGTATTCATAATTGATAATTGGTTTACAGAAAACTGTAACCTCGCTCTTCTCCTGCCATAGCATCATTACACATGTCATGCAAATAAAGGTTAATTTCACAGCCTCATTATCAAAATATTATATACATAAAGCTATTCCATGAATGAATACATCTATTTACATATCCTAAAACTGTAAATATCGCTTACAATAGTTTGGAAATAGGCGTCTCTGAGATTTACCCGGCGTTTCTTTATCCTATCAGTATATGTTTTTGTTGTTTTTTAATCTAAATTGACACACGGTACATTAGTATGTACATGAACATCAATGTTTGTATTTCCTGTCATTAGTTTAACGGACTGAACACATTCCAGGCTCATATCTACTTACCGAATAACTACAATGTCAGCAGTTAACCCTTTACTTCATATAGACGCCTTTGGACACCTCTAATATAGAAAGCAATAATTCACCTCATATCAGTCATGGGTGAATTATGTTTATATTAACTGACAGAGTGGAAAACAGTGCAGGAAGTGTTCAGATTGCTCGTCACGAGCAATCTGAACTCTTCCTGCACTGTTTTCAAAGGCCTTCTGTGATTGGTGCGGGAAAATGCGTATCTATGAAGTAAAGAGTTAAAAGCGGATGAAGCCGCAAGTAGAAAGTTTGCTGGTAGTAGATCAATATATCACTGTTCTAACAAAAAAGACGATTACAGGAGAAAACTACAAACGTAATTACCGGTTTGGAATCAAATAGAAACGCTTTTCCCTGTTACACTGTCTTGATAAACGTAGCAGTGCGTTCATATCATGTGACAAAAAAGATACGTAAATGTAATTCAATGTGTAGTGACTTTACCTAACAGCGGGCTGATTATGTGTAGCAAACTATTTTGTGATTTACTTAGTATTAAAGGACTTTGTCTGCATATATATTTTGTGATTCACTTAGTATTAAAGGACTCTGTCTGCATATTTATATATTGTGATTTACTTTAAGAGGGAGCAGTAGTTGGTTTTGTTGAGAAATAAAAAGACAGCGCCTCTTGACGTCATAATGTTGAAATTAGACAAATTAAGACGCTAGGTGGCTCTGTAGGTTATAACATATAGAATTACAGAAATAACCATCGGTAACAAGCTAAAAAGATAGCCCTTTTCACATTAAACATTTTCTTTAGAAAAAAACAATAATACTATAATTTGCAATATGCAATCAGCACAAATTGACATATGCAAGCAGTTAGCATTTAAGTGAATGTAATTTGTAGTTTACGCACATAGAAATTAGAAGTTGAGCCACTTGAGTGAATGTAAATTGGAGATAAGTAAGTTAAAATATGTAATTAAGCAATTGTGGCGGATAATACCCTCCATATAGATGTGGCTACACTGTACTTGTATTTATAGTTTAAACAGCATTTCCAGTATCAACATCCAATGATGATTACAAACAAAAATATTTCAAAAGATAAATGACGGAGAAGATAATATGTGTATAGTCGCAGGAACGCACGAGTCATTATGTACTTGTTCCTGTGACTTATGAGGCCATTTAAATTTAATGTATTTCCAGTAATTGCATGCCAGAGTATGTTTTATTATACTTTATATGTTAAATCAATATAAGCGGAGTTGTTAGGCTTAATCTGAATATCCGCTACACGTCAGTGGTAAGAGAGAGTTCGCTGCCATTTTAGCCTGCGTTCACCAGAACTGGCAATTTCCCTTAACTGCGTGGATATTCTTAAAGCGTGTTTGTCCCTTCCGGTTTTTTTAGTTTCAGACTCCCTAATGGAGTCCCATTAAGTATTGTATTTATTGTTTTGCTTTGTATTGGTTTATTTTTCATAACAAATCTTTAAAGTAATAAGAGACTATTATGTACCAACTGCGTTTGTTTTATAAGCCACGGGAATTCACTTAAGCTCCATCTTACAAAACGAATCAATATATTTAAATGTGTTTGCTAATTCCAAACCCATACTGGAGACATCCGGTCTCATTCCAATATGTCTTAGGGAATTACTATACTTGTGTGTGATCATACGTGAAGGAGCAATTTTTTGTGATTCAATTGTTTTACTTGTTGGTTTATACTATTATTGACCGCATTAACAGCGTATGGTATCATCATAAAAAATGTGAGCATTTCCGGTTTTGACCGCCAGTATATCATTCCGTATTTTAATGATACATCAATAATGTATGCGCGTGTATAAATGTGTTACAATACCGTTTCTGTTACTTCGGTCTTAATTAGACGTTCGAAAAAGAAGCACTGTGCACATTAATTGTAATTTGCCTCTCGATTCGATACTATTTTTAATCTACATAAATGATATAGCAGCCAGTTTACTAAGTCTTGCACGGACACTTCCTTACTGGGTCTAACAGTCAGTGATAATGGTAAATGACACGCTGATATTGAGAATGTAATACAATCTGCATCTAGAATTCTTGGCATGATGAGAAAAGTTAAATTTCAAATACGCAGGGACTCTCTTAATCAAATTTACATATAATTTATTCGCCCAATCTTAGAATACACCTCGGTAGTGTTGGAAAACTACCTGCTACGAGAAAGACAACCGAGAAAAAAATCAAATTGAAGCTGCCCGAATTATTACTGGCACAATAAGATCAATATCCATTTCAAAATTTTATAAAGAAATTGGCTGGTTATCTCTATCAGACAGAAGAAAGTATCAAAAATGGATATTGGCATACAAAATAAAACATGGTATGACACCAAACTACTTAATAGATTTATTTCTCGATAAAGTTAGAAACAGAACAACGTGCGATCTTAGAAACTCACAAGATCTTGATATCATAACCAGACGAACTGAGCTCTTTGCAAATTCTTTTATTCCATCGACAGTCTCGTTATGAAATCAGCTACCAGTTGCTTTAAGGGAAGCACCATCATTATCAACATATAAACGAAACCTTATAAATACTTGTTTTTATCCAGTTATAGTTCCAAAATACTTTAACCACGGTGTACGAATATTATCTGCACAGCATGCAAGACTAAGAAATAATTGTAATAACTTAAATCATGATCTTTACATTTATAATTTAGAAAATTATCCAACATGTATTTGTACGTATGGAGTGGAAGATGCTGAACATTACTTTTTTAAATGCATTCTCTTTGTACAATAAAGAATAAAACTGTTTCAGAACACAAGGTTGTTCCATCCACTCAATGTCAAAAAGCTGTTATATGGAGCAGACGATATTTCATATGAAGACAAGATAAACCTCTTCGAAAGTGTTCAAACATTCATTCAAGAATCAAGAATATTCCAATAATTAATTTCGAAATAGTATTTTGTTTTTCTCCCCAGACTCTATAACATCTCCCACACGTGACCGATAACGTGAATATTAGTGACCAACTGGAGAATACTTATTTCATACATATGTGTATATCTGCATATTTAGTTTCATTTAAAAAGTTCGAATCATAAAATATCATGATTTCCGCATTTCAGTTTCAGTATTTCAATAAACATTCATGTGTGTGTGTGTGTGTGTGTGTGTGTGTGTGTGTGTGTGTGTGTGTGTGTGTGTGTGTGCATACGAATGCATGTGTATAATTATGTATATGTGGGAGCGCGTGTGTGTGTGCGTGCGTGCGTGCGTGCGTGCGTGCGTGTGTGTGCATGCGGATATGTGTGTGCATGCGGATATGTGTGTGTGTGTGTGTGTGTGCGTGTGCGTGCGTGTTCATATGTGTGTGTGTCTGCATGAGTACGCATGTATATTTTTCTCATTATATACACTTTATGTCATTCATATTTACCTGCCATGAATATATTTTCAATATACCTAAACTATCGTAAAAGTGCAAAATATAGTTGAAAGGGAATGGCCGTATCTTATCCTGGTTGAGAGATCTTGTGGCCAGACTCTTCTGCCTTAAATTGTATTTGACTTATATGCATGATATGCATTGTAATATGTGTTTATATGGCAATAAAATATGATTTAACTTAAATGACCTTCGAAGTTAAGAATAAAATCGGATTACGGTATACGGGGGAAGATAAAGGAGATTATGTTGCATTAACAGTTTTGTGTTTCTGAAAATGACTTGTGTCTTAATATCCTGGTGTTGTACTAGAGAAGGTGCGAATGACTTGTGTCTTAATATCCTGGTGTGGACTAGAGAAGGTGCGAATGAGTTGTGTCTTAATATCCTGGTGTTGTACTAGAGAAGGTGCGAATGACGTGTGTCTTAATAGAGAAGGTGCGAATGACTTGTGTCTTAATATCCTGGTGTTGTACTAGAAAAGGTGCGAATGACTTGTGTCTTAATATCCTGGTGTTGTACTAGAGAAGGTGCGAATGACTTGTGTCTTTATATCCTGGTGTTGTACTAGAGAAGGTGCGAATGACTTTTGTCTTAATATCCTGATATTTTATTAGAGAAGGTGCGAATGTGACCAATTGGATAATCGAAACTAGTCTAGTTTGTTTAATTACGACACAAGTTAATATATTAGGTTGATTGTGCGGTGGTTTATATTTATATATAAGATTGGTTGTGCGGTGGTTTATGTTTAGGTAGAATGTGCGGTGGTTTTTATTTATGTATTAGGTTGGTTGTGCGGTGGTTTATATTTATGTAATATATTGGTTGTGCGGTGGTTTATGTTTATGTATTAGGTTGGTTGTGCGGTGGTTTATGTTTAGGTAGATTGTGCGGTGGCTTATGGTTATGTATAAGGTTGGTTGTGCGGTGGTTTATGGTTATATATTCGGTTGGTTGTGTGGTGGTTTATGGTTATATATTCGGTTGGTTGTGAGGTGGTTTATGGTTATATATAAGGTTGGTTGTGCGGTGGTTTATGGTTATATATTCGGTTTGTTGTGTGGTGGTTTATGGTTATATATTAGATTGGTTGTGTGGTGGTTAATGGTTACATATTCGGTTGGTTGTGGGGTGGTTTATGGTTATATATTCGGTTGGTTGTGTTGTAGCTAATGGTTATATATTCGGTTGGTTGTGTGGTGATTTATGGTTGTATTTTCGGTTGGATGTGTGTAGGTTTATGGTTGTATTTTCGGTTGGATGTGTGGTGGTTTATGGTTATATATTCGGTTGGTTGTGTGATGGTTTATGGTTATATATTCGGTTGGTTGTGGAGTGGTTTATGGTTATATATAAGTTCGGTTGTGCGATGGTTTATGTTTAGGTAGATTGAGTGGTGGTATATGGTTATGTATTAGATTGGTTTTATGGTGTTCTATGCTTATTATTAGGTTCGTTAAGCGATGGTTTATGTTTAGATAGATTGTGCGGTTGTTTATGTTTAGGTAGATTGTGCGGTGGTCAATTATTATATATTAGGTCGGTTGTAAGATGGTTTTTGGTTATATATAAGGCTGGTTGAGTGGTGTTTTATGTTTAGGTAGATTGTGCAGTGGTTTATGGTTATATATAAGTTGGTTGTGCGATGGTTTATGGTTATATATTAGGTCGGTTGTGCGATGGTTTATGGTTATATATTAGGTTGGTTGTGCCGTGATTTATGGTTAAATATGAGATCGGTTGTGTGGTGGTTTATGTTTAAATAAATTGTGTGGTGGTTTATGGCTATATTTTAGGTTGGTTGTGCAATGGTTAATGGTTATATATTGGGTTGGTTGTGTGCAGGTTTATAATTAGGTAGATTGTGCGGTGGTTTATGGCTATATATTAGGTTGGTTGTGCGGTGTTTTATGTTTAGGTAGATTGTGCGGTGGTGTATAGTTATATATTAGGTTGGTTGTGCGGTGGTTTATGGTTATATGTAAGGTTGGTTGTGAGGTCGTTTATGGTCATGTATTAGGTTGGTTGTTAGGTGGTTTATGGCTATAAATTAGGTTGGTTGTGTGGTGGTTTATGGCTATATATTAGGTTGGTTGTGCGGTGGTTTATGGCTATATATTAGGTTGGTTGTGTGGTGGTTTATGGCTATATATTAGGTTGGTTGTGCGGTGGTTTATGGCTATATATTAGGTTGATTCTGTGGTGGTTTATGGTTTTTGATTAGGTTGGTTGTGTGGTGGTTTATATTAAGGTAGATTGTGTGGTGGTTTATGGTTATATTTTAGGTTGGTTGTGTGTGGGTTTATGTTTAGGTAGATTGTATGGTGGTTTATGCTTATATTCTAGGTTGGTTGTGTGTGGGTTTATGTTAAGGTAGATTGTGTGTTGGTTTATGCTTATATTTTAGGTTGGTTGTGTGTGGGTTTATGTTAAGGTAGATTGTGTGGTGGTTCATGCTTATATTGTAGGTTGGTTGTGTGTGGGTTTATATTTTGGTAGATTGTGTGGTGGTTTATGCTTATATTCTAGGTTGGTTGTGTGTGGGTTTATGTTTAGGTCAATTGTGTGGTGGTTTATGCTTATATTCTAGGTTGGTTGTGTGGGGGTTTATATTTAGGTAGATTGTGTGGTGGTTCATGCTTATATTCTATGTTGGTTGTGTGTGGGTTTATATTTAGGTAGATTGTGTGTTGGTTTATGCTTATATTTTAGGTTGGTTGTGTGTGGGTTTATATTTAGATAGATTGTGTGTTGGTTTATGCTTATATTCTAGGTTGGTTGTGTGTTGGTTTATTTTAAGGTAGATTTTGTGTTGGTTTATGCTTATATATTAGGTTGGTTGTGTGTATGTATATGTTTAGATAGATTGCGCGGTGGTTTATGTTATATTTAGGTTGGTTGGGCGAGAATGATTCTGAGGAACCCAGAAACATATTGGACGAAGAAAAAAATGAACTGCCGTATTGTCGTTAATAATAATAATCAAAATAATTGTGCCATGCACGAAGGCGGCATTGTTTTCAGTACATGTGAAGTATACATATTTGTCCTATAAGTTAGATGAGCCCAAATTGTATTATTTTTAGTAAACAACGATACTAGGCTAATCGTTAGATTAAGATATTTCAGCACACAATTCACGAAACATCGAATTGAATATAAAGCATAGAATTGCTTTCTACTTATCTAATGGTCAAATCTTATAATATAGGTTGTTCTGGTGGAATTTGAAGTCTGAGGTTGGATTTTAGGTAAAATGGGCAACGGTCAGTCTCCCTATACCTGTAAATTATAAACTGTTTCCGCTCGATGACTTCAGTTTACTTGAGATAGTTTAATGAAATTTAATGTATTGTTCATGACATAAAGAGGAGGCGTTATGAAGTTTTAGAGTCAATCGGGTCACAGTCACTGGTAATAAAATATATAAAAAAATGATATCTACCCAGTAACTTTAGTTTCCTTAAAGATTTTCAAAATCTAAGAAGCTTTTTATTTAATTTACCATGCCTTATTTTTCAAAACTACACTTCCCGTTGAACGTGTAATTGCACATATAGTGTGGTGCGCGTGGACCAGCGGCGGGGCATCGGTCTCATGATCGGAGGGTCGTGGGTTCGATAATCCGTCACAGTTATATGTGGTTTCATTGAGCAATATACCTTTTCCGGGTTTCTACCAAGGAAGAATTCGAGCGTGATTTGTATAAGCTGCAATAACTTAGCTAACGATCGAAGTATATTTAAATTATATAGTTGATATTATGCTTGTTAGATACTTTATGGTTATTTCCCTTGTACTTATACAGGTATATGTGTGGTGTGTTCCCAGTGTGACAGCGACGTGGACCCGAACTGTATCGAGGACCCGCCGGATCCACACAACTGTACACTATGTAAACAGTACGATCCTGGGAACGGCCATTGTATTGCCTACCTCACCATGCGCTACTGCATCGTGGAGCGACGTTACCTGAATAGTAAGACTGGTCGTTATTTATAGGTGTTTGTTCTCATAGCAACTTAATATCTAATAATACAATTATTTACATAAGTTTACAATTAAACATTTGAAAATTGTATTGTTGTCATATTATATACATGTATGTATCTGTTTGTGTCGTCATATCATGTACCTGTATGTATCTGTTTGTGTCGTCATATTATGTACATGTATGTATCTGTTGTGTTGTCATAGTATGTACATTATGTATCTGTTTGTGTTGTCATAGTATGTACATGTATATATCTGTTTGTGTTGTCATATTATGTCCATGTATATATATGTTTATGTCGTCATAGTATGTACATTATGTATCTGTCTGTGTCGTCATAGTACGTACATTATGTATCTGTCTGTGTCGTCATATGAAATTATGGATATGAAATTAAATTGACTGCTTTCTTGTCTGAATAGAAAACAACAATGTATCACCATACAAAAGATAATAAGCTATAATATGTAGACATATCTGTATAGGACATGTATGTTAATAAACTACAGAAAAAAACAACATAATTAGTACTTACATATTTACCGCAATGTTTTTTGTACAGCTCATTTGACTGGCTCTAGTCGGAGCTACGATGAAAGCTGAGGTGATTGGCGTTTGAAATTTGATGTTTGCAAAGCATAGCTCGCGCGGCTTTGTAGTTTGTACATGATTTGTTCAGAATTGAATCAAGGATGGAGTCTTTACAATGTCATTCACACGTGTACAATGACGAATTTGTTAATAATTAAGAACGAACTTAATAATTAAATTATTTTGTAAGCTGTTTTAACAAATAAGAGCGAAACAATTTAGAAAATTGAAGCGATTGCATTGGTTATCAAATGGGGTTAAACACCAACAATATGTAAACAGGGGAGTAAGACAACATTTAACAACACTGTATTGTATTGTAGCAAAAGTATAAAATTTCTTGTATATTCTATATTCAGTTATAAACTTTTTGCACCAAGGTGGCGGCCTTTTCAACACATGATTTATATGAGCACTTATCTCTTACAGGGACATTGATTCGTTTGACGAGAGATTGTAGTCCCGCCCTGATGAGACGCAGGTGTACATATGTCGTTGAATATGGCGACACAATTGAGGTTTGTTTCACGACGTGTAGAACTAACGGCTGTAATACGTCATCGTCGTTGAATGGAATAAACGCTCTGTTACTTAACGCTATGGCGACAGGATGGTTCCAAATTATTATATATTTCCAACGGACATATAGTTTGGTTTCGTGACATACAATGGCTGCAATATGGCATTACTCTAGAACATTTGATGCGACTTGATTTTTTATAATTACTATAAAAGTTCACGTGTTTGCAATAATTAAATATGATATATATCATAATATAGACATTAAGAACTGTGTTTACAATTGTTATAGCGTGGTATCATTAAGTTCACGTTTACACAGTTGTTAAAGATTGATGTTATGATATGGAAATTCGTAGGTACCATTTTATAAAAAATATATACATAAGCAATCGTTATATTATATACAAGTTCATGTGTTACAGTGTGGTATTATAATAAATAAGCTGATTTGTTTGCAACAGTTATTGAACTGGCATTTGTTCCTGAACTGGCATAGTTTGTAAACTGGCATGTTTGCAAATGTTACTGAACTTGCATGTTTGCAATTGTTACTAAACTGGCATGTTTTCAATCATTACTGAACTGGCATGTTTGAAATTTTTACTGAAATGGTATGTTTGCAGTCATTTCTGAACTGGCATGTCTGCAATTGTTACTGAACTGGTATGTTTGCAATTGTTACCGAAGTGGCATGTTTGCAATCGTTACACAGAGAGATAGGATCTGTATACAGTAATGACGTGCTGTATGTTGTATGATATTGATGTCATCATGATGGATTTGCAACAGTAGTCAAGTGCGCTATGTTGTCTCGTATCACGATACTTTTGTTACCGGATTATGGTTTGAACTATCAATATAGATGTGTATCCTGTTATACAGTGATACTAAACTATATGTATCCATGCAACTGTTATACAGTGATACTAAACTATGTGTATCCATGCAACTGTTATACAGTGATACTAAACTATGTGTATCCATGCAACTGTTATACAGTGATACTAAACTATATGTATCCATGCAACTGTTATACAGTGATACTAAACTATGTGTATCCATGCAACTGTTATACAGTGATACTTAACTATGTGTATCCATGCAACTGTTATACAGTGATACGTAACAATGTGTATCCATGCAACTGTTATACAGTGATACTAAACTAGTGTATCCATGCAACTGTTATACAGTGATACTAAACTATGTGTATCCATGCAACTGTTATACAGTGTGCTAAACTATGTGTATCCATGCAACTGTTATACAGTGATACTTAACTATGTGTATCCATGCAACTGTTATACAGTGATACGTAACTATGTGTATCCATGCAACTGTTATACAGTGATACTAAACTAGTGTATCCATGCAACTGTTATACAGTGATACTAAACTATGTGTATCCATGCAACTGTTATACAGTGATACTAAACTATCATATCTTTATAACGTACAAACAAGCAATACAGAGGTTTACACAAATGATAGAGGTGTCGGTAACAAACTATGATATGTTTGCAATATACAAAATAGCAATTAAGCATGTATGTTTGTACAAGTCGTGATACCAGAATATCATGTTTGCCATACACACAATAGCTATAAAGTGGTGTACATTTGCAAAAGTTGTATGGTGTGGGAACAAACTACGATATGTTTGCAACATACATGAAGTAATATAGTGGTGTATGTTTGTAAATGTTGTATGGTGTGGGAACAAACTAGGATATGTTTGCAATATACATGAAGTAATATAGTGGTGTATGTTTGTAGATGCTGTACGGTTTGCTGATCAACTAGGGTATGTTTGCAACATACATGAAGTAATATAGTGATGTATGTTTGTAAATGGTGTATGGTGTGCTTACAAACTAGGATATGTTTGCAACATGCATGATATAATATAGTGGTGTATGTTTGTAAATGTTGTATGGTGCACTGACAAACTAGGATATGTTTGCAACATACATGAAGTAATATTGTGGTGTATGTTTGTAAATGTTGTATGGTGCGCTGACAAACTAGGATATGTTTGCACCATAAATGAAGTAATAAAGTGGTGTATGTTTGTAAATGTTGTATGGTGTGGGAACAAATTAGGCATGTTTGCAACATACATGATGTAATATAGTGGTGTATGTTTGTAAATGTTGTATGGTGCGCTGACAAATTAGGATATGTTTGCAACATAAATGAAGTAATATTGTGGTGTATGTTTGTAGATGTTGTATGGTGTGGGAACAAACTAGGGTATGTTTGCAACATGCATGATGTAATATAGTGATGTATGTTTGTAAATGGTGTATGGTGTGCTGACAAACTAGGATATGTTTGCAACATGCATAATGTAATATAGTGGTGTATGTTTGTAAATGTTGTATGGTGTGCTGACAAACTAGGATATGTTTGCAACATGCACGATGTAATATAGTGGTGTATGTTTGTAAATGTGGTATGGTGCACTGACAAACTAGGATATGTTTGCAACATACATGATGTTATATAGTGATGTATGTTTGTAAATGGTGTATGGTGTGCTGACAAACTAGGATATGTTTGCAACATGCATGATGTAATATAGTGGTGTATGTTTGTAAATGTTGTATGGTGTGCTGACAAACTAGGATATGTTTGCACCATAAATGAAGTAATATAGTGGTGTATGTTTGTAAATGTTGTATGGTGTGGGAACAAATTAGGGCATGTTTGCAACATACATGATGTAATATAGTGGTGTATGTTTGTAAATGTTGTATGGTGTGCTGACAAACTAGGATATGTTTGCAACATGCATGATGTAATATTGTGGTGTATGTTTGTAAATGTGGTATGGTGCACTGACAAACTAGGATATGTTTGCAACATACATGATGTTATATAGTGGTGTATGTTTGTAAATGGTGTATGGTGCACTGACAAACTAGGATATGTTTGCAACATACATGAAGTAATGTTGTGGTGTATGTTTGTAAATGTTGTATTGTGTGGGAACAAATTAAGGTATATTTAAAACATACGTGATGTAATATAGTGGTGTATGTTTGTAAATGTTGTATGGTGCGCTGACAAACTAGGATATGTTTGCAACATACATGATGTACTATAGTGGTGTATGTTTGTAAATGTTGTATTGTTTGCTGACCAACTAGGATATGCTTGCAACATACACACTAGCAATACAGTGGTGTTTGTAAAAGTTGTATGGTGTGCTGACCAACTAGGATATGTTTGCAACATACACACTTGCAATACAGTGGTGAGTGTTTGTAAAAGTTGTATGGTGTGCTGACCAACTAGGCTTTGTTTAAAATATTACAACAACTCCATTAAAAAATGCTTAAAGGAGTTGTGCAGTATAAAAACATCTAACTGCAAAAGGTTTTGTCATAAAATGTCATTGTTTAATTGTTTTGATCCATAAGTTACAGATAAACAATATGCTTTAAATGATTTCAACATTAAATGGTGTTTCATGACATTAGAAGTCGTATTTAAGTACATAAACTTTGTGGCTCCCTGACATGAGGTTGGATGACATTACTATTTTGCAGAAAATGATCAATTTTATTCTTTAGGTTGAAAGAAGGAATTATGACACAAATGTAAATAATTTATTTCATACGTATTTACTAAACTCTGCCTCAGTATGCAATAAAACATATGTATATGTCAATATATGAGTTGTATTGTTAGATGGTTGTTATTGTTGTTATATGGTGTTTAACTTTCAACAATTTTTCAGTCATATCACAATGGTGACTACTTGTGACAGTATTTTGAGTGCTGTCATACTGGACCGTAGGCACGCAGCATGATACCACACACAGACACTGGGCAAATCTGACCTAGATCTATCCTCTAACTGGCGAGCCTCAAGTGAGGAAGCTTCTAGTAGTACCAGTTTCAAGTGTTATGTATGAACCAGCCAGGAATCACCCCTAGACCTCCACTGTGGTGATAGTGCATAGAAGAATATTGATTCAGAATAAAACACATCCCATAATTTGCAGCTGCATTTGGTGACAACAGGGTAGATTTTTTAAAAAAAAATATTGGGTTTAAAGTCAGATTCCATAAATACAGGTAATATAAAAGTAAAGTAAGAATTTGTTTATTATAGTGTCACACCTATTGAAAGCGCATGCCACACTGTGCTTATGAGATACCTTTATGTTGTACACAGTTACTTCCCTAAAACTATCATTGCCAAGCGTCAGGCTGTTAGACATTCGGTACCCCTCAGTTTACTAACTACTGAGTGATCAACTGACTGCATCAGAAAAAGCCTGTGTGCCTCCACCGAGATTCGAACCTTCGACGTCACACTTCTAAGGCAGACGCCTTTAGCAGTAATTTTAAATCTTTCCAGTTTTATGTAAAAGGCAATAAATGTATTTAAACAACTTTATATGCCATACCATGAGGGAATGCTTGAATACAACTTTGTATGCCATACCATGGGATAATGCATGAATACAACTTTATATGCCATACCATGAGGGAATGCATGAATACAACTTTATATGCCATACCATGGGATAATGCATGAATACAACTTTATATGCCATACCATGAGGGAATGCATGAATACAACTTTATATGCCATACCATGGGATAATGCATGAATACAACTTTATATGCCATACCATGGGATAATGCATGAATACAGCTTAAAGAATTAGATCTTAAAGGGAGTATATCAAGAAAAAACGCTTTTAATGTCTTAAAAAACAAAATTATTTTTAAAATGGATAAAAAGCATCTCATTATCATTATTAAATAAAATCTGAATGGTTTTGTATGTCAAATCCACCAAAACATGGCAAAACTGATATTTAAACTTGATTAGTAAACTTGAAATGAAATCCCCATTCTAACAACAGCTGTTGATAAGACTACATGTATTCAAATATTTGTCACAAAGGTAGAAATTTGATTGAGACTGATAACAATTCCAAGCAAACAAAAGAGTTATCTAACTTACTAAATTGTTACTCAATAACTGCAATACCTTGTATGAAGTTTCGATCCAATACATGCAGTGACCACTGTGTTATAGAATTTCTAAGTCAAACAAAGGCCCTTATTTTTAAAATAATCTGGCAAGAGTTTTCTAACTTAATTTCGTTGGCTTCATGACTACAAAGTCATATGTAAAGTTTCAATCAAATACATTGAGTGGTTGTTGTGATATGGACTTGATGGTACTTGCACCTAAACTTTAACTAAAATTTCTAAGTCAAAGAAGGGCCATAATATTTCAGTATATTCATGCAAGAGTTATTTCACTTAGATATTTTAATAGGTTTGACGACTGGGAAGTCATGTGTGAAGTTCAATCAAATACATTAAGTGGTTGGTGAGATATGAACTTGATAGTACTTGCTACCAAACTTTAACTAGATTTTCTAAGTCAACCAAGGGCAATAATTTGCTTATATTCATGCAAGAGTTATCTAACTTAGTTAATAAAGTAGGTTTGATGATTGTGTAAAGTTTCAAGTCAATACATGGAATGGTTACTGAAATAACACAGACCGACAGACGGTGACTATATAATACAAATGTATAATCATTGCCCTTATCTGCCAGTCTTGACAGTTATTACCTACAGTGGTTGCAGATTTAGTTAAGAGATTAACATATCCATAGTTAAAAATATATATATATACTGTATTGTGTTAAAATAGTCATGAAATATCTTGTGATGGGAAGGAATATCACATAAAAATATTTTTGAAAATGAATTAACTCAATCAGATGAGGTAACACTTATCAATGTTTAATCTTTATTTTCCACGTAATGATCCACAACGAATATTCCAATGAACCTTAATCAGATTGGGGCTGACAAGTTAGCCATTAAAACTCTAAATAAACAAGTATTATCAAGGAATATCATGGTGAGATCAGATTTATAGGAATTAAAATTCATAATCAACAAATTTTAAGGAATATCGCTGTGCTGATCAGTTGTCTACGACAGTGTTAAAAGAAATAAATCAATCTTAAATATTCTGCTTTGCCATAATAGCTCTTGACAGGGAAGTAAATATAGGTTTTGGCATTATCAGTTCAGGATCTGATGTAAACATTATAACAGTATCAGTGCAGGCAATCTGACAATGTTCTACTATACAAACTCTGGTGATTTGGAGTTTTTACTGCGTATACACACAAAAGGGTTACAAGATGTCAAAAAGGAACATTGCAGATTAACTTTGTACAAAAACACAAATTAACGCTTTGAGAGAATAAAAAGTATCAGCAAATGAATATGCAGAATGGACCTAGAACCTTAATACCTGCAGAAAATTCTATCCAATATTCCATTTTTCATCCCTTACAACATATAGTCTACCAGAGTTCTATTCTTGCCTTCACTTATGTAACACCCTGATATACCACACGGGTTGCAAATTTAAACCACAAGAAGACATAACAAAAAAGTGGCCAAACGCCCATTTAGAGGATTCTGACCCTGTTGCAGAAATTGACAAATTCTTGTTGTACCCAGGACCGAACATGTTCCCTCACTCAAAACAACAATAAAACATGGTGCTATTATTGCCATCAGTAATCACTCTTGCACCCTAGATTCATAAAGGGGTTGAGAATTTAAACCATAATTATGAACATGATAAAAAAATGGACACGGCACCCATTTAGAAACTTTCTACCCATCTGCAGAAATTATGACAGTGATTTAAGTCTTACTCAGAACTCCACAGCTTCCCTTACAAAACACGGTAATGAAAGTGTTAATTGGCCAGGCTGAATAAGGAATTACAATGAAACCTTAACTACAGTGGTTGGGATAAAATTGTTAATTGGCAAGGCTGAATAAGGCATTACGATGAAACCTAAACTACAGTGATGGGAATAAAAGTGTTAATTGGCGAGGTTGAATAAGGATTTACAATGAAACCTAAACTACAGTAATGGGATTAGTTCAAGTGTTAATTGGCAAGGCTGAATAAGGAATTACGATGAAACCTAAACTACAGTGATGAGAATAAGTGTTAATTGGTAAGGCTGAATAAGGATTTACAATGAAACCTAAATTACAGTAATGAGAATAGTTCAAGTGTTAATTGGCAAGGCTGAATAAGGAATTACAATGAAACCTAAACTACAGTGATGGGAATAAGTGTTAATTGGCAAGGCTGAATAAGGAATTACAATGATATTTTTTACTATTTTCCTAAATTAATTATTGTGTGGAGAGGGCGACTTAGTGGTAGAGCATCGGCCTCATTATCAGAGGGTCATGGGTTTGGTCCTCTGCCATGGCTATGTGTATTGTCCTTGAGCAAAACACTTTTTCCCCGCAAAGGTTGAATACTGATTCTACCAAGGAAGACTTTTGAGCGTGATTTGTATAAGCTGTTATCAAAGTAAAATGAATAAATTTAAATTAATTATTCATAAATTTGACTTGTTTATGCAATACATCATTAATTTGGCTATGAACTTTTTTGCATGTGATATCAGTACACTGGACATTAATTCACAACAACACTGTATTGTATTTATACATCATAGTGTTATTTATTGTGTGGCTATTTAACATGGAAAAATAAATCTTCATGAATATATTTATTTTTAATATAAAATTATGTACAAAATAGACATACAATATACCTTAATTATAATATGTGATAAAGCACTAAAACTTGGGCGTATGACTTACAGTACCCTGCATATCAAGTCAGATTTTCAAATGTTTGTGTTTCTGAAAAAGGTTGTATCAAAGAGAAACAGCATCTTACTGCCCTGCCTTAATCCGTCTGTTTTAATGGTCCACTCTCCATATTTGGGGAGATTCCCTGAACTTGTTATACAAGGGGTAGTAAGAAGGTTTGATGATGTGGGTTTTACACAGTATCCTGCTGTAGCACTATCCTGTGATGTAACAAAGCTATCAAGGCTCAAAAACACCATTTACATGAAGGTATGTAAACTGATCTGAAATAAAGTCTCTGGTTCCATTTACATACAAATATGTAATTGACTTTCTCTTAAAATGATCATCAATCTGTTCTTACCTGGAATCATATAACATTTTATGTACCTGACATTTTATGTATTTTTTAAGAAAATGTCTTAGAAATTTGGAACATTTAGGTTATGTAAAATCAATAATATTTGTTTGCTAATGTCGTATACAACCTATAATTGTGCTACTCAATAGTTTACCGAATATATTGAAAATACAAAAGTGGCAGGTTAGCTGTTCCATTCAGTATAGGAAGAACACTATAAACTTAGAATGTTTGAATGGTTTAATCTTTAGTATTACACTGCATATACTGTGTAGTATTTTATATTATCTACAATGTATATACAATGTAATTATTTTTACAATAACATAACTTCATATTTTTCTCTGAATTTCAAGTAAGAATCACCACCATGGTCATATTCCTGGAAATCAACATATTGCTTATACTACTGGAAGCAGATACAAATGTGCATGAGTACCAACAGGTTTACAATAAGAAACAGCATTAAAAAAGGGGGTCATTTTGAAAATTTCAATTTGATTAATTTAATATTAAGATTGGTTCTAGGTGTTTATTTAAGATTCTGTGCTGTTTTAGCATAATTATTATCAAAAATAAATCCATAAACTAGTAACATTGTAAAAATGTATCACTCAGAATGTAATCAAGAGATTCATTCATCACTGAACAGATTTAATTAATAAGAGATTCAACTATCACTTAGACTGTCACCAAGAGATTCAATAATCACTTAGACTGTCATCAAGAGATTCAATTATTAATTCAGATATTAGTTAAACATATTTAATTGCCATAAATATACAATTATGCAAAAATGATTGCATAGAATGGAATGTAAGAGAGGAATGTATCACTAATGATAATGCAAGATAAAATATCACTTTCTATTGCATGACATATAAAGAAAGTACAAAAATATAATCTTCATGTTTACATAGAATATATAGTTAACAACAACAATTTGAAGTGGAAATAACCCATTTTATTTTGAATATATGTTGATATTTCATTTACTCCAATCAAGACTTTCATCATATCAAAACAAATAAAACAATTGAACCAAAGAGGGTAGACAAACTAAACTTTGAACAACTCGGCTTATATAAAAACTTGGGGTAACATGATCTTGCTAACATTATGATTATAAACAAAGTTTTAAATTTTTTTTTTCATTTCAAGTGAAATTCTACAGTTTAAACATATAATGTATAAGACATCGGTTACGCCACAGTAACTGTTATAGTGTACAACTCCATCATCAGATGAGGCAAGAAGTGATGTAAGTTGTGTAAATACTCTCCTATATAGGCAACATACAGGTGAGGATTGATCTGTCTATAGAATGATCAATATTTATGACAGGAAGCGATGAGACTGGCTTGTGTCGGTGATATATATGCTTCGTTTCTAGAAACAGAATGATGTCCTTTTTTTTCTAGTAAACATTTTCAGAAAACAATATCTGCAAATAGTATCATGCCTTCTAGAAGTTATGGACAATATTTTACTATTTAAAAAAAAATATATATAAACCATTATTTAAGTTTTGTAATATCCTTATATTTTTCAGAATATCTTAAGGTTACTTGTAGGAGGAATACAGTAATTGGCATAATTCAGATTATCTATAATAAGGCATAGCATATTTTTCTGCTGCAAAGGACAGAATCTAAATTTAAAAAAAAATCAAAATTAGTAATTTATAATTAAAAATCATTCAATTTCATTAAACTACAACTTGAATAGCTTTAACAAAACAAGATTTTTACCTTTAAATTGAACACAATTTAAGAATTATGTTTTAATTATTGAGACTTTTCTACACAATGTTTGTAAACTTCGCACGATTTCCTTATTATTTGCATTTGTATAAGCATTCCCAGATCAATAGATCTAAAACTTATTTTTATTCAAATGTCACAGTTTTTCTGTCACAACTTCTGTTTCAATTCTATAATCTGTGTCAGCCTCGTATACTGTGGTTCTCTGAGGCTCATCATCTTGTAATTCTACAACTATAACTTCCTGGTCGTCGACCGGATCCTGGATTTCCACAGGTTCCTCGTACCCTCTTCTCTGTACAACAGCGTATTGCACATGTACTGGATCATTCTCAATGATCTTCTGTTCCACCACCTCTGGAGGCTGTTCCTGTTCAACAACATATGCTCGGTTGTCATATATAACAGGTTCAGGTTCTGGCTGCTGCAAGTAACAAAGATACCAGTGAAGAAGAGGTACAGATTATGAAGGTCACACTCTAGACAGGTAATTAGATAAAAAAAGGTCATGGGAATTTGTATTACAGGTAATTGGCATCACTTTGAGTCCTATCACAAATAGTTTTCATGAAACTGTATTCTAAGCACTGCCACACTGGATTATCTCCTCAGGCATGCGGCATGATATCTAATTCTGTCACATTATTGAAGTGTTTTCTAAACATCTCTATAGCAGTTGACTAGGATGTGTGGACATTCAGACTGGTTTTGGGGTTTTTATGAAGCTTATTTGGTTTATTACCTGAATGACACAGTATAGATCTGTACTAATGCACATGCTCAATTGACAGTGATCATCAAATTATTGGGTATCACGTCACTGTATGAAGGTATTGTTGCATTATGGGAAAGCAGTAAGGAGGGTGGCAACTGTCGCGGTATAATGAAGTTGAACTAATGACACTGGGTTCTCACATCACCTGTATAAAGGTATTTCATTATATGTGCAGATTGTTTACAAGTCAAGTTACTTACAGTAAGAACCATAGGAACTGGGGTAGCGTGTGTCTTGTGTACTGGAAAGGAAAAGTCAATCATCAATTAAAGATAAATGAAACTTATATCAAGAACAAGAACATGTAACATGTTCTATTTTTGTTTTATCCTAATTTTATCTTTATTTTATTTTTATATTATTCCTAAATAGTATAATATAATAATAATAATACCCCCTATGTCCTGTGTACATTAATATATGTGATATTTGCGCAACTATTTATGCATATTTGCAGTGGCCCAGTTGGTAGAGACATGGTCATTAATGTATTAGCTTATAGTAACTAATACTAAGAGATCTATGCTATCACAAACGTAACAGCTTATAGTTACTAATACTAAGAGATGCCATCACTGGCATAACAGCTTATAGTAACTAATACTTAGAGACGTCGTCATTAATGTAACAGCTTAGAGTAACTAATACTTAGAGACGTCGTCATTAATGTAACAGCTTAAAGTAACTAATACTTAGAGATGTCGTCATCAATGTAACATCTTATAGTAACTTATACTTAGAGATGTCGTCATCAATGTAACAGCTTATAGTAACTAATACTTAGAGATGTCGTCATCAATGTAACAGCTTATAGTAACTAATACTTACTTAACAACTGTTTCTTCTGTCTTTTACTGAAATAAAAAAAAAAAAATATCAGTATAACATTTTACCCATCTGAAAAGATAACTGCACATGGTTAATTTACATCTTCATTTTCTTTTACATAAAGATTTTACTTCTATGATGTGTAGTTTAAATAATTTCTAACTTCAGCGTGTATACTGAATTGATATTAGCCTGCTGATCTTTGTAATTAGACTCACTATTTCACCAAACAGGAAAAAAACCTGTCAATTGTAAAAATATTTTTAAAATACAAATTGACTAGTACTTAATATAAAGTTTGAAAACATTAATTTTCAGAATCAAACAAATTCAGAATTATGGCAATCAAGACCATGGAAAACCATGGAAAAGACCATGCAAGATCATGTAAAAGCCTACAAAAACTGTTTTCCACTCTATTTTGTTTTACACTTGCCTTTTTTTATTAAAGAGGTGTCACCTTTATCGCGATATTTTTTTTCGATCAAAGCAATAAAACTACACATTTTTATCAAACATCGTATATTATGGATATTCTGTTCAATAACTTAAATTGTTTTTTGTTTCTGTAGTGTAAAATTTTGATGACCAAATACTAAATCGCAGCCTGCTTATGGGACAGTATTGGGTAATGCTAAAACATTGAAGAATTAAATGTAAAATGTTAACATATTTATTAACAAATTTCTCATAAATAAGATGAACTACAAGGAAGGAATCAATCATTATCTTCGAGAAGGAATTACCTCTTTATGATTCAATAAACTTTTAATCATTTACTGACCAGAAAGTTCTAGGTGATGCATCTTTAATCTGACTGGAAAGGTACAATTTCATTTTACACTTAATCAGTGTTATTATGTTCTTGTCACAATAGGAGAGAAGCACATTTAAACAGTTCAGATAGCTCAGTTGGTAAAGCAAAAGGTTCGAGTCCCAGACTAGCTTCAACTCATCCTGTTACATTAGATGCCTCTCAACATCTCTCCTAACAGGTTACATGCACACTGTGACATATTATTAAATCTTTACTTCAGCTAAATTTCCCTTTTTTGAGAACTCTCCCTTCATCATGATGAAAAGTTCCATATTTAATATAAAGATATTAAATCGGTTTACGGACTGCAGCAGCATCATAGTTGTTATGTGATAAACCAAATCAGGTTGTGATCAAATGTTCTGGTAATGACATTGGAAGTTAACAAAAGGTAAGGGAATTTATATGGGTAATTAGTCGATGTTAGTGAATTTCAATATCAAATGTTTAAACACAATGGCAATGTTATTATTTGTGTATCAAGATTAACATTTGAGTTCAGGTAGCAAACACATACCTTGTTCTACAAGAAAAGAAATTTACACAGTGCATTATTATAGAATCCTTTACTATTGAAATTTAAAAGTAACTAGTTTATATCTGACTTTTGTATCATCAATTTTATCTGTCCATTAGACCATTCCTGCCAAGCATCACAATATTCCTATATGTTGATATCTGATAAATATCACAGTTTCTTGTATGACATTACTTTACACATGTAACAGTATAGTTATATGCTGACACATATCACAGTAGTTATATTTCAACATCTGACACATATCACAGTATATGTATATGCCAATAGTTGAAACGTATCACAGTTTAGTTATATACAAATAGTTGACAAATATCACACTACAGTTATATGCCAATATCTGACACATATCACAGTATAATGAAATGCCAATAGATGACACATATCACAGTATAGTTATATGCAAACATCTGCCACATATCACAGTGTGGTCATTTGCCAACATCTGACACATATAACAATATAGGTAAATGCCAACATCTGACACATATCACCGTATAGTTATATGCCAACATCTGACACATATCACAGTATAGTTATATGCCAACATCTGACACATATCACAGTATAGTTATATGCCAACATCTGACACATATCACAGTATAGTTATATGCAAACATCTGCCACATATCACATTGTGGTCATTTGCCAACATCTGACACATATAACAATATAGGTAAATGCCAATAGTTGAAATGTATCACAGTATAGTTATAGGCCAATATTTAACAAACATCACACTTTAGTTATATGCCAATATCTGACACATATCACAGTATAATGAAATACCAATAGTTGACACATATCACCGTATAGTTATATGCCAACATCTGACACATATCACCGTATAGTTATATGCCAACATCTGACACATATCACAGTATGTTATATGCCAACATCTGACACATATGACAATGAAGTCATTTTACAACATCTGATACATACAACAGTGTAGTCATTTGCCAACATCTGACACATATAACAATATAGGTATATGCCAACAGTTGAAACATATCACAGTATAGTTATATGCCAATAGTTAACAAATATCACACTATAGTTATATGCCAATATCTGACACATATCACAGTATAGTTATATGCCTGCATCTGACACATATCACAGTATGTTATATGCCAACATCTGACACATATAACAGTGTAGTCATTTGCCAACATCTGACACATATAACAATATAGGTAAATGCCAATAATTGAAATGCATCACAGTATAGTTATATGCCAGTAGTTAACAAATATCACACTATAGATTTATGCTTATATCTGACACATATCACAGTATAATGAAATGCAAATAGTTGACACATATCACCGTATAGTTATATGCCAACATCTGACACATATAGTATAGTTATATGCCAACATCTGACACATATCACAGTCTAGGTATATGCCAACATCTGACATATATAACAGTGTAGTCATTTGCCCACATCTGTTACATATCACAGTGTATCTATACCCAAATATTTGATACATAGCACAGTATAATAGGCAAATATTTAACACATATCACAATATGATATGCCAATATCTGACACATACCACAGTGTTATGTGCCTAGATATCCAACAAATATCATAGTATGATATGCCAATATCTGACACATATCACAGTGTTATGTGCCTGAATATCTAACACATATCACAGTATAATATGCCAATATTTGATACATATCATAATGTTATGTGCCTGACTATTTGACACATATCACAGTATTATGTGCCAATATTTGACACATATCACAGTATTATATGCCAATATTTGACACATATCACAGTATTATATGCCAATATTTGACACCTATCACAGTATTATATGCCAATATTTGACACATATAATAGTATTGTGTGCCAATATTTGATACATATCATAGTATTATGTGCCAATATTGGACACATATCACAGTAGTATGTGCCAATATTTGATACATATCACAGTATTATATGAAACAAATCACAGAATTCACACATGTCTATATGCTAACATTCAACACATGTAACAGCATCCAAATACAGTAAAACTTTGATCGCTCGAACTCGACGGGACTGGTCAAAATAGTTTGAGTCAGCGGAAGTTCGAGTCAAGCCTGGTACAACAATCATCGTACTTGTACATGGTGCACAAGTACGTTTATGAGCGTGTTATTGAATCCCATGTGTACGCTTTGAACAGGTGCAATAGATGAATCCGATGTAAATAATGTAAATAATGTATTTTTCCTGTTTATGTAGAAAATACAATATACCAGAAAATATAATTTCTAAATATAATTAATTGTTTTACACTATAATTACTTAATTTACCTTTTATCATCATTATACTATATATTCATGTATAAATAGTTATATTTAGCTTTCGGTGTTCGTGAGAATGTAAATGACATGATAATCACACTCCGGTTGCTCGGCTGACTTAGTTATCCCCAAGTTACTTGGTCCATCACTAAGTTGCTCAGCCGTTTCTTCTTCAGGTAAATGTGTTGTTTAATGCAACATTGTGCAATGAAACTGAACTTCTCATGTCTAAGATTTATAAGGTAAAATTGTATGTGACACTCTTTACTTTTCAATGTTTGCAATATAAATTGGTTTTATTTTGATTTTAAATTACCAGTAAACATCAAATTAGGAATCAAATTAACTTAATGAATACAAAATGCGGTATACAATTAAAGCAAACATGTAACCAATTATAAACACACTCGCCAAATTATCATTACAAACTTCTCGCTCTTTAAGATAGTGGGAATATTATGACGTGTAGAAATTACTTCACACCTTTGAATTCGTGAACAAACATGGCAGACTTCTCCGATTTTCTTTATTTTTGATCAGCTGTTCGACCGAAAGGTGTGAAAAACACAGGTAAGTGTGTTGGCGGGACCTAATTTCTAGTTCGACTGTTCCACCTATCAGTGTTCTAGCCATCGGTGGTAGAACAATAGAAATTAAATAGGAATTTGGCAGGGACTGGGATAGTTGTTCGAGCGATCGGTGGTGTTCCAGCGAACCGAGTTCGAGCTATCAAAGTTCTACTGTATATCTATAGACATATCACAGTATTATGAGCCAAATTTTGCAATAAATCACAGAATAAATTCATTTGTGTCTATGTGCCAATATTTGACAGAAATCACTATAATCATGTGTTTATATTTTAATATGTGACACATATGACAGTATCAAAATGTCATTATCTGACACATTTCATAGTATTATGCTCCAACATTTGACACATATCGTAATATTCAGATGTTCAAATGTGCCTACATTTATACAAATCATAGCATTTATATTTGCAATATTTGACAGATATCACATCATTTTTCTTGGTCAATGTCTGACATAAATCAGAGATTTCTTATGAACCATACTTGACACTAATCCTAGTATTGATTTTTGATTCAGATACTGGCAAAGATTTCTGTTTTACCCATTTTATGATATTTGACATAATCCACAAAATGTCAGCCAGACAATATAATGAGGTTTAACACTATTTTCAACACATTTATATACATATAGCATATTCAGTTTTATTGGCAGAGGAAGACCTCAGAATGAATCTGAGTAGAACCACTTTCTTTCCACAAGTAACTTGCAAACTTTCTCACAGAAAGTTTTTGGAGAGAGAGCGGGTCTCGAATCTACAACCATAGCGGTGACAAGTAAATGCCCTTTAGATGTCGCCTTAGACCACTCTTCCACAGTGGGCCCCCGGGCAGTATAAAACACTACTTACGCTGCTCTGATGCACATAAAAGCGACGATACAGAAGATGATGACGAGGAATATGAGCACTGCGATAATGATCAAGATAATCAGCACGGACTGGTCGTCCAACTCAAGTTCCTCACTACTGCTTGCAACCTGAAATTTAAAGTTATTATTTTCACTGAACAATCAGTTTGTGTCATGCAATAATTCTTATATAAAGATAAAAATAATATAGACTCAAGAGAAATGAAAATGCAACACAGGAAGAGATATGAAAAAATAATGCAATGTAGGGTTTAGGGGAGACTTACTTGGAAATATAAATGCTAGAGGACGGACCAAATTATTCAGTAACATCTCAAGTAAAAAAACAATAAGATCAACACACAGACAATATGTAGTGCTAATTATGTTACGTTTTCATATCATTTCCTGTGTTGCATTCTGATATCACTTGAGTCTTTATAGGTGTATTACAGATTGTAACTTGGAATTCAGTTAATACAAGAGAAGGTCCCCAAATTGCATGAGAGTCTGAGTATATGTTTTTCACTATATTCCCTGAAATGGGTACCTTTTCTTACCATTCAAGAAATGTTTATGTAGAGTGGGAATGGGAGGGAGGGGTGCAGTGGACACCTTGTACCACATTTCTTATTTATAACTCTACTGTACTGCTCAAATAAACATTGTTTAGTGGTATTTGGCATCACTTTCAACAATTTTTCAGTTAAATAACGATGGTATCTGCTTGAGACACCGAGCCAACTATAGTCCTAGAACTATCCTTTAAATACTGAGTGCAAAGTGAGGAAACTTCTGGTACCATTTTTCAAGTCTTTGGCATGACCAAGCAGTGAACAAACCCACGACCTTCAGCATTTGAGGCGGATGCTCTACCCCTAGACCAACACTGCGGTCTACAAAGAAACATAAACAAAATAAATAGATTACCTTCACATCCCTAATATACAGGAGGTCAAAATCGTTCTGCCTGTTATTCATCTCCATATTAATAATGTTCCGTGTCTCGATGCCCGACAGGACGACAAACCCTCCTTGTCCATCTCTCCGAACCCCAGACACAAACACATCAGACCTGTTATGGAGACCAAGTCACAAACTTTATGTTATCAATTAAAATCGTCAATTTATCAAGCAAAGAACAGCATATTATCACAGCAGGCAGAAACTAATGTTGTCTGACAAACTTATGTTATCATGCCAAAATCAGGACATAAATATTGTACTATTAGACAGAATTTTGTAGCCATCAAGTAAGAAAGTTCATGTTTAGAGGTAAAGAAGGTAGACATTTCATGTTTTCAAGTCAGAAAGTGGAGCCGTGGTCCAACGGTAGAGCATTGGACAATTATGTGTGGTGTCCTTCAGCAAGACATTTTATCCACAGAAAGACCTTGCACGTGATTTGTCCAAATTGTCAGAGCTTGTTTCACCATCGCGGTAAAATTAATAAGTTTAAAGCAAGTGAGAAAGTGGAGCGCGTCGTCCAACAGTACAGCATTGGACAATTATGTGTGGGGACATGTGCATGAGTACTTGTTCTGCCAAAAAACAAACTCAGGCTTTGTAAGACCTTGTTTCACAATCAAGGTAAAATAAAAAAAGTTTATAACAAGCCAGAAACTTGATGTTTTAAGTGAGAAGTTTTATGTTATCAAATCATAAAATATTGTTATAAAGTCAGAAACTTTATGTTTCTTAGTCAATTTCATTTTATTAAGTCAGAGACAACCTGGCTTCAGTTTCACAAATATTTTAGTTTTACTTAAAATATTGTGTTTTGACTTCTTCCCATCTACAACCAGCACATCCATATGAGGCATATCAATCATTGTTAAAATTGGAAAATTGACCAACATTATAAAGCACACAGAGGTAGTTGTTTTTAATTGCAAATCTGATTGGTCAGAGAGTTTTCACTTTAGTAGACTGG
This sequence comes from Panopea generosa, assembly GCA_029582155.1. Classification (NCBI taxonomy): domain Eukaryota; kingdom Metazoa; phylum Mollusca; class Bivalvia; order Adapedonta; family Hiatellidae; genus Panopea; species Panopea generosa. The sequence continues at coordinate 79,619,806 of CM055895.1, read as the reverse complement.
TACTTTTAAACTGATTGATTTTTAGACAGCAGTGACTGGTGTGCTGTCATATTTGAATACACACCCAATGGTGTTGTGTTGTATTTAGTACAAAAAAATACAAATAGTATAAGGGTACAATAAATTGATTCCTAGATTGTCATCAAAATATGCCTTTGGGGTGTGCGATGCAATTTTTTTGTTTTAATAATGGAAGTGTCATAATTAAACATGTTTTACATGCATTTTGAATAACATGCATTTCAAAACATGTGTTACATATATGATACTATTTCTATGTTTTGACCATACATTTAACATATGTTTAATATACAGCAGAAACATATTTTAAACCTGTGTGGTACTATTTACATGAGAAACTTACATTTTGAACTGTACATTAAGCATATGTTATATAATTAAATTTAACATCGTCATATGGCGCTGTTTTGGCAAATTATGGTTCCTTTTGGGAAGCAAAATTTTGACACAGTAAAACTGGGATGAAAATCTTGGGAAATAATTTATTTTGGCCTCATATTTAAAGTTGTAGTGAAATAATTTATGATGGCCTCACATTTAAAATTGTGGTGAAATAATTTACTATGGCCTTGCTCTTATAGTTGTGGTGAAATAATTTATTATGGCCTCACACTTAAGTTGTGGTGAAATAATTTATTATGGCCTCACACTTAAGTTGTGGTGAAATAATTTATTATGGCCTCACACTTTTAAGTTGTGGTGAAATAATTCATTATGGCCTCACACTTAAGTTGTGGTGAAATAATTTATTATGGCCTCACGCTTAAGTTGTGGTGAAATAATTTATTATGGCCTCACACTTTTAAGTTGTGGTGAAATAATTCATTATTGCCTCACACTTAAGTTGTGGTGCAATAATTCATTATGGCCTCAGACTTAAGTTGTGGTGAAATAATTTATTATGGCCTCACACTTAAAGTTATGTCAGAATTGAAACTAATTTGCAATATATATTTAAATACAAATTTTTTTTCTTAATTCTGTACTGCCTTAAAAACAGAAAAATTGTATAATAAATCTATTCAACTGACCAGAGAGTGCTGACTGTTCCAGACGAGTCAATCACATGATCTTGTACCTCCAGGACGCACATGTAATCCAGTGCTGAAGACTGTTCAATTGTCCTGTAAAGAAGTGTGCATGCACGGTTAATGATATTTACCCACAAAGATGTTATTGTTCTCCATCATGAAAACATCTGCATTGAAACATATTGGAAAAATTGCATAATTTATATAATACACTCTCCTTTTCAAGTCTTTGGTATGACGTGGCTGGGGAAGGAACACACTAGACCACCACTATGAATTTCTTGCAGATATAACTGAGTTTAATTGAACATACATTTATTGAGTCAGGGAATTTGCTTATTTATGGTCAGGTATTGTTTCAATTCAATTCAATTATTTTATTAAACACAAATATCATACAGTGTTCATTGCCTTAACAATTTAGGTGGTTATATAATGAAAAGAGCATGACATATAATATCATACAAATATATACCAAAAATTCAAATCATATCCATTTTCTAAAGGCCTTTTTCCCCATATCTTTTTTCCATTAAATATTAATATATCATTTTATGTAATTTAGATATGTTTGGGTATATTCACCTGTTCAGATTAAGAACATTAAATCTCGCACACCTGATGGTAAAATGTTAAATACTAGTATGCACTTTAATATTACAATATCAACTAAGACAAAACATACAAGCTGATCCTAACCAATATTTCAGCATATATCATTATAAGCTGATCCAAACCGATATTTCAACATATATCATTACAAGCTGATCCTAACCGATATTTCAACATATATCATTACAAGCTGATCCTAACCGATATCTCAGCATACATCATTATAAGCTGATCCAAACCGATATTTCAGCATATATTATTACAAGCTAATCCTAACCGATATTTCAGCATACATCATTATAAGCTGATCCAAACCGATATTTCAGCATATATCATTACAAGCTGATCCTAACCGATATCTCAGCATACATCATTATAAGCTGATCCAAACCGATATTTCAGCATATATCATTACAAGCTGATCCTAACCGATATCTCAGCATATATCATTACAAAATTTCTACAACTTAAAATTGTGAAGGATGAAAATTAATATTTTTTTCGCATCCTTCTATAATATGATACTCAGTCTGAAACCAATTTTACTTGATAAAACTACTATTTTGTTGTCTTTTTTACTTTTTGTTTTTATTATAAAATAAAACATCTAAACCTTAACAAATTTTGACTTCTAGTTTATGTGTTCTTAAATTAAATTGTGGAACATACAGCGAGTGTAAAATACTCATGCACTTTATTCTGTAAATGATGATCTGACTGAAATTAATACAATTTCAAACTTTAGTGTAATTTATGAAAAATTCGAAACTTTCTAAAGTCTGACCTCAGTAACTGTGATTGGTACAGTCTGACGGCGCCTGTGTTCTGACCAATCAGTAGCTCTACTTCCTTTCCTGGTTGTGTCACAAAGATCTGAAAACAAGGACAGAAGCCATTAATACAAAGTCAACGGATTGACAGTACTGCTGGTATCAACAATATAAATTGGATCCTTAGTATAAATAAGATCCATGGTATTAATCAAGTCTACACTATTAATTGGATCCACAGTATAAATAAGATCCATGGTATTAATCAAGTCTACACTATTAATTGGATCCAAAGTATAAATAAGATCCGTGGTATTAATCAAGTCTACACTATTAATTGGATCCAAAGTATAAACAAGATCCGTGGTATAAATCAAGTCTACATTATTAATTGGATCCACAGTATAAATAAGATCTGTGGTATTAATCAAGTCTACACTATTAATTGGATCCACAGTATGAATAAGATCCATGGTATCAATCAAGTCTAGATTATTAATTGGATCCAAAGTATAAATAAGATCCGTGGTATTAATCAAGTCTACATTATTAATTGGATCCACAGTATGAATAAGATCTGTGGTATTAATCAAGTCTACACTATTAATTGGATCCACAGTATAAATAAGATCTGTGGTATTAATCAAGTCTACACTATTAATTATTATTGGATCCAAAGTATAAATAAGATCAATGGTATTAATCAAGTCTACACTATTATTTGGATCCAAAGTATAAATAAGATCCATGGTATTAATCAAGTCTACACTATTAATTGGATCCATAGTAGAAATAAGATCTGTGGTATTAATCAAGTTTATATTATTAATAATAATTGGATCCACAGTATAAATAAGATCAGTGGTATTAATCAAGTCTACACTATTAATTTGATCCATAGTAGAAATAAAATTTGTGATATTTATCAAGTCTACATTATTAATTGGATCCACAGTATAAATAAGATCCAAGGTTTAAATCAAGTCTACACTATTAATTGGATCCACAGTATAAATAAGATCCATGGTATTAATCAAGTCTACATTATTAATAATAATTGGATCCACAGTATAAATAAGATCTATGGTATTAATAAGGTCTACATTATTTATTGGATCCACAGTATAAATAAGATCTATGGTATAAATCAAGTCTACATTATTAATTAGATCCACAGTATAAATAAGATCCAAGGTATTAATCAAGTCTACACTATTAATTGGATCCACAGTATAAATAAGATCAGTGGTATTCATCAAATCTACACTATTAATTGGATCCATGTTTTAAAATATATGAATGGGGTTTCCAAAGTATTAAATAAGATCCAAAGTATCCAGCAAATCCATGGTATTAATTAAGTCTACATTATTTATTGGATCCATAGTATTAAATAAGATCCGAAGTACTAAGCAAATCCATTTCATCAATTAAAAAGTATTAATAAAAAGTTTACATTATTAATTGGATCCACAGTACTGGTATAAATATTTTTTAATTGGGTTTAGTGCCATTTTCAACACATTTCAGGTTATATATGGCAGTTGTATTGGTGGAGGAAACACTCAGAAAGAAACTGAGTAGAACCAAAGTCCTTCTGCAAGTAACTGGTAAACTTTCTCAACTTGGCTCAAACCTTTGACCTAAGCAGTGAAAGGTAAGTGATCTTAGACCACAGTATAAATAAGAGATCCAAAGTATTAAGCAAATCCATGGTATTAATTAAATCTACACTGTTAATTGGATCCACAGTACAAATCAGATCCATGATAATAATTTCTTCCAAAACGTTAATCAGGGGTCCATTTTACAAAAATTAATGTTCTTTAAATAGGCTTGCAAATTTCCTAAGAGTAAATTATCATGCCACAAAAATGGTTACGGAATTCATTTTGTTACCATCATATGTATTGTATACTGAACAGTATTATCAAGATTCACACTGTCAAGGCAAGGACTACATGTATCAATAATTTGTTTTGATTGGTTATTTTTAGTTTCTGAATATTTCACCATACAATACAAATTTTACTAAATCAAAATATTTCCCAAGAACAACTGATGTTAACCCTTAGTTTAGTGAGCCAGTACTACTTACCTTCACTGTTATATTAGTAGACTCTGCATCATTCGCATCTTCTGCATCTCGTGCATTTACAATCACTTCAAATGTTCTACCAGTGTACTTCTGCATCAAAACTTGGTTAGTGACAACCCCAAATTTGGAGTGAATAGCAAACAGTTTTTTTTCCTTCTCTTCACCCATAGCATCTCTTTCAATAACCTTTTCCCCACCCATGAGCTGATATCTGACAATGCCAGTTCCAACGGCATCGTTGTCCACAGCAGAAACAGTAAGGATGTGTTTTTCAAATGGAGCCCGACTTGACACACCTGAACAGACATTCAATATTGTTAAATTATAAATACAGTCAAACCTGTCTTAAGCAGTCATTCCAGGGAAGGAGCAAAAGTAACATTTAAGACAATTCATACAAGGTCTATAGTTCTATATGCAAGTTTACAGACAAGTCAGTAAGACTTACAAGTAAAACCCATATATCTGTGTAATTTTCTAGTTTTAACAAATTTGCAGTTGAACTGAAACACCATGTATTATTTGGTATTATTACTGAATACAACATAATTAAAGTCTAGATTTCGGGCAACAGTCTCCATTATGATTGATATACGACATTGTGTCTCATTACCATTCATCTCTCATCACCGATTCAAGTGGGAAAGTTATCAATTACTTGCAGAGATGGAGTGTGCTCGAGTACTGGTTGACCTTTCAGGATCCAAGGAGACAGAAGTTAGGTTAACTGATTATCTGTTAGCCCTCGATGGCATAAAAAATGACATTAAATATTCAATCAATCAATCTAGATTTCAAGTGGAGTCCATAGTTTGACCAAAACATGATATTTTCGATGACGTTTCTAATTCTAAATTTACTTCTTTTTTTCTTATGGCAGTGTGACGGTCCAGGCCAGGTCCAATATACATGTACTGACATACTGACCAGATGACATCACATTAAACAAAGAAGGGATGTGAAAATGAAGTATAATATAATAACATCTATTTGGGGGTATTTAAACATTGAACTTTCTTAATAAAACAATGAAAATTTAATTAAGAGGTAAAATAAGCATTGGTTATTCTCAAATTCAGTGTTAATTGGTTTGTTTTAAATGGCAGTTTAAGAATGTTCATTTTTTACTCTTAACATTTTTGAAAATAAGCATTGCATACTAATTTAAGGGGTAAAATACTCATTTGAAGAAAAGCTTATCTGGAGTTTTGTAATTATATATGTATCACGGCGTAAGTAATCATTATTACTATACTACCAATCTACAAATAAAATGTATTGTTGTCAGCTTATTGTTGCTTTCAACAATTGCAGGACAAAAGGCAATTGCAAAAGGTCACTTGGGACGTCATATTGCCCTGAGGACACAGTAGTATTTATCAAAGCCAAGCTCATGCAACAGTAATATGGTTTTGATTGCTAGACTTGCAATAAAAGAATGTGTAAACTCAACTATACTCTAATGATGGAACTATGAACCATATCTAATATTCATGTCTGCCCATTCATTGATAAACTTACAGCCATAGTAGGATTCCTGTTCGAAGACTGGTGCCTGGTCATTGATATCACCAACCAGAATTTTTACTGTCGTAATGCTAGGATCTATTGCTCGTCGCCTACGGTTACGATTAACGGAGTCGTCCTGTTCATTGTTGGACGCTTGTACATCGAGATAGTACACACTTGTTTTCTCTCTGTCCAGAGTGTCAATCAACGTGATCATACCAGTCATCTCACCCACTGAAAACTTGCTTTCTTCATTACCAGCTGTAACATAAATGTACATACAGTACTTGTTAATTTCAACAGCTGTACCACACATGTATATACAATACTTACTAATTTCAACAGCTATAACATATCATATATATAATATGTCAATATTCTTTTATTGTAAAGCTAATTATTTCCATGAATACTCCATGAATCATGTATGGTGTTCATTAGCCAGCATCTGTTATAGTTATAATAAAAACTGTCTAAATAGTGCACATGACCAGTTAGAACAATACTTAAACCATGGAAGGAATACATAACTACTAGCATACACAAGTTCTAACATACATAAGTACTAAAATACAAAAGTACTAACATACATAAGTACTAACATACACAGGTACAAACATACATAAGTACTAATATACAAAAGTACTAACATACATAAGTATTAACATACACAAGTACTAGCAAACATAAATACTAACATACATAAGTACTAACATACACAAGTATTAGCACACATAAGTACTAACATACATAAGTAGTGGCATACATAGGAATTGACATACATGAGTACTAACATACACAGGTACTAACATACACAAGTACTAACATACATAAGTAGTGACATACATAGGAACTAACATACAAAAGTACTAACTAATATACACCAGAACTAGCATACATAAGTACTAACAAACATAAGTACTAACATACATAAGTACTTACATACAGAGGAACTTACATACACAAGTACTAACATACATAAGAAGTGGCATACATAGAAATTGACACACACGAGTACTAACATACACAGGTACTAACATACACAAGTACTAACATACATAAGTAGTGACATACATAGGAACTAACATACAAAAGTACTAACATACACCAGAACTAGCATACATAAGTACTAACAAACATAATACTAACATACATAAGTACTCACATACATAGGAACTGACATACACGAGTACTAGTAAACGTAAGTTCTAACATACATAAGAAGTGGCATACATAGGAACTGCCATACATGAGTACTAGCATACATAAGTACTAACACACATAAGTACTAACATACACAAGTACAAGCATACATAAGTATTAACATACATAAATACTAACATACATAAGTACTAGCATACATTAGTACTAACATACACACATACTTACATACATAAGTACTTACATAAACAAGTACTAACATACACAAGTACTGACTTACACAAGTACTGACATACACAAGTACTAACATACACAAGTACTGACTTACACAAGTACTGACATACACAAGTACTGACATACACAAGTACTGACTTACACAAGTACTGACATACACAAGTACTGACATACACAAGTACTAACTTACACAAGTAGTGACATACACAAGTAGTAGCATACATAAGTAGTAACATACACAAGTAATAACATACACAAGTACTGACATACACAAGTACTGACATACACAAGTGTTAACATATACAAGTACTAACATCCATCCATCCATCCATCCATCCATCCATCCATCCATCCATACTTACATACACAAGAACTAATATACATAAGTTCTACCATACACAAGTTTCAACATACACAAGTACTAACATACACAAGTACTAACATACACAAGTACCAACATACACAAGTACTAACATACATAAGTACTAACATACATAAATTCTAACATACACAAGTACTAACATACATAAGTATTTACATACATACATAAATTCTTACATACATAAGTACTAACATACATAAATTTTAATGTACACAAGTACTAACATACATAAGTACTTACATACACAAGTAGTGACATAGGAAATGACATATTTAAGTACTCACAAATAATTCTGTAATAGATAACTGGATTCAGGTCAATGTCTTGAGCCTGTACGGTTCCAATGGCAGTACCCTTTTCCTCGTCTTCTTCCACTCTGTACTCAAACTAGGTAATACATCAGAAATATGTCAACAATGCGATTCTTATCATAAGTTAAAATATCTAATATCAGTACAGTAAGTAAAGTATCACACAATCAAGTATCATGCTACGGACACATCACATCACACAACATCCTTTAAATATCAAATAGTAGAAAAGGAAGTGAAATATCACATGATCAAGTACCATCCGCAGACACACCACATCACACGTCATCGTTCAAATATCAAATATCAGTACAGGAAGTGAAATATCACATGATCAAGTACCATCCGCAGACACACCACATCACACGTCATCGTTCAAATATCAAATATCAGGACAGGAAGTGAAGTATCACATGATCAAGTACCATCCACGGACACACCACATCACACGACATCGTTCAAATATCAAATATCAGGACAGGAAGTGAAGTATCACATAATCAAGTACCATCCACGGACACACCACATCACACGACATCATTCAAATATCAAATATCAGGACAGGAAGTAAAGTATCACATGATCAAGTACCATCCACGGACACACCACATCACACGACATCATTCAAATATCAAATATCAGGACAGGAAGTGAAGTATCACATAATCAAGTACCATCCACGGACACACCACATCACACGACATCATTCAAATATCAAATATCAGGACAGGAAGTAAAGTATCACATGATCAAGTACCATCCACGGACACACCACATCACACGACATCATTCAAATATCAAATATCAGGACAGGAAGTGAAGTATCACATAATCAAGTACCATCCACGGACACACCACATCACACGACATCGTTCAAATATCAAATATCAGGACAGGAAGTGAAGTATCACATAATCAAGTACCATCCACGGACACACCACATCACACGACATCGTTCAAATATCAAATATCAGGACAGGAAGTGAAGTATCACATGATCAAGTACCATCCACGGACACACCACATCACACGACATCATTCAAATATCAAATATCAGGACAGGAAGTAAAGTATCACATGATCAAGTACCATCCACGGACACACCACATCACACGACATCGTTCAAATATCAAATATCAGGACAGGAAGTGAAGTATCACATGATCAAGTACCATCCGCAGACACACCACATCACACGACATCGTTCAAATATCAAATATCAGGACAGGAAGTGAAGTATCACATGATCAAGTACCATCCACGGACACACCACATCACACGACATCATTCAAATATCAAATATCAGGACAGGAAGTGAAGTATCACATGATCAAGTACCATCCGCAGACACACCACATCACACGACATCATTCAAATATCAAATATCAGGACAGGAAGTGAAGTATCACATGATCAAGTACCATCCGCAGACACACCACATCACACGACATCGTTCAAATATCAAATATCAGGACAGGAAGTGAAGTATCACATGATCAAGTACCATCCACGGACACACCACATCACACGACATCATTCAAATATCAAATATCAGGACAGGAAGTAAAGTATCACATGATCAAGTATCATGCCACGGACAACATCCTTCCCTGTCATATTATAGCAAAACAACTAGGTGTCATGCCACAGATGTCTGACAACATCCTTCCCTGTCATATTATAGCAAAACAACAAGGTGTCATGCCACAGATATCTGACAACATCCTTCCCTGTCATATTATAGCAATACAGCAAGGTGTCATGCCACAGATATCTGACAACATCCTTCCCTGTCATAGTATAGCAATACAACTAGGTGTCATGCCTCAGATGTCTGACAACATCCTTTCCTGTCATATTATAGCAATACAGCAAGGTGTCATGCCACAGATGTCTGACAACATCCTTCCCTGTCATATTATAGCAATACAACAAGGTGTCATGCCACAGATGTCTGACAAAATCCTTCCCTGTCATATTATAGCAATACAGCAAGGTGTCATGCCACAGATATCTGACAACATCCTTCCCTGTCATAGTATAGCAATACAACTAGGTGTCATGCCTCAGATGTCTGACAACATCCTTCCTTGTCATATTATAGCAATACAACAAGGTGTCATGCCACATATGTCTGACAACATCCTTCCCTGTCATATTATAGGGACACAACAAGGAATCCAAATTTCAGTTTTACTTTTTTGATATGATCTTCTACTGATCCTTGGTTCCTTTAAATACAGTGAAACCAAAGGTAGGGATATCTCTACAGTCATTACACAGAAACATAGCAACTGTGAAGAAGAATGACTCACTTGATCAGCAGAGAATCTTGGAGGATTATCATTGACGTCTTTCACTTCTACTGTTAAAAATCGTGTTGTTGCTAGCGGTGTTTCTCCTCTATCTGTTGCCTTTATCAATAACTGAAAATAACAAGAAAATGTTGTCATCGTGTGACAAATGGCTTTTGAATGCTGCTGATTTAGCATTATCAATTAACAAAAATTGTAAATTTCAAAAGAATTAATAAAACTAGACATTTTACCCATTTAGGTAAAAAATGGATTAGGGAGACATCAACATTTCTGAAAATTTCACACAAACCAAGGCCCATAACTTTGGAGTTACTGATTCAAACAATCGGAAGGCTATCATGCTGGATACTACACTTGGCCTACATAATTTGCCAATCCTCATTCTGACCAAGATCTGATCAGTTTAAATTATTTAGAAATTACCAACTTTGCCAATTTTGAACAATCCAAGGGCCATAACTTTGGAGGTTCTGGTGCTACGAACCAGATCTGGTGTAAGGATCAGCTTATTTTAACTGACAAATCAGGATGAGAGATCATGTCATCATTCACATGCACAAAGTGAGAAGAATATAGTTAATCTAACAAAAACTTGATATGTAATTCATAATTATTATAAATATCTTTAAACTTACCACATATTTATCGACTTTCTCCCTGTCAAACTTAATCTTTGCTTGAATAACGCCAGTCACACTGTTGATCTTGAACTCAGGTGTGGCTTGGGTAGTAACACCTTCATAGATGAAAGCGTAGTCTACTACTCCATTTAATCCTGTATCCGTATCTTTTGCATGTACATCATATACGAGCATACCATTATATTGTTCCTTCATAGAATATAAAATATGTACACAATCTTAACTACATACTGTCATATTTCACCATACGTTTTTTTGTTGTTGATTTACAGATTCAGCCTTCCCTATATTTCTGTTTGTGCTGGGGGGTTTTTAAATTCTGACCCTATGCAAAATATCTATAAAGTTATCCCTATGTCATCTTTGTTAAACTGATAAATCCCCTGGAACAGACAGACAGATGGAAAGAAGTAACCAGAATAGCCTTTAGCTCAGGTGAGCTAAAAAAATAAAATACAAGTAAGAATGTGCATATACATTAGTATATGGATCGGTCCCGATCAAATATAACAAGAGGGCCAAGATGGCCCTATATCGCTCACCTGACTGACCTTGAGTCACCCAACTTAAGTATATTATATAATACATGTACACTCAAAATTCCAGAAAAACGAGATGGGCAAGTAGTAAGAATTTTGTTTTGTTTTGAAGATGTAACAGATATGTAGAAGAGTTCAAACTTTGTAGAGGTTCACCCATGGTAAATGTCAGTGTTATTATATCTAAATCAGGTCAGTAGATTCTGACAAGAAGGCTTTTGAAGTTTTTACTATAGCTGCCTATATAGTTAACTAGCACCTCACTGTGGCGGTCATGTTTTTTTAGCAAATCACAACGGCTTGAACAAACTTGATAAAGAGTCATCCAAGGAACATTTCTGCAAAATTGTTTTAAAATTGATCCGGTGGTCTCTGACAAGAAGATTTTTTAAGTTTTTACTATAGCTTATATAGTAAACTAACCCCACCCCCTGGTCGCCATGTTTTTTGACAAATCACTACGGTTTGAAAAACTTAATGAAGGATCCTCCAACGAACATTTCTGTGAAATTATTTTAAAATCGAGCCAGATGTTTCTGACAAGAAGATTTTTGAACCTTTTACTCATTAAACTTGCCCCACCCCCTGGGTGCCATGTTTTTTGATGTATCAAGATGGCTTGAACAAACTTGGTAGAGGGTCACCCAAAGATCATTTCTGTGAAATTATTTAAAAATCGAGCCAGTTGTTTCTGACAAGAAGATTTTTTAAGTTTTTACTATAGCTTATATAGTAAACTAACCCCAACCCCTGGCCACCATTTTTTTGGACGAATCAAGATGGCTTGAACAAACATGGTAGAGGGTTACCCAAGGAACATTTCTGTGAAATTATTTTAAAATCAAGCCAGTAGTATCTGACAAGAAGATTTTTAAGTTTTTACTATAGCTTATATAGTGAACTAACCCCAACGCCTGGCCACCATTTTTTTTGACGAATCAAGATGGCTTGAACAAACATGGTAGAGGGTTACCCAAGGAACATTTCTGTGAAATTATTTTAAAATCGAGCCAGTAGTATCTGACAAGAAGATTTTTAAGTTTTTACTATAGCTTATATAGTGAACTAACCCCAACGCCTGGCCGCCATGTTTTTTGACGAATCAAAATGGCTTGAACAAACTTGGTAGAGGGTCACCTAAGGAACATTTCTGTGAAATTATTTTAAAATCAAGCTTGTAGTTTCTGACAAGAAGATTTTTAAGTTTTTACTTATTAAACTTGCCCCATCCCCTGGCGGCCATGTCTTTTGACAAATCAAGATGGCTTGAACAAACTTGGTAGAGGGTCACCCAAGGAACATTTCTGTGAAGTTATATCAAAATTGGCCCAGTGGTTTCAGAGGAGAAGTTATTAGAAGCTTAAAGTTAACGACAGACGACAGACGACAGACGACGGACACCAGGCGATCACAAAAGCTCACCTGTGAGCCTTTGGCCCAGATGAGCTAAAAATGGGGATAACATCATCTAGTCCAATATAAAAAAGGGGTTGAAATCATCTGGTCCAATATGAAAATGGGGATGACGTCATCAAGTCAAATATAAAAATGGGGATAACATCATCCTGTCCAATATACAAATTGGGTAAGTATTGCATTATGCAAGTATATGTTATGGGCGAGTTATGTCTAAATGGAACGAAGAATTTGTTTTTTTATTTTGTGTTTGAATGGATTCAGTATAAAATAACAAATAATACATAGTTATACTTAACTAGTATTTCTGCTTTAAATTTCACTGCATTTTGGGACTTACCAAATCAGTGAGGGACAAAATAATTTCAATATGATCCTAATTGGATTCATTTTATAAAGACTTGAATGCAACTTGAATGTCATCAGGCAATTCTTGCACAATACTTATTTTTAGAATTATAAGAAAATATAAATAATGTTTATATCATTTATTGGCAGTTTGAAATTCCAAATCATTTGTATTGTATTTTAATGATAGGAAGATCCTTTATATTCATTTTTTTCAGATATTTTTAGCATTTTCCCCTGACACACTACCTTTAAATTTAATGCACTAATTGAGCACAAATGTATCCTCTTACCTCAAGTACCTCCAAAGTCATATTTTCAACAGGTGGTCGGATCCAGCGTGGTACAGAGTTGGCCGAGGGCTTCACAATGACAAAAACAGTTGCTGTATCTGAAAACCCTTGACCCAGTTCATCAATGACCTCCACTTCGAATTTATATGATCCAACGCTACCGACAAGACTTTTATCAACAAATACATGGCCACTCTCTTTTTTAACTGCGAAAAACCCTAGAATATACAAAGAAGTAGATCTATGTGTGTGCATTTAAGGAGGTATTATCAAGATTTTTACAAATTTGAGAATTGATAAAAAACATTTATTTTATCAATATATATATATAGGGTGATAATTGAAATCAGTAACGGAATTTCCGATTTTTTGGATGCATATTCACAATGCAGGATACATGCACTGAGATAATTATTTGTGAACAACCATTTCTGAGCTCTTGTTGAAGAATATATATTTAAACACATCAAATTTTTATACTGAAAAGGAATTTTTCAACTTGGTCTACGTACCCAGGTAAGACTAGCATATTTTGTGCCATATCAAATGCTCCATATGGTATTATTTGTAGAGCTGCATGGTAAACCCAGTATACAGCATTTATTACCTGCACTGTTGCATACTGTGGGACTATTACTGAGAACCTGTTTTTCTACAATTTTCGAAGTACAAAGGAATCATATTTTTAAGTCCATTTACTCAAGAAAGTAATATTTGTATTAAAGTATTTATTTGTAACAAAGTTTTTTGTTGTCTTAGTTGTAAAAGTAAAGCATTATCAGACCAGTTTTACTTTGTATTTATGTTACTACTGAAAATAAATCATCCCTCGTGATACCATCAAATACATCGAGTGTAATCCAAATGGCGGACAAATGGGAAATGCAGCAAATCTGATATTTGGAGACATTGGCCTTGAGAAATGACATGAAATACAGTGATACATACTGTGATACTCATTAAAAAAAATGCAGTTTCAGTTTAACGCAGTACCCGCCTCTAATTATTTGAAGTCGCCTTGATTCATCATTTCGGATATGTTTTGTTACATTTGGTTCATCTCAGAAAGAAAGTCTGAATGATGAGGTGAAGGTCATCAAGCATTATGAGGTGAAGGTCATCAAGCATTATGAGGTGAAGGTCATCAAGCATTATGAGGTGAAGGTTGTCAAGCACTTCGCAAGCGATATTTACTTTTAGAATGGGCATTTTGTTATCATAACTATGTTTGCTATGTTATTTACTATCCACATAATCTATCACTCGTCTTTGTTTATTCTGGTTTGTTTGTACAGTCAAACCTGCCTTAAGCAGCCAGTCAAGGGAAGGAGAATAAGTGACCTTTTAAGACAGGTTGTTGCTTAATACAGGTTAATTTGCTCTGAAAGCATAGAGATTGGAAATAGCAAATGTGGCTGCTTAAGACAAGTGGCTGCTTAATAGATGTGACCACTTACACTGGTTTGAATGTATACACAAACAGACAAAAACTCAATTCTGCGACATGTATAATTGCTCTATAAAATCATGAACAATTCCGTTCACACATTCACATATGTTGAAATGACATTAATTATCGTCTCGTAGTATAAGCAGGGCAGAGCAGTAGTGTAGTGGATAAAGAGTTGGCTACTCACACCAGAGATTTTGGGTTTGATTCCCAGCTTTATCCAATTTCTCTCAAAAAACAACACTCAGTACTGGTTCTACCCAGGAAGCAGACTCGAGAATGGTTCATGTAACAACACTCAGTACTGGTTCTACCCAGGAAGTTGACAACACTCAGTACTGGTTCTACCCAGAAGCAGACAACACTCAGTACTGATTCTACCCAGGTGGCAGACAACACTCAGTACTGGTTTTACTCGGGAGTTGACAACACTCAGTACTGGTTCTACCCAGGAAGCAGACTCGAGAATGGTTCATGCAGCAACACTCAGTACTGGTTCTACCCAGGAAGCTGACAACACTCAGTACTGATTCTACCCAGGAAGCAGACAACACTCAGTACTGGTTCTACCCAGGAAGCAGACTCGAAAATGGTTCATGTAACAACACTTAGTACTGGTTTTACCCAGGAGGCAGACTTGAAAATGGTTCATGTAACAACACTCAGTGCTGGTTCTACCCAGGAAGCAGACTCGAGAATGGTTCATGTAACAACACTCAGTACTGGTTCTACCCAGGAAGCTGACAACACTCAGTACTGATTCTACCCAGGAGGCAGACAACACTCAGTACTGGTTCTACCCAGGAAGCAGACTCGAAAATGGTTCATGTAACAACACTTAGTACTGGTTTTACCCAGGAGGCAGACTTGAAAATGGTTCATGTAACAACACTCAGTGCTGGTTCTACCCAGGAGGCAGACTTGAGAATGGTTCATGTAACAACACTCAGTACTGGTTTTACCCAGGAGGCAGACTTGAAAATGGTTCATGTAACAACACTCAGTGCTGGTTCTACCCAGAAGGCAGACTCGAGAACTGTTCATGTAACAACACTCAGTGCTGGTTCTACCCAGGAGGCAGACTTGAGAATGGTTCATGTAACAACACTCAGTACTGGTTCTACCTAGGAACCAGACTCGAGAATGGTTCATGTAACAACACTCAGTACTGGTTCTACCCAGGAGGCAGACTTGAGAACAGTTCATGTACCAACACTCAGTGCTGTTTCCTCCCAGAAGGCAGACTCGAGAACTGTTCATGTAACAACACTCAGTGCTGGTTCTACCCAGGAGGCAGACTTGAGAATGGTTCATGTAACAACACTCAGTACTGGTTCTACCTAGGAAGCAGACTCGAGAATGGTTCATGTAACAACACTCAGTACTGGTTCTACCCAGGAGGCAGACTTGAGAATGGTTCATGTAACAACACTCAGAACTGGTTCTACCCAGGAGGCAGACTCGAGAATTGTTCATGTAACAACACTCAGTACTGGTTCTACCCAGGAGACAGACTCGACAATGGTAAATATAACAACACTCAGTACTGGTTCTACCCAGGAAGCAGACTCGAGAACAGTTCATGTAACAACACTCAGTACTGGTTCTACCCAGGAACCTGACTCAAGAACAGCTCATGTAACAACCCTCAGTACTGGTTCTACCCAGGAAGCAGACTCTAGAAATGTTCATGTAACAACACTCAGTACTGGTTTTACCCAGGAGGCAGACTTGAGAATGGTTCATGTAACAACACTCAGTGCTGGTTCTACCCAGGAGGCAGACTTGAGAATGGTTCATGTAACAACACTCAGAATTGGTTCTACCCAGGAGGCAGACTCGAGAATTGTTCATGAAACAACACTCAGTACTGGTTCTACCCAGGAGACAGACTTGACAATGGTGAATATAACAACACTCAGTACTGGTTCTACCCAGGAAGCAGACTCGAGAACAGTTCATGTAACAACACTCAGTACTGGTTCTACCCAGGAACCTGACTCAAGAACAGCTCATGTAACAACCCTCAGTACTGGTTCTACCCAGGAAGCAGACTCTAGAACTGTTCATGTAACAACACTCAGTACTGGTTCTACCCAGGAAGCAGACTCGAGAACAGTTCATGTAACAACACTCAGTACTGGTTCTACCCAGGAACCTGACTCAAGAACAGTTCATGTAACAACCCTCAGTACTGGTTCTACCCAGGAAGCAGACTCTAGAACTGTTCATGTAACAACACTCAGTACTGGTTCTACCCAGGAGGCAGATTTGAGAACAATTCATGTAACAACACTCAGTAATGGTTCTACCGAGAAAGCAGACTCGAGAACAGCTCATGTAACAACCCTTAGAACTGGTTCTACCCAGGAGGCAGACTCGAGAACAGTTCATGTAACAACACTCAGTACTGGTTCTACCCAGGAAGCAGATTTGAGAACAATTCATGTAACAACACTCAGTAATGGTTCTACCCAGGAAGCAGACTCGAGAACAGTTCATGTAACAACCCTCAGTACTGGTTCTACCCAGGAAGCAGACTCGAGAACAGTTCATGTAACAATCATCAGTACTGGTTCTACTCAGGAAGAGGACTCAAGAATAGTTCATACATGAGCTTCAAGCTTTCTTCACAATTTACGTAAAATAAAACAGCAGAATTAAAAGTTAAACATGAACTTACCATCTGGATCACCACTGTTTGGTATCTTATAGTAAAAAACTTGCGCATTGATTCCTTCATCCTTATCAGAGGAAAATATCTGTAGAATTTCCGTTGTGACACCTATTGTCTCGAAAATGGTGATCGTGTAAGTTTTCTTTCCTATCTGTGGAGCATTGTCATTTACATCTTTGAGTTTTATACTAACCTATAACAAATAAAATGCAATAACAAGAAATGTTGAAGGACAACACTGCTCAATTATACAGCTTTGTAAAAGAAAGACAACTTATAACATTTATCTCAACATGTATAGAAGTAGAGGAAGACATATAGGTATTCCAAAAGAAAGGCGTCTATGTTTTCATTGTAAAACATTCATTGAAGACAAATATCATTTTTTACTGATTTGTTCACTATATCATGATTTAAGATCACTTTATATTCCAAAGAAATATTTCACACTTCCCAGTAAAAACAAGTTCTATATTATTTTGTCATGTAAATGTGAAAATGTTATAAAATGTGTAACTATGTTTCTTTATTATGCTTTTATCAAAAGAAGCCAACTGGTCAAAGATTAATATCATTATATGGTCATGATATTATTATTTTTATGTCATAGTTTTTGAATGTATTTAAATGTATTTGAATGTAATGTATAGTCACGTGTAAATTATGTGCTATTATATTGTACATGTGTAATGTGTGTGGGCCGGAGGCCTGAGTCACTTATAAAGAATTGAATTGAAAGTACTTAAAATTAATGGAAGTCTACTTGATTTTCTACTTTTGCATGATTTTTCTACTTTTGCATGATTGGAGCGACATTACTACTTTGTAAAAGATGTAGATGTTGCACTTAAAATTCACTTACAGACTGGAAATGAAAATGAATATATTGACAAAAGAACTTGTGCATGAACAGGAAGTCAGATGCAATTGACCTAATGCTATCAATCAAATGAGCTGACAATCCAATCAGCGATCACTGTTGTTTCCATTACTGTCCTTTTCCTTAGACAAGCGAACACTACATTGTATTACATTGGCTAGTGGATGTGGGGATTTGTTTTGCATTGTTACTCTAAACAGTCATTGCCCCTTTATGTTTTGTGAGATAGAATTGTGCGTTGTTAAAAGATTTCCATCATTCTCTATAACTGCGGAGAATTTTTGCAAGGAAATAAAAGGACACAAAGATCGAATGTCTCCAGGAATATATCTGAAGTGCTACCTTTATATTGAAATTGAAACATGTTAATCAAGAGTTCAAATCATATGTACATTCAGTTAAAATTGCAAGGGTTGAGCTAAAAATATATATAAATTGATATCATCATAATATTATGTTTAATGTTTTTGCTTTTTCAAAGTGAGTGCAAATGCAAAACACCACATCACCAGTATACAGGGATATATGCTAAAACATTTTTGATATAATATATGGAGATTCACCCACAGTCAAACATACATGCATAAGCAGTGTTGGCCTATATAGATGTCAATTTATAGGCTGATTGATTGAATATTTAGTGACATTTTTATGCCATCGAGGGTTAGCAGATGATCATTAAACATAACAACTCTTTCCTTGGATCTTGGATGGTCAACCAATACTCGAGCAAGTAACTGATGACTTTCCCATTTGAATCAGCGGTGAGAGACAAATGACAATGAGCCCCAATGTTATATATCAATCATCAAGGAGACTGTGACATGGCAGAATTTCAAACTCATGACCCCTGGCTTGATATTCAGACACGTTACTGACTGAGCTAATCGAGCCCAGTTATGTCAATTCATGAAGTATACAGCTAAAAACCAAGCATCCACAATGAACGCAAACTATCTACAGTAGTTCTTTGTATCAAGTCTAATACAGTGCAATGACGGCTATTACATACCGTTGCCACCCTCTGATTCTGGCGTGCATGGGGGTCATTAGGGTTAGCAGACGGGTTATCTTTAGCTATTACAGTGGTCAGGATTAATGCATTCTCCTCACGGTCTAAAGTAGCTCCATCATCAAGGCTCACAAATATCTGACCCTGAAATCAAAACGTTTTTCTTAGTGTGAGTTCTTGTAATTATCATAAACCATTCCAAACAAAGGTAACAAATGATACAGATGGAAATACATTGCCAAAGTAAATCATACATGCTTCAGGATAACATCTTGAATAGCAGTAAATTAAGCTAACATCTTGAATAACATAAATAAATCTAACATCCTGAATAGTGTAAATGAATCTAACATCTTGAATTAAGTAAATAAATCTAACATCTTGAATAGTGTAAATCAATCTAACATCCTGAATAATGGAAATTAATCTAACATCCTGAATAGTGTAAATTAATCTAACATCCTGAATAGTGTAAATTAATTTAACATTCTGAATAGATTAAATTAATCTAACGTCTTGAATAGCGTAAATTAAGCTAATATCTTGATCAACATAAATAAATCTAACATCCTGAATAGTGTAAAAGAATCTAACATCTTGAATAGCATAAATTAATCTAACATCCTGAATAGTGTAAATGAATCTAACATCTTGAATAGCGTAAATTAATCTAACATCCTGAAATGTAAAATAATCTAACATCTTGAATTACATAAATAAATCTAACATCCTGAATAGTGTAAAATAATCTAACATCTTGAATTACATAAATTAATCTAACATCCTGAATAGTGTAAATGAATCTAACATCTTGAATTGAGTAAATAAATCTTACATCTTGAATAGCGTAAATTAATCTAATATTTTGAATAGTGTAAATTAATCTAACATCCTGGATAGTGTAAATTAATCTAACATCCTGAATAGTGTAAATTAAGTTAACATCTTGAATAGCATAAATTAATCTAACATCCTCAATAGTGTAAATGAATCTAACATCTTGAATAAATTAAAATTTATTTAACATCCATAATATCATAAATTATTTCAACATCTTGAAAAGCGTAAATTAATCTAACATTTTGGATAGACTAAATAAATAAATTCAAATTTTGTAGTATTGCATCTTGAATAGCATAAATATAAGCACAAAAAACTTTAACCAGAATATCTAAGTTAAACAAGGGCTATAACTTGCATTATTTATCTTAGTTATTGTAGTCAGTTTGACGACTAGGAAGTATTGTGTGAAGTTTCAATGCAATATATGGTTACAAAAATTTGGCCTTGCATGCAAAATTTTAACCAAGGTGTGGTGGCAATGCCAACACCGTTGCTGATGCTCGGATTGGTAAAACTGCCCTCCGTATTCTTTAAATAGTCAAGCTATAAAGTGATTGGTTGGCATAAAAATGTACATACAGTTATAGGGTGCACATCAAAGTACTTGTCTTCCATGTAGAATCTGATGTCATTGAAGCCATTGAAATCTGGCCTGTCCCCGTCAAATGCAAACACTTGTACTACTTCTGTACCATCTGGTGAATTCTCGTACAATTCTGCTTGGTAAACATACTGAAATACAAACACAGATTATGGCATTGTTCTTATGAATGAATGAATGAATGAATGAATGAATGAATGAACGAACGAACGAAAGAATGAATGAATAGGGTTTTACATTGTACCAACACAATATAGGTTTTTTGACGCCAACAGGAAGGAAGATTTAAGGTTCACTCCAAACATACAATAACAACAAATTGATAAACAGATTAAACAAGAGGGCCAAGATGGTCCTATATTGCTCACCTGACTGACCTTGAGTCACCCAACTTAAGTAGATTATATAATACATGTACACTCAAAATTCCAGAAAGACGAGATGGGCAAGTAGTTAGAATTTTGATTTGTTTTGAAGATGTAACAGATGCGGAGAAGAGTTCAAACTTGGTAGAGGTTCACCCATGGTAAATGTCAGTGAAATTACATCAAAATCAGGTCAGTAGATTCTGACAAGAAGGCTTTTGAAGTTTTTACTATAGCTGCCGACTATTCCAAACTGTAGTCTTTGAACTAAGATAAAAATACAGCACAAAACTTACCTGTAATGTTTGAGAACTAAAGCATCAGACTGAACTATTGTGCATGAAACAATCCACAATTCCAGCACAATAAATATTCCTATGAGTTAGTTTCAAACACAAGTCTTCCCAAAGCCTATCACTTGAAAGAATCTTTGTCACAGTGCACTCTCCCCCAAAAACAATTAAGCTCCTCCTTCAAGATGACACTGAAAATCTCAATCAGACTTAAGGTGTAACCCCACCATTGATTTTTGTTCTTTATTCTATAGTAAATAATAAAAGTTTGAAGGCTTGTCATTCATAGAGGGTCCCAAATGAAAGAAGTGAAACCTACATTTTACTGTTTGTCAACCTCTGCACTATCAAAATATGATGAGAAAAGTAGGGGTCATGTGTCATATAAGAGATTTTTTTCCTGCTCAGTGTGTACACTGGTGACAAAGTGAAAGTAGACTTCCGAAATCATGAATTCATACCCCAATTTCCAAGCATCATTTTTTTTTTCTAAATTCACAATTCAAACATGACAATGCTATCAAAAATGTTCAAAATACATCAATAATGCCATTCAAATAAAAAAATGAGCATTAAAATAAGGAAAATGCATTTTTAAAGAAGAAGAATTGAGGATTATTTACAACCGCCATTATGCGACTACCCCACGGAAGCACTTCCTTTTTGCAATGGTGGCACTATGCCTATAAGGAAACTCTTTTTTTTTTAATTTCATAATTACCTCATTTTTACTAAGTACTACCAATTTGAAGTAATACTGCCAAGTTGCAGGCATTAAATACTGAAACTTTTGTCAAAATACCACTTTTTACATGATCATTATATACAGGCGCGAGATGTTGACCGACATGCAATTTTGATATGTTTGACTAATTTTACCAAAAAAAAATTTTTTTTACCTAATTCCATTAAAATTTTTACACCAAAATAGTCTCATGATACACTGAAGACATTATCTTACCAAAATACATTATTCAATACAATGTACATGCTAAAAATTGCACATTTAAATCATCCAAAATAAAAAATCTTCAAAATTTTGTGATTTTTCATGAAATTTCAATGTAAATATGCACATATATGCTTTATTTGAGACATACACTTGCCAAAATGTGTTTTTTTATGAAGCAAATGTCTCCAATTTGTCATTTAATACTATAAGAGTGTAAAAAAGAGGTTATTTTACCTACAATTAACATTTTGGAAAATCACCCCCATTTCACTCAAGTCTCTCTTATAGGTGTAACCCCACCATTGATTTTTGTTCTTTATTCTATAGTAAATAATAAAAGTTTGAAGGCTTGTCATTCATAGAGGGTCCCAAATGAAAGAAGTGAAACCTACATTTTACTGTTTGTCAACCTCTGCACTATCAAAATATGATGAGAAAATAAGGGGTCATGTGTCATATAAGAGATTTTTTTCCTGCTCAGTGTGTACACTGGTGACAAAGTGAAAGTAGACTTCCGAAATCATGAATTCATACCCCAATTTCCAAGCATCATTTTTTTTTTCTAAATTCACAATTCAAACATGACAATGCTATCAAAATGTTCAAAATACATCAATAATGCCATTCAAATAAAAAAATGAGCATTAAAATAAGGAAAATGCATTTTTAAAGAAGAAGAATTGAGGATTATTTACAACCGCCATTATGCGACTACCCCACGGAAGCACTTCCTTTTTGCAATGGTGGCACTATGCCTTAATCTTGCTGTGAAGAAACTAGCTAAAAATATGGTACTGCTTTAATATGAAGACCATCCCTGTCTGAACCATAAAAACTCTGACTTTTATATTCAGAAAAACACCTATTTTAAAATGCTTCATGATATATGAATAATATTTCAATCATTGATTATAATTGTATCATTCATCTTTTTATGATGAATTATCTTTAAAAACTTATGTCTGGTATAATATTGTATAATAATAGCAAATAAAAAGTTTATTTAAAGAGTTTATTACCTCTTCTTATAATAATTGCTATATATAGAGACATTTATGCTATAAAACAAGAGAAATAATTTGACATTAAACTAACCCCACCCCCTGGCTGCCATGTTTTTTGACAAATAAAGATGGCTTGAACAAACTTGGTAGAGAATCACCCAAAAACAGTTCTGTGATATTATTTTAAAATCGAGCCAGTAGTTTCTGACAAGAAGATTTTTTAAGTTTATACTACAGCTTATATAGTAAACCTACCCCACCTCTTGGCTGCCATGTTTTTTGACGAATCAATATGGTTTGAACAAACTTGGTAGAAGGTCACCCAAGGAACATTTCTGTAAAGTTATATCGAAATTCGCCCAGTGGTTTTAGAGGAGAAGTTGTTAGAAGCTAAAAGTTAATGACAGATGACAGACGACAGACACCAGGCGATCACAAAAGCTCACCTGTGAGCCTTTGGCTCAGGTGAGCTAAACAATACATCAACAAATGAATATGCAGAATGAATCTAGAACCTTCATACTTGCAAAACTGCAGAGTTTCAGCAAATTCTATCATATAACTCAAATTGTCGATTCCTATGCACGTGCATGAGCCACAGTGGTCCTATTCTTGCCATCACTCATATGGCTCCCTGGAACCACACAGGGATTGATAATTAAACCACAAAGGTGAACATGACACCCATTCAGAGGATTTCTATCCCTCTGCAGAGATCGGCATTGATTCTATTCTTAGCCGGAGCCACACTATCAAGACGTTGTGTACTAAAACAGTATTCTTATTGATACCTCACCCAGTCAACTATACTGACAACGGGCCAAGTAGACACCGTCACGATATGACTGAAAAATTGTTGAAAGCGATGTTAAACACCATACAACAACAATACACGAGTTATCCCACTTGCGCCTTTTATAGTAATGTACATGTATGTGGTGTTTCATTGATGCATGATTAATAGTTACTGAGATAGGGGTTTGTTGTAAAATGTGAACAAATGTAACAAAGGGGTCATTATTCTGTCCTTAAACTCAAAAATGTGTTATTCCATTTGTCTAGTTGTGTTATCCCATTTGTCATTTGAATTCCCTTGTTCGTTCAAAATCCATGGGATGGTGAATTATTTTTAACCATCAGTATTTTCAAACTATCGAGTTCTTGTTCAAAGAGTACTGTTGAAATTGGTATGTCTCACTACTGACATCTGTTCTTCAAATACATGAATTATATATTAAATACCAGCCCCATAGCCACACAGAGGCAGGAGGAAGCAGTTTCCTCCTCAATATTTTCATAAATTTAAAGAAAGTAAAGCAATAAGGCATGAATTTCACAAAGTAATTGCTTATTTATATGCAATCATACTTTGAGTTAGCAACGTTTCTGAGTTCCAAATGTTGAACAGGTAACATTTCAATATAAAATGGCAGCGGGTATGGCATGACCCTAGTTCAGATAAGAAATAGTCTCCTATGAGGATTTTGAATGCAGAGCTATGACACTCAATACCTATCATCTTAATAGGTGTTTTCCTGTTTTAGATGCGAATCGACGACTCTCATTTCAATAGCAAGAAATATCACACTAACTCCATTTTCCACATCCGGATGTTGATTTTCATGTAAAAAGTAAATCACAAAATAAAGCTACACATTGAAGTTTTTATAAAAATATTGCCTAATCATAAATAGGATCAATCAACGAGGTCAGGTGAATCGCTCAACAGTGCAGAAATTTGTGTGACCTTGACTTTTGAGCATGAACATATTTGCCATGTCATTTATTTCAAAATCCCTCTAGGAATAAGAAAGTTAAAGCCCGGACAAGATCGGACAAATGCGCACACACACTCTTAACCACCATTGTGACGACTATGCAAGCTTACCGCAAGCGAGCTCTACAAAACGGTTATATGAAGTTCCAGACAGGAATCATTAAGATTATTAATCATAAGGCAACTAAGATAAATGAACTTTGATAACAATATATCCAAAATGATAAAAACTCACCGTTTGTTCGCCATTCTCCTGAAAAATAAAAACAACTATTCTTAGCATAAATATAAAAGTCACAATTAAAACAACAAGAGCTGTCAGAGGGACAGCACTCTCGACTATTTGAATATTTGTCAGAGAAGTACAAATTTGATTGAGACTGATGATAAATCCAAGCAAATATGAGTTATCTAACTTATAAAATTGACGAAACTGAGTAGGTCTTATAACTGCAATTCCTTGTATGAAGTTTCAATCAAATACATGCAGTGACTGCTGAGTTATGAAAATTTCTAAGTAGAACAAAGGCCCTAATTTGCAAAAAATTCTGGCAAGAGTTATCCAACTTGATTAATTTAGTTGATTTCATGACTACAAAGCCATATGTAAAGTTTCAATTAAATACATTTAGTGGTTGGTGTAAAATTGTCTTGACAGTTGTTGAATGCAAAACTTTAACTTAAAATTCAAAGTCAAAGAAAGTTAATAATTTGCATTTTATTTGTGCAAGAGTTATCTAACTTAGTTAATATAGTAGGGTTGATCATTGGGAAGGCTTGTGTAAAGTCTCAATCAAATACATTGAGTGATTGGTGAGATATTGACTTGATGGTACTTGCACGCAAAACTTTAACCAGAATTTGTAAGTCAAACAAGGGTAATAATTTGCAGTATATTCATGCAAGAGTTATCTAACTTAGTTATTGTAGTAGGGCTGATGACTGGGAAGACCTGGTTAAAGTTTTACGTCAATACATGCAATGGCTACTGAGATAGACTTAATTGTACTTGCAAGCAAAACTTTAACCAGATTTTATAAGTCCAACAAGGGCTATAATGTGCATAACATTCATGCAAGAGTTATCTTACATAGTTATTGTAGTAGGGTTGATGGCTAGGAAGGCTTGTGTAAAGTTTAAAGGCAATACATGCAATGGTTACTGAGATAGGGACTTGCATGCAAAACTTTAACCAGAATTTCTATGTCAAACAAGGGCCATCATTTGTATTATATTCATACAAGAGTATCTAACTTAGTTATTGTAGTACAGTTGATGACTAGGAAGGTTTGTGTAAAGTTTCAAGGCAATACATGCAATTGTTACTGAGATAGGGACTTGCATGCAAAACTTTAACCAGAATTTCTAAGTCAAACAAGAGCTATAGTTTGTACTATATTCATGCAAGATTTATCTTACTTAGTTATTGTAGTAGGGTTGATGGGAATGCTTGTGCAAAGTTTCAAGGCAATACATGCAATGGTTACTGAGATAGGGACTTGCATGCAAAACTTTAACCAAGGTGTGATTGCGATGCTTTATTCTCCAAATAGTCAAGCTAAAAACATTGTTACACTTTCAAACACTTTTTACTAGAGTTTCAAATTGAATGACATGGGAAGCAGTTCTAACAACATCGTTTGTCACATGACCTGTACCAGAGGTCAACTCAATGTTGGCCAGTGTTATTCTAATCTCATCTTGAGTAGTAAATATTGGTGGGATTTCAGTCAACTTTTATACATTGACATTTTATATGAGTGTGGAAAAAAACAAACTAGAATAACAACTATAAGTACAAAAACGTTGTTTCTTTTCTTTTCTGTGCCAATTTTTTTTTTTTTTTTTTTTTTTGAATGGGGTTTAACGCCATTTTCAACACATTTCAGGTTATATATGGCATATCCAGTTTTACTGGCGGAGGAAGACCTCAGACTGAGTCAGACTGAGTAGAACCACCGTCCTTCCGCAAGTAACTGGAAACTTTCTCACATAAAGTTTTTGGAGCGAGCGGGACTCGAACCTACGACCATAGCGGTGAGAGGTAAATGATCTTGAGACGGTGCCTTAGACCACTCGGCCATGGAGGACCCTTTTTCTGTGCCAAATCTGAGGATCTAGATACATGTACTATGAATCAAAATGTGTATTGATTTGTGTACTTCTGGCTATTAGTACAGGGGTCATGAGTTTGAATCCCATTCCAACCACAGTCTCTGTGATTGACATACATTATTGCATCTCATTATCATTTGCCTCACCGCTGATTTAAGAGGGAAAGTTATCAGTTATTTGGGGGGATGTGCTCAAGTTTTGGCATACCTTTCAGGATCCAAGGAGAGAAAGGTTAGGTAAACTGATTGTCTGTTAGCCTGCGATGGCATAAACTATTTTGAGAAAGAAAATATCTGTAAATTTTTCAGTTTAGAAACAACCACAAAATGACACAGTTCTACTTGCTCCCCAGAGATAAGGGGACAAATGTATTGTAAGGATCACAACTGACCTACAAGTAAGATCAATTTAGTCATGCACTTACCTTTGTAAAGACTGGCCATATGTCATTTATATTCTCAAAAATCACAGATACTGAGGCAGTTGCAGTGAGTGCAGGTACACCTGTGTCTGTTACTTCTACTATAAAGAATGAGTCATTGAGTTTTCTGGCATCATCATAGTTCAATCGAGTAAACGTCGATACACTTCCTAAAATAGATTTAAAAATATTTAGCCAGATGCTATTTTTGAAAAAAATTTTTTAAGGCAGGAGCAATGAGGAGTTTTCTGCACAATGCTTGTAAATTTTGGAAAAAAGTTGAAAAACAGAGCAGTAATGTAGTAAATAAGAATGTTGACCCACTCACACTGGAGGTTGCAAGTTTGATCCCCAGCTCTACCCAGTGCATCTTTAAAAGCCACGTTTCTATGGTTCAACATAGATATCACAGAATTAAATATTTGGGTGTTTCTGTTGTTCAACTCAGGTCCTCCAGAATTAAATATTTTTGCATTTCTGTGGTTCAACATGTATCACAGAATTAAATATTAAGGCGTTTCTGTTGTTCAACATAGGTATAACAGAATTAAATATTTGGGCGTTTCTATGGTTCAACACAGGTATCACAGAATTAAACATTTGGGCGTTTCTATGGTTCAACATAAGTATCACAGAATTAAATGTTTTTACATTTCTGTGGTTCAACATATTAAGTATCACAGAATTAAATATTTGGGCATTTGTGTTGTTCAACACAGGTACCACAGAAATAAATATTTGGGTGTTTCTGCTGTTCAACACAGGTATCACAGAATTAAATATTTTGGTGTTTCCGTGGTTCAACATAGGTATTACATAATTAAATAATTTGGTGTTTCTGCGGTTCAACACAGGTATCACAGAATTAAATATTTGGGCATTTTTGTGGTTCAACACAGGTATCACAGAATTAAATATTTGGTGTTTCTGTTGTTCAACACAGGTATCACAGAATTAAATATTTGGTGTTTCTGTTGTTCAACACAGGTATTACAGAATTAAATATTTGGGCATTTCTGTTGTTAGACACAGGTATCACATAATTAAATATTTGGACGTTTCTGTGGTTCAACATAGGTATCACAGAATTGAATATTTGGTGTTTCTGTTGTTCAACACAGGTATCACAGAATTAAATATTTGGGCATTATTTCTGTTGTTAGACACAGGTATCACAAAATTGAATATTTGGGCGTTTCTGTGGTTCAACATAGGTATCACAGAATTAAATATTTGAGCATTTCTGTTGTTCGACACAGGTATCTCATAATTAAATATTTGGGCATTTCTGTTGTTAGACACAGGTATCACAGAATTAAATATTTGGGTGTTTCTGTGGTTCAACATAGGTATCACGGAATTAAATATTTTGGTGTCTCTTTTGTTCAGCATAGGTACCACAGAATTTAAATATTTTTGCATTTCTGTGGTTCAACACAGGTATCACAGAATTAAACATTTAGGTGTTTCTGTGGTTCAACACAGGTATTACAGAATTAAATATTTGGATGTTTCTTCTGTTTAACACAGGTATTACAGAATTAAATATTTGGGTATTTCTTTTGTTCAAAACAGATATCACAAAATTAAATATTTGGATGTTTCTGTGTTTCAACACAGATATCACAGAATTAAATATTTGGGTGTTTCTTTTGTTTGACACAGATATCACAGAATTAAATATTTGGGTATTTCTTTTGTTCAACACAGGTATAACAGAATTGAATATTTTTGTATTTCTGTGGTTCAACACAGGTACCACAGAATTTAAATATTTTTGCATTTCTGTGGTTCAACACAGGTATTACAGAATTAAATATTTAGGTGTTTCTGTGGTTCAACACAGATATCACAGAACTAAATATTTGGGTGTTTCTTTTGTTCAACACAGGTATTACAGAATTAAATATTTGGGTGTTTTATTTTGTTCAACACAGATATCACATAATTAAATATTTGGGTGTTTCTTTTGTTCAACACAGATATCACAGAATTAAATATTTGGGTGTTTCTGTGGTTCAACACAGGTATCACAGAATTAAATATTTGGGTGTTTCTTTTTTTCAACACAGATATCACAGAATTAAATATTTGGGTGTTTCTGTGGTTCAACACAGGTATCACAGAATTAAATATTTGGGTGTTTCTTTTGTTCAACCAGATATCACAGAGTTAAATATTTATTTGTTTCTATGGTTCAACACAGATATCACAGAATTAAATATTTGGGTGTTTCTTTTGTTCAACACAGATATCACAGAATTAAATATTTGGGTGTTTCTGTGGTAACATAATTATGTAAAGTATTTTACCTCTTTAAGTATTTGCATGCAAAACAAAGCTCCAAGAATTTTCAACTTCATTCCATTGCAATTAATAAAGTATGTCCTTAAGTTATTGTTGTCTATTGAATGGACACACAGATGGACATAGAGTGATCAATAAAGCTCTGTTTATTATATTCCAAAATTAACTCAGTTTTCAACAATTTTAATTTATCTGTAAAATAGAAATCTGCACATAGATACTAAATCATGTTTTTTTTTTAGGGAGTTATGAATTCATACTTTACTAACCTGTACTGGGACTAATGGCAAATAAATTGTGCCCTTGTTTCTTTATTTTATACTCCAGAATACCATTGTTGTCCCTGGCAATCAGACTTGTTATGACACTTCCTATTGGCTGTTCCTCTTTAATAATGATTGGTGAATCAAAGGGGTCAAACTTAGGTGACTGTGTATTGAATGGCAATATTTTGAACCAGATCTTTCCGGGCCCAAACTGTGGTGGTGAGCTAATATCGAACACTTTCAGATCGAATATCATAAACCCAGTTTTAATGCTGTCCAATTTTCGGTTTACAAAGATTTCACCTGTTGTAGCATTCATTATGAATGAATCCTGAAAAAAAAATAAGGTAATAAAAACAATTATTTAAATACAAAAATAATAACAGTCAACTTTAGATAACAAGAATTGTCAGAAGACAACAAAGCTCGCCTATGGGATTAAACTCACCACACAGTCATGCAATGATTGACATTTGAGGCAAACACCAAATCTTGAATGCAACTAAATGCAAAAGTTTAACCTGGGTGTCTGCAAAGGACACCAACATCAATGCCAGGGTCATGACAATAGCTCTCCTGGACATTCGTCCCAGCGAGCTTATAATTAGCAAATATTTAATGCGGTACATGTAGGTATTGTATTAAATTTACCAAATCTCATCAAAGAAGTGCATTGTGTTACCACCAGATTGCACTAGCACACTGACCTGTGTTTTAATACATGAACACTGGGATTTGTTTTTAATAGATTTATTTTATTTCTAAGTTTTCCTGTAATTAGTCAGGAGTACCCCAATGGAGTCTTTCTGCTCTGAAATGGCATTCAAACACTCATTTTTTTATCATTAAAGTGATTTAGTGAATTCAAGAGATATTGAACTTGTCATGGTCAGCAATATTTCTGGTATGATAAAGGCATATCGAAGTTTATACGTCTGTTAAAATTCATGAATTATATACTATTTAGAAATATATATATCTTTAAAATAATAGTAAGATAGTCCGTGCCTTCTAACACCCTTGCCATAATAACTAACCAAATTCTGTTAGTAATGTGTCTATAAGCACACAGATCAAATGCAGCTAGTGCCTTCATCTGGGGAACACATTGCAAAGAGTGTGCTTGAGACTGTATTACAAGTCCTCATGAAGTATCATGTGGAACACAAATAGTAACAGGCAGGAGAATATGCAGCCAATCTGGGTCTGGAACC
Organism: Panopea generosa; assembly: GCA_029582155.1. Lineage (NCBI taxonomy): Eukaryota > Metazoa > Mollusca > Bivalvia > Adapedonta > Hiatellidae > Panopea > Panopea generosa. The sequence goes on along the minus strand of CM055895.1, from coordinate 79,587,945 downwards.
TGGGATCTTTGTCAACAGGGTGAGGACAATATGCAGCCAACATGGGTCTAGAACCTGAGAACTTTTGTCAACAGGGTGAGGAGAATAAGCAGCCAATCTGGGTCTAGAACCTGTGATCTTTTGTCTACAGGGTGAGAAGAATAAGCAGCCAATCTGGGACTAGAACCTGGGATCTTTTGTCAACAGGGTGAGGAGAATAAGCAGCCAATCTGGGACTAGAACCTGGGATCTTTTGTCTACAGGGTGAGGAGAATAAGCAGCCAATCTGGGACTAGAACCCGGGATCTTTTGTTTACAGGGTGAGGAGAATATGCAACCTATCTGGGACTAGAACCTGGGATCTTTTGTCAACATGGTGAGGAGAATAAACAGCAAATACGGGACTAGTACCAGGGATCTTTTGTCAACAGGTTGAGGAGAACATGTAGCAAATCTGGGACTAGAGCCTGGGATCTTTTGTCAACAGGGTGAGGAAAACATGAAGCCAATCTGGGAATAGAAACTGGGGTCTTTTGTCAACAGGGTGAGGAGAACATGCAGCAAATATGGGACTAGAACCTGGGATCTTTTGTCTAAAGGGGGAGGAAAATAAGAAGCCAATCTGGGACTAGAACCCAGGATCTTTTGTTAACAGGGTGAGGAGAATATGCAGCCAAACTGGGAATAGAACCTGGGATCTTTTGTCAACATGGTGAGGAGAATAAGCAGCCAATCTGAGATTAGATCTGGGATCTTTTGTCAACAGGGTGAGGAGAATGTGCAGTCAATCTGTGACTAGAACCTGGGATCTTTTGTTAAAGGTGAGGAGAATAAGCAGCCAAACTATGACTTGGACCTTGGATCTTTTGTCAACAGAATAAGGAGAACATGCAGTTAATCTGTGACTAGAACCTGGGATCTTTTATCAACAGGGTGAGGCGAATAAGCAGCAAATCTTGGACGTGAACATTGGATCTTTTGTCAACATGGTGAAGAGAATAAACAGCAAATATGGGATTAGAACCTGGGATCTTTTGTCAACAGGGTGAAGAGAACATGCAACAAATCTGGGACCTGAACCTGCGATCTTTTGTCAACAGGGTGAGGAGAATAAGCAGCCAATCTGGGACTAGAACCCAGGATCTTTTGTCAACAGGGTGAGGATAAATAAGCAGCCAATCTCGGACTAGAACCTAGGATCTTTTGTCAACATGATGAGGAAAATAAGCAGCTAATCTGGGACTAAAACCATGTATCTTTTGTCAACATGATGAGGCAAATAAGCAGCAAATCTGGGACTAGAAACTGGAATCTTTTGTCAACAGGCTCAGGAAAATAAGCAGCTAATCTGGGACTAGAGCCTGGGATCTTTTGTCAACATGGTGAGGAAAATAAGCAGCCAATCTGGGACTAGAACCTGGAATCTTTTGTCAACAGGCTCAGGAAAATAAGCAGCTAAACTGGGACTAGAGCCTGGGATCTTTTGTCAACATGGTGAGGAAAATAAGCAGCCAGTCTGGGACTAGAACCTGGGATCTTTTGTCAACAGAGTGAGGAAAATAAACAGCTAATCTGGGACTAGAACCTGGGATCTTTTGTCAACAGGCTCAGGAAAATAAGCAGCTAATCTGGGACTAGAACCTGGGATCTTTTGTCAACATGATGAGGAAAATAAGCAGTCAATCTAGGACTAAAATCTAGGATCTTTTGCCAACATGGTGAGGAAAATAAACAGCCAATTGGAGACTTGAACTTTGGATCTTTTGTCAACAGGGTGATGAGAATAAGCAGCTAATGTAGGACTAGAATCTGGGATCTTTTGTCAACAGCGTGAGGAGAATAAGCAGCCAATCTGGGACTAGAATCTGGGATCTTTTGTCAACAGGCTCAGGAAAATAAGAAGCTTATCTGGGACTAGAATCTGGGATCTTTTGTCAACAGGCTCAGGAAAATAAGAAGCTAATCTGGGACTAGAACCTGGGATCTTTGACAATACGGTGAGGAGAAAAAGCAGCCAATCTGGGACTAGAATCTGGGATCTTTTGCCAACACAGTGAGGAAAATAAACAGCCAATCGGAGACTTGAACTTTGGATCTTTTGTCAACAGCGTGATGAGAACAAGCAGCTAATCTAGGACTAGAACCTTGGATTTTTTATCAACAGAATGAGGAGAATAAGCAGCCAATCGGAGACTTGAACCTGGGATCTTTTGTCAAAATAGTGAGGAAACTAAGCAGCCAATCTGGGCCTAGAACCTTGGATCTTTTGTCAACAGGATGAGGAAAATAAACAGCCAATCTTGGACTAGAACCTAAGATCTTTGTCAACATGGTGAGGAAAAT